>OX393559.1:63117855-63587855 GCA_947650365.1 Chamaelirium japonicum | reverse complement strand
CATTGTTACTGTAGCGGCTACAGTAACAGCGAAATTCATTTTTGGCCCTTCGATTCCCATCGATCCAACGGATGGGAATCGAACTGAGCAATCAACAGCCGGGCGGGGGTGCGCTGCACCTGCACGGGATCAGACGTCCAGCAGCCGATCCGAGCGATCAGACGACCGGGCGGGGGTGCGCTGCACGGGATCAGGCGGGGGATCAGACGGGGCGGGGGATTCCGAACGATTCGTAGCCGATCCGTGCGATCGGATGGCCGAAAATCGGCAGCGCATTTCCGAGCGGGGGCAGCACACAGCGCAACCTAACAAGCCTCTCTCTCTCTCTCTCTATATATATATATATATATATATAAAATTAAATAATCATAGTTTCCAAATTAGTCTTTCAGACAGTATTATTGTAACTGTCTTGTTTCCTAGAGATGTTGCTTTTGGTAGTAGGAATTTAGTAACACTATACCACTGATATGGCAAAAAATTAAATGTTCTTGCATCTTTCCCTAGCAATGTAGTAGAATCTATGCATTGAAACTACTAAATCTTATTTTGTCAGGTTGTGCATTTTTTTAGTTATAAGGGTGAAAAGTTTTGGTAGGTCCGTAGTCATTTCTGTATCACAAAAATTAACTAGCTGGAGCATTAAGGATGGTTCCTCCTAAATTTGGATACTGCCATGGTTTATGCTCCTACATTAATGTATGGACTTCTGGTGACTACACATTATGAGTTATTGTGTGGACAGATACGGGTCAAACATATATTAATTCCTTTATTACTTTACTATTTACTATTTGAATTAGCCATGTGAAACTGTAATGTTCTTCACCTCTTTGATTTATATGGACATTGCAAAATGTTCTTTCTTATATATCCAATCTTTAGAGTTTACCTGAAGTATTTCCAATATTTCAGCCTTCGGTGGGTTGATGCATCTTTGGAATTAGTGTATAAGTAGCTTCATATTCGTTGTCGTAATATATTTATTAAGGAATGCCAATTTCTATCAGAACTAAATTTACTGCAGACCTTTAAAGCTATGATCACTCCTTTTGGTTCCAGTCTTCTAATATCACAAAAGTTAAATTCTACATCCGACTTTTATGAATGACTACAATAAATAATTCTTATTCCAAATTTGTAATTATTTGTTTTATACGTCATGTGTGACGCATTCCGGATAAGTGATGGCCAAATAATAAGAGAAAGAAAATGGTTTTAGTTAACGTTATGAACGAATGTATGCACATGTATTTTTTAAATTTTCTATGGAGGGGATAGGAGATGGTGACTGGGTTCTCTAGTTAGCAGATGAATGATGGTGATCTTAAATGAGAGAACATGGAGATTTGGCTAAGAAATGTGATCATATGTATGATTTTCTCAAAATACAGGGGAGAAGGGGGTTTGGTTGGTGGTTGTGGGGTGTGGGCCTTGTGGCTACAAATGCATGTGATTGAAATGTTTATGATCTTATTAGTGTAGATGGTGATAATTTTACATTAGATGAAAGAGCAGGTTTGGTTGATGGCTGTAAACACAGGACAAGAATGTGAATAATCTTCTCTTGTTAGTCAGTTTGCTATCATGAGAAGGAAGGATGGGTTTAGTCTACATATCTGATCACACAAGCGATGCATGTGTCATTGTAGCATCTTATTAGCTGATGGTTGATGTTGATTTACATGAGTGGAGAGGGAGTTTTGTTGACTGTTGTAAGCATGCATATGATGCATGTGAATGGTTACGACTTACGACATCATGTTAGTGCATTGAAGATTTTGATCTAGCATGAGAAGAGACGGTTTCGTTGATGGTTCAGAATGTAACATATGTGGTTGTGATTTCTCACTAGCTAATGGACAATGGTGATATTGTTGTACCAAAGCCAATTTTTGGCATTCTTCATAAATTAATAAATGTGACTTATTAGTGAGCTTCACATATTACATACTATGGATATACATATTTTGTATATGATCCATAGATGCATCTGGTATAAATGACTCATGAGATGAGTCAAGGTCCAGAAATTACATTGTAAATGATATGGTGTATATTCATGCTCGAGATCTGGATCACCAATTCTTTGTAGCTTGCAAATATTGTCGCAATAGATGATAAAGCTGGGCAGCTCATCTGAAATCTATAACATACTGGACCTCTATATGATAGGGTGATCTATCTCGATCATATGAGTTGTTGATCGATGTGTTGGGGTGCCATCAATGCATTGAATGGGGAGCGAATCAAGAAAATATTATCATATGCTGATTTGATCCTCATTTTTACTAAAGGCTCTTAATCATGACGGAATAGCGAACATAATTTCTTGATCCTCATCTCTTCTGAAGGCTCTTATTCCCGAGGGAATAGTGAATATAATTTCCTAAACTTTCTTACTTTGAGTTACCAATGGGTAAGATCCTTCACGGTAAAAACCTTTGTATCTTGGGTAATCAACATTAAAGTTATAATAACACATCCTCAATATGGAATCCACACTATCCAAAATAGAGTGAGATAGATGCCTGAGTTAATTTCCAGTATTTGATTACTAAAATCCAGACTTGGTTTTTTTAAAAGTGCTCGACTAAAATGTCGATCTTAATGAAGAGATTGAAAATCACTTGGTTCGTCTTCCGTTGCACGTTCTCGATCCATCCTTTATTGTGTGATAACATTTACATAATGAATATTAAAAGTGATAACGATTACTTGATAATTCTAGTACTTGGTAGTTTTAATTATGTTCAATTTTAATTTACTTGTATACATGTTTAATTCATGAGATTTTGATTTCTCACGTTGAGTCCTTTAGGGTAAAAGAACAAGAATCATTGATTTGTCACATGAATTCTCACGTGTGAAAGAACAATAGAAATACAACCCTTATAATTTCCGACTCATAGGAATTTATTTCCCAGGAAATAGATCCTGGGAATTCAAAGAACACTGCATTAAAATGTCTTGTCTTTCCATTATTCCTTTGATGGATCCCTCATTTTTTCTTTCCCGTTGCTTTTCTGTTGAATTTGCAGAATGGCGTGAATTGTGCTCGGCGACAAGAACTTCTTAATTTACTGATATCTGCATATGAAGATGGAACGTGGTATGTCAACCTTCATTCTTACAGTTGTTGGTTAAAGCTTTTGGGCATTCTAAAATTTCAGTTCTTCTGGATATGCAGCCCAATGCTACCTAAGATAGTTCTCAAACGGGCAGGAACATCTGTAAAGATTTCTTACACTGCTGACATACTTCTATGGCGTGTTCAGGTGATTATGGTGACCATTTAACCTGGATGAGCTTCTTCTGTTTCATTCGTGGGATGGTGTCTCAAGTGTTGCTTTTGTTTTTCATTATCTGAATCTGTATATGCAGAGACTATTTTTCCTCAATGGCGAGCAGGATCTCTCTGCCTTTCTTTTGGTTGATCTCGGGTTGGTCAAGTTTCCAGACTACACCTGCTATGTTTCGCGCCCAATTTTCCAGGGTCGAAATGACCTACTTGAATATGAAGAGGTTGACATTTTTTAGTATACTTGCAAGTTTCTGGACTATACCTGCAGTGTTCCACAGTCCACACCCAATTTCCCAGGGTCAATATGGCCTACTTGAATATTTTGAAATTTCCTGCTTTGATAAGGACATTTTTTGACCTGCTATCTTAGCTAATTGTAACAATATGCAAACAGGCTGTCGAAGTGGCACAAGTAATGGACCAATCTCTAGATGAAAACAATATGGAAATGGTGATAAGATGCATAGATTTATCTGATACCCGCATCTCCCCGTATTTCAGAAAAGAATCTCAGTTTTCTGTTTCGGAGACTCCGGTGATATTCTTTTCGTGTTTCACCGCTTCCTGGGTCTACTCAAAAGTTCTCATTTTGGGAGTTTCTGTTTTTGAACGTGAGCATAGGTGAGGTTGTAATCTAGTGATATTTATTACATTACTTTCCTGAGAAAATCAAGATATTCAGTGGTCTCTGCAATATTTTGTGTATAATTATATGTTTAGAACCTAGCTAATCACATGTTTCTTGTTACCTAATAGCCACTTGTAGAATGGCACAAATAGCCATGATGTAGTAGCTGCACAAGAGACTTAAATTAACAAATCCTTGTAGGAAAAATGATAACCTTTCCATATTATCAATTGAAGCCCTTTACTATCTGGATAGTTCTCACATTGTTTCAGACAATTCGTGTTAGCTTTTGCACCCCTGGTGGAACGCATGGAATGTGCAATGGCCCTAAGTATGTTGTACAAGAGATGGTGTCACTCAAGGTGAACATACCACAAGGAATGGACTAGCTAACCAATACAGTTGGCTGTATATATACACTCTAACATCCCCCTCAAACTCAAGGTGGATCATACACCAAGAGTTTGATAAGAAGGTATCGAAACCTCTGAATAGTGTATTCGTAGAGAAGTCGGCAAGTTGCTTTGTAGAAGACACATGCAGAAGCGAGAGGGTGTCGTTCAAGTATTGATGCTGCATGAAGTGACAATCAATCTCTATGTGCTTTGTGCGCTCATGAAAGACCAGATTTTTGGTAATCTGAATAACACTCTGGTTGTTACAATATAGAGGAGTCGACAATGTCAGCTGACCGTTTCATCGAGATGATGGCGCAGCCAAACAGCCTCGCAAGTAGTCTGCGCCATGGCCAAATACTTTGCCTCAGTGCTGGAGAGAGAGACGATGTCTTGCAGCCTGCTTCTTTCGCCGTCAAAAAATAAGTGAATCTCCTTAGAAGGCATAGAAGCCTGTGGTAGACTGCCGATAAGAAGGATCCCCAGCCCAGTCTATATTAGAATAGGCATGAAGCTTCAGGGAGGAAGAGGACGATAACATCAGGTAGCATACCCCGAAGGTAACGGAGAATCCGCAAAAGGGCAGTATAATGAATCAAACTAGGGGCATTGACGAACTGATTGATAACTCTGACGACAAGGGCAATGTCCGACCGTATGAGCGTTAGGTAGACAAGAACACAAATAGCTCATTCTATTGGTGCACAACTTAATTGCATGAAATGAACATGCTTGCTTATGAAATGTCAAAGGTTGGGAGCGCTCCAGGAAGCACCCATAGCCCCATACATAAATATAAATTAATCATCTATATAAAATTATATATTTGAGTTTTTTATTAGGTATATATATATATATATATATATAATATATATATATATATATAGGGGAGGGATACTCTTACTCATGGCCTCTTACTCATATAGTTACCTATGATCCGGGCCATCCATTAGATCTCGACGTACGGTTCGGATTAGATGGGGAGTTAAAGTAATGATGTCCGCATTAAATGTCCGTATTAAAAGCCCGTATTAAAAGCCCGCATTTAATGCGGACACTATTGCTTTAACTCCCCATCTAATCCGAACCGTATGTCTGGATCTAATGGACGGCCCGGATCATAGGTAACTATATGAGTAAGAGGCCATGAGTAAGAATATCCCTCCCCATATATATATATATATATATATATATATATATATATATATTGAATAATCAGCTTTTTGTAGATGTTTTGGTAATAATTTTTCATAGTTTTATGCATACACACACACACTCAGGTGCGCATTAGCGCACGGACTATATATATATATATATATATATATATATATATATATATATATATATATATATATATATATATATATATATATATACGGGGTATAGGCTGGCGGCCTATTTCGACGAAATGAGCAGCCACCCATTTGATGCCCCTAGGAGTCTTAGAATGTGCTGATTTTTTGTGAGCATAGGCATCTTATCTTAGATAGAACACCCACAAAAAATCAACAAATTCTAAAACTTTTAGGGGCATCAAATGTAATATTTCAGATTAACGGTGACAACGAACGCTCAATAAATCTTCTAACATTTGATGCCCCTAGGAGTTTTAGAATGTGCTGATTTTTTGTGGGTGTTCTATCCAAGATAAGATACTTATGCTCACAAAAAATCAGCACATTCTAAGACTCCTAAGGGCATCAAATGGGTGGCTGCCCATTTTTTCGAAATGGGCTGACAACTCATTTCCCGTTTCCTCTCTCTCTCTCTCTCTCTCTCTCTCTATATATATATATATATATATATATATATATATATATATATATATATATATATATATATATATATATATATATATATATATATATAGGGGCGTGTTAGGATGCGGCGTGCGGTGCGTGCGCTGTCGCACCGCAGCCACCTGATGCACCGCTGCGTGCATCGTACGCACCGCAGCAGTGCATCAGGCAGCTGCGGTGCGACGCCGCACGCACCGCACGCCGCATTTTATCATTCCTCTCTCTCTCTCTCTCTCTCTCTCTCTCTATATATATATATATATATATATATATATATATATATATATATATATATATATATATATATGGTCGGGATCTAGGGACACGCTACTTTGCTGCCTGTATCACCATTGGACTAGACGATCCAACAGCCGGGATTCGAGGTTAGACTATGAGTTATTTTTGGCATGTCAATTGATCCTACCCATACGTGTGTGTGATCCAACTCTTATCTCATGAAGTCATGGTCCACTAAAGGGAATGTTGACAAGAATTTACCTTCCGGCATATGTCAGCCTAATATGAACCATCTAAAATTTGTACTGAAAACTTGATCAAGGCAACATGGAAAGAGGAAGACATGCAAAGGAACCTATATGGTTAGTTGGTGGGTAGGGAGTCTTACCTTGGTGGTTACACAATTTTAACTCAAGCAACTAATTAGCAACCCTCCAAGTTTCCCCTTGACTTAGAAAGAGTCTAGATGAATAGGGTAGAAGGTAAGATTTAATAAAAGGAATTGCATCCAGCTCCGTGGCAGAACTTGTAGAATGGTAGAACTTGTAGAACGAGACCTTTTATAATTGGCAATCAAGTACCAAGCTGTTAAAGAATCGGTATTTTATACCTTGTAAAACGTTTGCTGATTATAGGCGACCAGTTCTTTTTATAAATCTTCCAGTTTTTAGAGACTTTGGGGAGTAACTGTTGGATGGTTAAGGTCCAACAATTCGATCCATTGAAGAACAGTGTCGTACAATGTTACGAGCATAATAGGACTATGGGCGAGCGGAGCAGGTCGTCATAAAGTTGATTAGGGTCCAGGAAGGGTTGGTCAATGCCTCTGGTGCCTAGATCAAGACCCTAGATGTATGTCAATGGGGATGGGTGATCTTTGCAATTAATTAAACTTAATTGGTTTAGCTATTATACATTATGCGAACGTGGTTCCTGTAGCTTGGTTGGTTGTTTTAATGCGGCTATCTGCATTGTTTGATATACAATTCTGGTAGCTCTTTCCAGGTATGAAGATGCTATAAGGATTTTGAAGGGGCTGCTGAGCAGAATTGTTTGCGATAGCAGGCGCGGATATTGGAGCATGAGGCTTTCTGTTGATTTGGAGCATATAGGTTGCCTCAATGAGAGCCTTTCGGTTGCTGAAGAAGGGGTAGTAGATCCCTGGGTTCGTGCTGGTTCAAAAATGGCTCTTCAAAGGCGGGTCCTACGGTTGAGCAAGCCACCACGCCGCTGGAAGACACCTAGTTATGCAGAATCGATCAAAAGAAAGATTAAACAAGTGAGTTCTCTTGTGCATTTTTTTCCATCTTATGAGCTTGATCTTTCTTTAAAGGCCAACATTATGAATCATATAGCAATGCGGGTCTTATTGCTTTATTGTAAAATTTACCCTCGAGTAGCACTTGCATGCTCGAAATATGAAAGAAAAAGAAGGAAAAATTAATTCAATTTGCACGATATCTTTTATTGTCGTATCATTTTTAAGTGCTTGTTGGTTGTTTTAATGGCTGGTAAATTAGCTTGATATCACAGGAAGACCTTTGAACTGTGAACCGGGATCGAAGAATTTGTTCTACGGATATGATGGCGAGCTGTGTGGGGTCGAGCAGTTGGCCCTGCAATATTATGAGGGGGAAGGAGGTGGGTGGCACGGTGTCCATTCTGAAAGTGGCATTTGGATGACCATCTTTGGGCTTCTCATGTGGGATGTCATGTTCTCCTCCATACCCGATGTCTTCCGCTCTAGATTTCAGGTATACAGAATCAGATAGCTCTGCATTAATTAGACTTTACCCCCCAAAGTTTGCATTGAATTAGACTTTACCCCCCAACTTTTCATTAATTAGACTTTACCCCCCAAAACTAACTGTTCCGTCAGCTAACCCCCCAAAACTTTATTTCTTTTCCGTTAGCACACCCTTTCTCTTAGATGGCGAGCTGACAGAACAGTTAATTTTGGGGCGTAAAGTCTAATTAATGAAAATATGGGGGGTAAAGTCTAATTCAAGTCAAAATTTGGGGGGCAAAGTCAAAATAACCCCCTTTTTTTTTTTTTTTTTTCTTTTTTGATTATGGTTCCATTGGCGTCGTATGTATTTTGTCGCAGACGGCTCCGCTAGACCTCAACACAGATGATTTTTATGCGGCGAGGAAGAGTCTCATAGAATCTCAGTTGCAAAAGATTCAGCAAGGCTTGGGTGAGGAGATGGTGATCAGTTCGTGGGAATCGCACATGGGGACGGCTTGCCGGGGTGTGAACTGGGACCGGCATTCCTTGTCCGACCTACGAGCTGCTGTTGCATGCATTGGAGGCCGCTGTCTGGCTTCTCTCCTCCGGCATTTGGCGCAGGACTACCGGAGTTGGTCCAGCGGCATGCCGGACTTGTTGCTGTGGCGATTCCACGGAGGAGAAAGGGATGGGGGTGAGGCCAAGCTCGTGGAAGTCAAAGGCCCGAGAGATCGGCTCTCGGAGCAGCAGCGGGCGTGGATGCTGGTGCTGATGGATTGTGGGTTTGATGCTGAGGTGTGCAAAGTGAGCCCAGGTCGCAACCACCACTGAACCTCTCCTCTTGCTGGCTTTGTAGCCACTCTCATTTCTTCCATTCTACAGAATGAGATAGCCCATGTCTCTATTTCATCACTTACACGTGTTTTCATGCAGTGAAAAGATTCCAAGAAAACTTAATTCTCTAAGAAGTGGGTGCACTTCGGGGGGGGGGGGGGGGGGGGGAATAACGATCGACCTCTCCTTTTTCCTCCCCTAAGCAAATGATCATGTCTTCCTAAGCCAGTTGTTTTCAAGAGTAGATCTGGGAGTGGGGATAACCTTCTTAATAACAAGGGTTGGCCCTCTTCGTCGCCATCAAGAATGGCAGGTTGGTAGGTTTTTTTTTTTTTAGTGTTCTTCATTTTTACTCTCCTCGTTCTCAACCTCATTTTGTATTAAATTGGCTTGGGGTGAAATTTTCTTTGAGATAAATCTGAAGACTTATGCCTAAGCTCACACATATAGTATTTGAAGGTGGGTCGGAACCTAGGATGCTATATGCACGGGAAAAAGATTTGGGTCGTCTTTATTGTACAATACAAGATTACAAAGCCGTGACCCGGTGACTCGAGGGTGGTGAGCCGGGTGTGGCGAAGATTTGATCAATAGATTGTGGGAGAGATCTTCTAGAGGATCTCTTTGATCATTGTCTCCACGTTACTTCGTGCGAGAACTCTGGAGGGGTTGCTCAGGACAGAGGTCTTTACAAGGTTTTGGATTTCTTGAGAGGTCGAGTGGTTTTGGTCTTTGCTTTTGTTACTTCCGTGCTTCGCGCTTTTTCGGCTAGAAGGCTTTCGGTGTTGTTTCCTCGATCTCCTTGTTTCCCTCGGCTCTTGCTGGACGTCGGCTTTCTCGATTGTCAGTTCGCGGTGTCGATCTTGCTTTCACCTTCGCCTTTGGTTTCTGGCATCTGGCTCTGGCTTTGCTTTAGCGTAGCTCTGGCGTCGGCGTAGCTTTGACATTAGCCCTTGAACGTAGAAGGGGAAGAGGTTTGCAATGCTTTCGTTCTTTCGGATTTGGTGCTGTATCGGTTAGAAAGTACGTTGCTTTGCTCGAGATCCTTTGTAGTTGCTTGGCTTTAGCACGTGCGTGGCTTTAGTGCGGGCGTAACTTATGCTTTGATCTGGTTTTGACTTTAGCTTCTGGTTCTGGCTTAGTTTTAACTTTGGCTTTAGCCTCTTATGTTTGGTTCTGGTGCTGCTTTAGCGTAGCTCTGGCGTCGGTATAGTTTTAGTGTTAGCACTTGAACGTAGAAGGGGTAGAGGATTGCGATGTTTTTGTTCTTCTGGACTTTGTGTTGTATTGATTAGAAAGTATGTTATTTTGCTCATGATTCTTCGTAGTTGCTTAGCTTTAGTACGGACGTGACTTTAGCACGGGCGTAGCTCTTGCTTGACTTGGCTTTGACTTGATCTTCACCTCGAACAACGATGGTGATGTCTTTGAGTCTTCTTTATTCTTCCTGCTTCCTCCTTTTGGGGATGAGACTTTGGCGGCGATGGTTGTAGCATCGGTTTTGTTCCTCTTCTTCTTTGGACTTCTTTGGCTTGATCGGAGTCGAATGTTTCCTTTGAAGACGATGGGTGTAGCACAATGTTATCAGAACCGAACCGGAGGACGAACCGGTTTGTGTACGGTCCGGTTCGGCCGGCCGGTCCGGTCCGGATCGGTTCACCGGCCCAACATACACAGTCAAACCCAGAGAGAGCATTTGTGCACCAAAAAAAAAACCGGTTCGTTTATACCTAAAAACGTCCGGCCTAGTCCGGTTTATACCTAAAACTGCCCGGTCCGACGGTTCAATACCGGTTCGGTTTCCAACACCGATTTATATCGCATACAGATCGATTTCCCTATCGGTTCGTCGGTTTTCAGTCCGGACCGGTCGGTCTGGTTCGATTTTAATAACATTGGTGTAGCATTGATTTCTGTGCGATTGTTGTAGCGTTAGCTTATTATTGAAGACGGCGGGCGTAGCACCAATCTTGTGCGATGGTTGTAGCATCAACTTTATTATTGAAGACAGGGTGTAGTACCGATTTTCGTTCGACGGTTGTAGCGTCGGCTTTCTTGTTGAAGATGGCGGGTATAACATCGATCTCCGTGCTACGGTTGTAGCGTCGGTTTTTTTATTGAAGACGATGGGTGTAGCATTATCTTCGTGCGACAGTTGTAGTGTTGACTTTGTTATTGAAGACGACTAGTATAGCATTGATCTTCGTGCAACAGTTGTAGTATTGGTTTTCGTTGATGAGGATGGTGGGTGTAGCACTGATCTCCATGTGACAGTTGTAGCGTCAACTTTGTTATTGAAGATGATGGGCGTAACACTGATCTTTGTGCGATGGTTGTAGCGTCGGCTTTGTTGTTGAAGATGACGGGTGTAGTATCGATCTCCGTGTGATGGTTGTAGCTTCGGCTTCTTCTCCGGACGTATTTGGAGTTGAAGGCTTTGTTGAAGATGACGGGTGTAGCACCGTTTCGGGTATCATTCTCTAAGCTTTCTTCTTCATGAATGGAACGGATGTTTGTTGAAGACGATGGGTATGGTGCTACTTTGATCTTCTTTTCCGAGCTTTTTAGGTGTTTTTGGAGTTAAAGGCATGTTGAAGACGACGGGGTGATGTCGACTTCGGTTCTTCTTTTTCGAGCTTTCTTCTTTATAAACGGAGTTGAAGCTTTGATCTATTGTGCAAGGTGTTCACGTTGATGAGGACTTTTATGGGCTAATCCATTCCCGTGGGATGCGCTTGCCCGTGCCTTGTGAAGCCTTGGGTCATCAAGAGCAAGCCTCTTTTTTTGCAGAGCCTTCGCATCTAAAGTTTCCAACCTTTGAAGCCATCCCCCTGCCCCTCTATTTATATGCGAAAGGGGGAGGATGGGAGAGATATGGCTGTGATTTTTGAATCCCTTGAATATCTCACCCCATAACCGTTGGGTTTTATCTTCATTTTTTTTTTGAAAAAACAACCTTTATCCTTTTCCTTTTTCCTAGCGGCGATTATGGGCAAGATATGTCTCCATCTTTTGGGATATGAGTCACCTTTGCACATTTAATCAATGGTGACATGACTTCACATCTTGTCCGTCGGATCGAGGGATTAATGTGGACCACGGTTTGTACAGACGTCCACGTTACCTCCCCCCGCACTAGGCAGATTTGTTTCCTTTCCTTTTTTTTTTCTTTTCTTTTATGCCGGTCGCACCTACCCGTGGGGGAGGGTACCATGGTTTGCATAAAGGTGTGGGCGGGCCCCACTTTCGGGTGGGTCCGTCCGGCCTCTTTTGGGCTTAGGTGAACATGGTGGGTCCCACTTGCATGGGGTTGGCCCACTAGTGTCCATTTGAGTCGGGTTTGGCTCTTTTCCTTTGCAGGCCGTTGTGTGTGGGCCGAGCTTTGTGTGCGGGTCGTTGTGCGTGGACCGATCTTTGTGTGCGGGCTATTGCAAGGGGGTCGAGTTTTATTCGTGGGCTAATTTCGATGCCCACAAATGCCCCCTCAAGGATGAGTGCGCCCGTGGGAAACGCGTAGCACTTGTCCTTGACACATTTATTTAAGGGATCTTGCCTTTTTTGTTTTCTTCATCTTTGTGAGAGTTTTGGCGGGTGTCGAAGAGCTAGGGTTTCTTCATCTAGGGTTTCTTGTCTCCCGACGATGACGCGGTGGAGGTTGAAGGTGGTCACCACGAGGAGTTCGAGGAGACGAGGAGATCGCCGGGTTGCAGAGGACGTGGCTCCGCGAGCGAGGTGTGTCTTCTTCTCTTTCCTTCTTCTTCTTCTTTCTTTCTTTTTTTTCTTCTTTCTTCCTCGCAAGTCGCGCTGGCTCGAGCTGCAGCGGCGACGACTAGGCGTGGGTGCGAGCGCAACGGCGGGCGCTGGCTGCAATGGCGGTGGTCGGGTGTGGTCGATCCACGTTACCTTGCCCCGCACTAGGCGGATTTGTTTCATTTTCTTTTCTTTTATTTTTTGGCCGGTCGCACCTCCCTATGGGGAAGGGTACCACGGTTTTCATAAGGGACCAATGGGCCCTACTTTTGAGTGGGCCCGTTTGGCCCTTTTTGGGCTTGGGTGAACATGGTGGGGCCAACTTGCATGGGGTTGGCCTACTAGTATCCATCTGAGTCGGATTTGGCTCTTTTCCTTTGCAGGCCATTGTGTGTGGGCTGAACTTTGTGTGCGGGTCATGCGTGGGCCGAGCTTTGTGTGTGGGCCATTGCAAATGGGCCAAGTTTTATTCGTGGGCTAATTTAGATGTCCACAAATGCCCCCTCAAGGATGAGTGCACCCATGGGAAATGCATAACACTTGTACTTGACACGTTTATCTAAGGGATCCTGCCTTTTTAGTTTCTATCATCTTTCGCGAGAGTTTTGGTGGGAGACAAAGAGCTATGGTTTCTTCGTCTAAGGTTTTTTGTCACCCGACGATGACGCGGAGGTTGAAGGTGGTCACCACGAGGAGTTCGAGGAGATGGGGAGACCGCCGGATTGCGAAGGACGTGGCTCCACGAGCGAGGTGTGTCTTCTTCTCTTTCCTTCTTCTTTTTACTTCTTTCTTTTCTTTTTCTTTCTTCTTTATTCCTCGTGGGTCGTGCTGTCTCGGGCTGCAGCGACGGCGGCCAGGTGCGGGTGCGGGCGCTGGCTGCAGCGGCGGTGGCCGGGTGCGGGTGGTGGCTTGTTGGCGCGTGAGGAGGTAGGTTGGCATGCACGGGTTGGCGTGTCAGTCTCCGGGTTAGCATAGGCCCCAAGCATGGGGCCGGGTCAGGCTGCAGGGGGAGGACGAGCGAGTGCTGAAGTTGGGGAGGGGCTGCAGTGCAGCCCCTTTCCTTAACTGGTTTGGGCTGTGGGCCCCTCCTTGTGGGGTTCTCTTTTTTTGCACTTGCTCTTCTTGTGCCTTGTCTATATTTGACTTGTTCTTGATTTTGCTCCGCTTTCGTGCAAGTCTTCTATCGCTATACTCTAGGACAGGAAGCTCGACTATCCACGCTTCAAATTTTGACCCACGTGTAGATCCAGGAGGATGGCGTTGTAGACGGTTCTTGCTGTGTGTTGAAGTTGGGCCAGTGTATCCTCACCGATGAGGGGTCCTCATGACAGATTGTTCAACCGAGTCTGGAGTTGTCATTCCACCATACCGATAAAGAGTCAGTTCCTATCGCTGTCGTGGCTTTGAAGATTTGCTCTCGCCGCATGCGGTGGGATGCAGAGATTCGGCCGCGCGGGGACATCATGTATCTCAGTGGCTTCCGAAATGGATGCGGGAGTTATTAGGTGCCGTGGAGGCTGAGCTAGGGATAAAGTGTTTGGCAAAGTTTGTGGCACTGGCCTGTCGGGAGTACAATCGATCAGACAGTATGTACCGGGCGGGCCCTTTGTGAACTGTGGTGTCCAGACACCAACACCTTGAGTGGAGCGGGCGAGATCAGAATCACCATTCATGACGTGCACACTATTTCTGAATGCCCGGAGGTTCGGAGCTACTATCAGTAGGAGGTGCTTACTTTGGAGGTCTTGGTGGATCTTGACGAGTCTCCTGACTTTTATCTTTTGTTGTTCAAGGCATATGCTATTATAGCGGTGCGCGAGCAGTCAGATCGAGTGTGCCACTTAGCTTGGGTGGATTTCTGGTTTCAGAGCGAGTACCGTTTTGCTCCCTCTTCTAGTCACCCGATGTGGAGATTTGCTTCTTCGAGAAAGCCGACACATGGTTCTTTTCGACGGTCAATTGAATCCCTAGGGAAGAAGTTGTGCTCGTTGGCAGAGGCACATCATCCCTGGGAGGTGTTGGGATTGGAGAGAGGCAGTGATATTTGGTGAGTTGTCTACCGGTCAGTAGGGTTTTTACTTTTTTTGTCGCTTTGCCCTAGAACAGGGATGTGATTCGCCCTGGAACCTTTCTTGCGGCTGCTCGGATGGCAAATGAAGATTTTCTTAACCTGGCGTCAACAATTCTTTGCTCGTTATATCGGGGGCTTAGCAGGATGTACTGGAGTTTATCGAGTAGGATAACGCAAGGGGAGAAGTAGGTCGGTCCAGTTCTTTTTGCCCCTTGCATTATATTTACGGCTTGATTGGACTCCACTTCTCGAAGGGGATCTTCATGGTGTATGGGCATCCGACATCAGTGACTTACCTTTCTTGTATGGGAGGAGTGATGAACTCCTACTATGCTTGGGAGCATCCGAGGCCCACTGCTCGAGAGCTATTACAACGTATGTGACCCTCCGACATTGACTTTGTATCAAAAAACGCGCTTGCTCCCTTGGAGAGATCCGTGATACGTGATGGGCCACAGATATCTGAGCGTCTGTACTGAGGCATGGTGAGTTGCAGGTCCAGGTACCTCGTTTGGCGCCATAAGGATGTAGTGGAGGTTGAGTGGTACTCTACTCACCGGTTTGCTCGGCAGCAAAGTTTTCGCCAAGAGTTGCCAGGGACTCCTCAGCGGATGTTGCCATGCTATACTCCACAGGAGACATACCGTCTTTGGATGACACTTTAAGACTGGTTCACTGAGTGCCTCTTTTTGTCGGGGACGAAGCAGGGCTGGAGGGATGCCGCAACTCCTAAATACTGCCACTGGATCAAGGATTTAGTGCTTCCACTTCTGGATAGCTTTCCGATGGACGTCCTTGCTAGCAGTGAGCAAATTGACTTTGCTTTTGAGACTTCAGTTGGGTCAGAGAACCGACGTCTTTGGTCTGGGGCACAGTGGCTCGAGAGGTCGCACAATCAGTGGGAGAGTGTTTCTCGGGCCTCTTCTTCTGTACAAGAAGTGGAGATGACTCCAGCTGGTGAGATTCAGAATCTTCCTGAGACTCTGGCTCCTTAGGGTAGGAGTGTTTCTCCTAAGAGGAGGAAGCTGGACTTCTTGTGCGAGGAGGCTTTGGATGGTACTCGCGAGGCAGAGTAGATTTGGGCGGTAGAGCTAGGGCTTTTTGCCAACGAAGTGATCCTTCTTTATGGGTAGTATTTTTGGATGTCGCATGTATGTTCCATCCTTAGTTGCTTGTGAATTTTTTTTTGCTTGCTTCTTTGCATTTGCTGAATGAGTTGTTTTCTCTCATTTTGACAAATTCAGCTAGACTGGACCATGAGTCTGCTCCTACTGGAGTTAGACATGGGTGCCCTTCTATCAGGTTGGCGTCGACTGAGAAGGGTGGACTGGACATCCCTTGGGACGATCTGGAGCTCCTGGGAGCATATGGAGCAGACTTTAATGGCGGTGCTGTCAACCAGGATGATATCGACATGGAGCAGTTGGATTTTAGGGAGGAGAATGAGGTCTCAAGTATTGGGAGAGGGCAGGCTCCTCTAGTCGTCCTTGCCTCTGTGGTGGAGGTTGCTACTTGTGTCGCTCCAGCAAATACCTTGGCCGCATCTTCTTTGTCAGCTCTGGTGGCGCCTTCGATAGTTGTCTCAACGATGGTTCAGGATGCTGCTCCTGTGCTTGGGTCTTCAGGACATGATCATGCATTGTCTACGCACTCAGAGGCTTGCAAACGAAAGTGTAGATCGCGAAGGCTTTGCTCAAAGCTCTTTCTAGAGAGCTACCAAAAGTATATCCAGACGATGCTCGTACCCTTCCAGGAGGAGGTCTTGACACCTTGAGTAGCTGGTGGGGTTTCGAGGGACTCGAGTTTTGCGAGAGTCTGGTAGCTTTTTAGGTGGATGGCTCCTTATTTATGGAGCGTATACGTACCCTTCTGGAGGATAGCAAGGCTGATCGTTTGCAATGGGCTTCGTTGGAGGAGGACACTTCCTTAGCGTTGGCAGAGGCCGAGGACAAGGAGCGTCGGTTGGAG
Source organism: Chamaelirium japonicum (assembly GCA_947650365.1). Lineage (NCBI taxonomy): Eukaryota > Viridiplantae > Streptophyta > Magnoliopsida > Liliales > Melanthiaceae > Chamaelirium > Chamaelirium japonicum. The sequence goes on along the minus strand of OX393559.1, from coordinate 63,571,140 downwards.
GAGTAGCATACACTCTCTACTGCGAGTTTAGCCAAGGCACGGAAGAAGCTTAAAGCTGTTCGTGCGTCACTTCAGAAAGCTTAGGAGATCAAGAAGGCTTCCGGAGCGGACCTTGTGAAGCAACGTGCAGAGCTAGCGATGTGTCGGGAGCTGATGGCCTCTCGATTCTTGGAGTTGCAGTGCGCGGAGGCAAGCTGCTTCAGCACCTCAAGGACCTCGACTCACTCTACTAGCCGTGTTGCCTTTTTACTTTTCTTTTTTGTCGTCTTTAGTTTGCTGGCTGGACTTGTGGTTTTGTATCATTTCCTTTTACTTGACGATGATGTTATAATATGTATCTCTTTTTTGGACTTATCTTCTGGAAATGCTGGTTTGTTTGGGTGTTTTTTTTTGTTTGGACTGAACCTGAAGTACCTTTTCAGGTTGCCTACGTACCCTGCTGGGAGGGATCAAATCGCATGTAGTTCATGCATCCCTTTTTTTTGAGGCAAGGGGGGTAACCTTGCACTTGACATATTACCTTTTGAGGGACTTGCTATTGATAGACAGAGTCGTCATTGGTTCGCAGTTGTCACCCGCCTTCTTCGCTTCAATGTAGTTAGAAGTGAATTTTTTCTTGGCTGGAACTTTGATAAATACTAGAGTTTGACTGGAGCCGTTGCCTTGATGGTTTGGCAGAATTTGCTCACCGCTTTGGAGGAGACAAGCTTGAGTCTTTGTCAGGCCATATGGTAAGGGGCGAACCCATGTGCACAGTGGTTTCTTTGTTGCGGTTGGCTTTGAACATCAACTCGGTGACGTCTTGCCCCGGAGTGTTTTCTGGCTTGATTACGAGTTGCTCTTAGTAGTTGTACTTGACAGACCCGGTTGAACTTGAAGTGTGTAGTAGACCATGCAGCGGTAGTGTCATCTTTTGCAAAGTGATAAAGTTGGCCTCGAAGAATGGTGATGCTGGTTCCTTTGCTGAAGTGGAAGGCGATCGTCCTGGCTTGTGAATCCACTAAGGAGTAAGGTGCAGGACTGAAGTAGCTTGAGCAGGCAACGAAACATGTGTCATCGAGCTTGAATTGAAGTTGATGCGAATTTTTTGTTTTGATATTGGCGCTTCTTTACCTTCGTGCATCGTCCAGCTAGAAGATGGCACTAGTTATGCAGGTGAAGAGGTTTTGTCCCTCTTTACTGCTTTGACTTTCTGGACTCGTTGAGCTTTTATTGGGGGAGCTTTTGTAACGAGGTGGCCTGGTAGAACTTGGCATCAACAAGGTGTGCTTCGGTCTCGTTGAATGACTTATCATCGGTGACGATACACTTCTCCACGCTTTCGACATTGGAGCCTCTTTCTTTTTTATCATCTTCCTTGAGCACTTGGTGAACTTCTATCATGCAGCAAGAGACCGAGACCGCGAGATCTTGATCAGCTTGGGGGAAGCGACCGAGAAAGAACTCCTCCAGTGTCACTGGCTCTGGACATGTTTACTGGAGAAGATTGTCTAGATTTACTGGAGGCACTTTGGATGTCTTTCTTTCTGGAACTTCATTCTTTTCCTTTCAGGTCTTTCTTTCGGGGAGCTTTCTTATCACTAAAACTTGCTTGTGGTGGGTCAGATATGCTATCATATAGCTTGATCGTCGTGGCCTTCGATTTCCTTCGAGGCACCATAGCCCATGCGTCTTCATCAACAAGATCTTCCTCGCCGGGGTGAAGAATCGGTGCTGTGACCGAAGGCTCTTCTTTGATTGGAAGGACTTGCTCTTCTGGAGGCTCTACCAGTTTATCTTCTGATCTCCAGTTGGTTGGCTTGATTAATTAAAGAAGGTCTGGAGTTGAGGATATAGAAGTCAAACTTACCTGATTGCTGGCCTAGCAGGCTAACTTCGGGGTCTCCTTGCTCACCTCTTGCTTTGAGCACGTACTGGGATGTAGCTTCATTTGGATGAGGTATCGTTTGCACGAGTGGCGACTGTCCCCAAGGCAGTGAGGATTTAGCCCCAGGCATTGTAGGAGCATGTCATTGTCGTCTTCTTGGAGCTGGCTGCACCGATCGCGGAGTTGGTTTCATAATTGGTATTTAACAGACGATGTTTGGCCTTGTTGAAGTGCGTTATGGAGCAATCAGCGCTGGGGGAAAGAATCGAAGGTGATTGATGTCATGTTTACCACGATGATGTCATCATAGTCGATCTCGATTTTTCCTTGTCTGGTGAGTGTCATGATCTTTTCCTAAAAAATGAAACACTTCTCGATGGGATAGCTGACCACCCGGTAGTACCTGCAGAAGAGTAGATCATTGACTCGATGTGCTTGTTTCGACCTTTTTGGTGGCGGGAGCTCGATCATCTTTTTTTGCAGCAATTGTTCAAACATGGAGGAAACTTCAGAGTTTGGCAAGGGATACACCTTGGCTTCAAGCTCTTCAAGGCTCATCATTGGTGCCCTTTGAGGGGCAAAGGCGTGTGATGGACTTGCCTTTGTTCGGTTTGCCCTCGATCTTGAGCGGTTTGGAAGTTGAAACGATATCGGCGACGTTGACTTGCTTTGATGCTACCAGTTTATCCTTCTTTTTCTCTTTCGGAAAGTGTTCACCCTTCGAGTGTCCACGATTTGCTAGGCTAAGTTTCATGTCGTGAGCTCGAGTAGTGAGATCTTCGAAAGATCGAGGCTTGATTCCTTTAAGGATGTAGAGTAAGCCCCAGTGCATGTCCTGGATGCACATCTCGATGGCCGAGTTTTCAGACAGACGATCCCACGAGTTTAGTGCGAGATTCCTCCAATGGTTGATATAGTCAATCACCGGCTTATCTTTTCTTTGCTTGATAGTGGCAAGCTTCATCATGCTGACGATGTGCCCGATGTTGTAGAAGCGATTAAGAAACTCCCTTTCCATTTGATCCCAGTCGTCGATGGTCCTTGGAAGAAGATCTACATACCAGTCGAAAGTGTTACCTTTGAGGGTGCGAACAAACTATTTTACCATTTTATCGTCGTATGTGCTAGCGTTGTTACAAGTCTTGACAAAGTGGATAATCTATTGCCTTGGGTTGCCTTTTTCGTTGAAGTACTGGAACTTTGGTAGCTGAACCCGGTAAGAAAGCGTAGCTGCTGGATCCTCGCAGTGTAAGGCTCAGTGTATGCTGTCGTGATTGGAGGAAACCTACCATCTTGAGAGCGCACCATGTCGGTGACTAATGACTGTATTTATTGAAAAATCATCGTTGCAGCAGTCGAAGACTGTGTAGCCACCGGAACTGGTACTAGAGAGATGACCTCCGCCGAAATGGGAGTCGGAGATAGCGTTGGAGTAGCCACTGGAGGCATCGGTGCTTGTTCGACTGCTGAAGCATACCTCGTACTTAGCCTTTGGAGCAGGGCGTTGATGTGACGACCCTTCTTTTTCATTAGCCGAGTGACTTACGTCATATATTCGCCCATTTGCATGACTTAGAGCTAGAGAGCGAACAGTGGATGATGACGTAAGTCGTCACGATGTTGCGTGCCAGAAACCTCGATGTTATCATCAAAGACGTAGTTGTGACAACTTGTCTCTACTTTGTGGTGAACATTCACCTCTTGTACAGGAGTTACAAGGCCAATCGAAGAATACGACTGGGCTTGGAGCTGGGGCTGGACCTCCCTAAATTTATGGACTTGAATTTTAAGAGCGAGGCTTGTTTCTTCATGCACCAAAGATTCATTGGCGCTTTGGTGAGCATCTTTGTTAACAATTTATAGCAATAAGACGATCACATGAGTTTGAGTACGTTGAGTGTAGAAGCATATTACCGAGGGAATATCATCCTCTGAGTTTTCTTTATCACTGTGCTGGAGTGGTAAGACTAGGCGATGGGCTATAGGCTTGTTGGAACAAACGAATTGTTGTTCATCCTAGTTATGGCAAAACTCGAGGCAACTCTTTCAAACGAACGAATTAAAGGAGAAGATGGTTCCATCGGGTGTGCTAGAAATCTGTATGCGCGAAAAAAGATACGAGTCGTCATTATTGCGCAAACGAGGATTATAAGCCGGTTTCCGATGCTTGGGGGTGGTGAGCCGAGTGCGGCAAAAATTTGATTAAGAGATTATGGGAGATATATTCTGGAGGGTCCGTTGGATCCGTGTGTCCATGATACTTCGTGCGAGAGCTCTGGAGGGATTGCCCAGGATAGAGGTCTTTACAAGGTTTTAGGTTTCTTGAGAGATCGAGTGGTTTTAGCCTTTGCATTTATATCTTTCGTGCTTCACACTTTCTCGGCTAGAGGGCTTTCGATATTGTTTCCTCGATCTCTGTGTCTTCTCGGCTCTTGCTAGATCTCGGCGTCCTCGATCATCAGTTTGTGGCATCGATTGTGCTTTTACCTTTGCCTTTGGCTTCTGGTGTCTGGCTCTGGCTTTGCTTTAGCGTCGGCGTAGCTTTGGCATTAGCGTTTGAACGTAGAAGGGATAGAGGCTTGCGATGCTTTCGTTCTTCCGGACTTCGCATCAAATCGGCTATAAAATACGTTACTTTGCTCATGATCCTTTGTAGTTATTTAGCTTTAGCATGTGCGTGGCTTTAGCGTGAGCGTAACTTTGGCTTCTGGCGTCTAGTTCTTTCTTAGTTTTAGCTTTGGTTTTAACTTTTTGCGTTTGGCTCCGGCGTTACTTTAGCGTAACTCTGACATCGGTATAGCTTTAGCGTTAGCACTTGAATGTAGAAGGGGTAGAGGCTTGCGGTGCTTTTGTTCATTCGGACTTCGCATCGTATTGGTTAGAAAGTGTGTTGCTTTACTCATGATCCTTCGTAGTTGCTTGGCTTTAGCACGTGCATGACTTTAGCGCGGGCTTAGCTCTTGCTTTGCTTGGCTTTGTTTTTGGCTTTGGCTTGATCTTCTCCTCGAACGACGATGGAGATGTCTCCGATGCTTCTTTATTCTTCCGGCTTTCTTCTTTTGGGGATGAGACTTTGGCGGCGACGGTTGGAGCGTCGGCTTTACTTCTCTTCTTCTTTGGGCTTCTTTGGCATGATTGGAGTCGAAGGTTTCCTTTGAAGATGGCGGGTATAGCACCGATCTCTGTGCGATGGTTGTAGTATCGGTTTTGTTGTTAAAGATGACAGGTGTAGCACCATCTTCGTGCGATGGTTATAGCGTCGATTTTGTTGTTGAAAATAGCGGGTATAACACCGATCTTCATGTGATGGTTGTAGCGTCGGCTTTCTTATTGAAAATGGTGGATGTAGCGTAAATCTCCGTGAGACAATTATAGCGTCGGCTTTTTTGTTGAAGACGGTGGATGTAGTACTGATCTTCGTGTGATAGTTGTAGTGTTGGCTTTATTATTGAAGACGATAGGTGTAGTACCAATCTTCGTGCGATAGTTGTAGCGTTGGATTTTGTTGGTGAAGAAGACGGGTGTAGCACTGATCTTCGTGCGACGGTTGTAGCATCGTCTTTGTTATTGAAGATGGCGGGTGTAGAACCGATCTTTGTGCGACGGTTGTAGCATTGCCTTTTTTTCGAGGGATAAAAAAAGAATATATTAACGAAAAAAGAAAAGTCAGTTACAATTCACGGCTTACTCTAGGTGGGTAAGCAGCACTAACAAAGGCCTAAACACATTGCCAACAAAACCAAATAGATCACAGCTATACTCTGATTGAGCAAGCAAAAGTAAACACACTAACGCACTAGCAGGTGAGCAACACATCTAGAACAATTGAGTACTTTTAGTAGCTCAAACGCAAGGACCCTTGCACCAATTGAGTACACATATGCCAAAACCACTGCTACTTTTTGCCAAGATCCTTCTTGCTTCTAGAAATCTGATCGCAAGGACCCTTTGGCCAATTATCCTTATTCCGCTTGCCGATCCACGAAGAACGAGTCGACAAGTCCCATTCTGCAGCCACAAGCTCTAACTTGAGTTCTAGAGATGCTGGATCACGTCCACCATCTACTTCCACTGTCTCACCATCTCCATGAGCAGAATCCCCAGAATCCGCAGTGTTCCCGAGAGTCCAAAGGCCCTCATACAGAACTGCCGCCCCACCCTTTGCCTGAACTTCCACTTCAAAGGAATCTTCCTTAAGGCCAAGATAATCAATAAGCTGATGATCAACTAGTAAAATGTGAAATTCAGCCTGTTTGTAACCCCATGCAAAGTTCTCTTTGAAATACTTTCTATTTTGCAGATGCAAAGGAAATTTACCCACAAAAACACCGTACCACATTTGTAGGAGTTCACAAAATGTTTAAGGTCCGTCAGCTTTGTTTTTGAAGATGGCGGATGTAGCACCAATCTCCGTGCAACGGTTGTAGCGCCGGCTTCTTCTCCGGGCGTATTTGGCATATTATGAGTTGAAGGCTTTGTTGAAGACGACGGGTGTAGCGCCGCTTTGGATATCCTTCTCCAAGCTTTCTTCTTTGTGAATGTAGTGGATATTTGTTGAAGATGACGAGTGTGGTGCTACTTCGATCTTCTTCTCCGGGCTTCTTTGGCATTTTCGGAGTTGAAGGCTTGTTGAAGACGACGGGGTGATGCCGACTTCGGGTCTTCTTCTTCGAGCTTTCTTCTTCGTGAACGGAGTTGAAGCTTTGATATCTTGTGCAAGATATTCACGTTGATAAGGACTTTTGTGGGCTAAGTCGTTCTAATAGGATGTGCTTGCCCGTGCCTCGTGAAGACTTGGGTCGTCGAGAGCGAGCCTCCTTCTTTGCAGAGTCTTTGCGTCTCTAATTTATGACCTTTGAAGTCATCCCCCCTACCCCTCTATTTATAGGCAAAGGGGGGATGATGGGAGAGATATGGTTGTGATTTTTGAATCCCTTAAATATCTCTTTCCATAACCGTTGAGATTTATCTTTCTTTTTTGGAAGAAAACAACCTTTATCCATTTATTTTTTTGTAGCGGCAGTTATGAGCAATATATGGCTCAATCTTTTGGGATATAAGCCATCTTTGCACATTTAATCGATGGCGACACGACTTCTTATCTTGTCCGTCGCATTAAGGGATCGACGTGGATCCACGGTTTGTGTAGACGTCCACGCTACCTCCCCCTGTACTAGGCGGATTAGTTTTCTTTGCTTTTCTTTTCTTTTTATTTTTCTTTTCTTTTCTGGCCGGCCGCACCTCCCCTTGGGGGAGGGGGCCACGGTTTGCATGAAGGGGCTGGTGGGCCCCACTTTGCGGGTGGGCCCGTCCGGCCCCTTTTGGGCTTGGGTGAATATGGTGGGGCCCACTTGTATGGGGTTGGCTCACTAGTGTTCATCTGAGTCGGGTTTGGCCCTTTTCTTTTGCATGCCATTGTGCGTGGGCCGAGTTTTGTGTGCAGGCCATTGCAAGTGGGCCGGGTTTTATTCGTGGGCTAATTTCAATGCCCACAGATGACTTTGCTCTTTTGGAAAGGTTCAACTCTAGGATTTTGCTTACGTGTGGTTAGCTACTTGAACTAGGATTGCTAGTTAATTTTCCCCAATTTGGAGAATAATTATATGTGGTGTTTGGTCGTGTCAGGCCTCCGATTTGATACTCTTTTAATTTGTTGTTTGAATTTTAAAGCCTTCCAGTAGGCCTCATCTACCGAGGTTATATCTTAGAGAACCACTTGGTCCTAAATTTGAAGGCATAGTCCATTTATACATCGAGCCATGGTTTGAGTTTCGTCATCTTATAAATCATTGCAAGCTCAGAGTTTGTAAAATTCCTGTGTACTCATCTATTGACTTTAGCCCCTAATCAGACTGACACATGGAGATTCTCAATGAGACATGATGCCTTTGCGTTGCGGCGCCACCCTCGTCCAACAGCGACCAGACTGGCTCGAGAGGTGGCTACATCCACCAATTACCCGCCACCACCTGGTGGCCGCGTGGTCGGACATATGTCAGTTCCTCCTGCCTCCGGACTCTAAAAAGGCCACTCTGGGACACCATGCAGGATTTGAATCCTGTGATCTTACCCACTCTTGTTCTCCTTCTGATGTATCCACATCCCCCTTATATATATATATATATATATATATATATATATATATATATATATATATATATATATATATATATATATATATATATATATATATATATATATATATATATATATATATATATATATATATATATATATATATATATATATATATATATATATATATATATATATATATATATATATATATATATGCTGCGGCATGCGGTGCATGCGGCACTGCACCGCAGCCGTCTGATGCACGCAGCGCACGCAGTAGTGCATCAGACGGCTGCGGCACAGTACCGCACTTACCGCATGCCGCATTATAGCATTTCTCTCTCTCTCTCTCTCTCTCTCTCTCTATATATATATATATATATATATATATATATATATATATATATATATATATATATATATATATATATATATATATATATATATATATATATATATATATATATATATATATATATATATATATATATATATATATATATATAGAAATGTTACAATGAGCTGTGAGCTATGGGTGGAGAAAATGAGCTGCCCTCATTTTGATCCCCCTAGGAGTTTTGGAATTTGATGAAATTTGGTGAGGGTGTTATCTAGGATAAGATGATCATCCTCACCAATTTTCATCAAATTCCAAAACTTCTAGGGTCATCAAATGGTAGAAGCATTATCTACCGTCCGCAGTCACCGTTAATTTTGCTTTTACCATTTGATGACCCTAGAGGTTTTGGAATTTGATGAAAATTGATGAGGATGATCATCTTATCCTAGAAAACACCCTCACCAAATTTCATTAAATTCCAAAACTCCTAGGGGGATCAAAATGAGGGCAGCTCATTTTCTCCACCCGTAGCTCACAGCTCACTGTAACATTCCTATATATATATATATATATATATATATATATATATATATATATATATATATATATATATATATATATATAGAGAGAGAGAGAGAGAGAGAGAGAGAGAGAGAGAGAGAGAGAGAGAGAATACGGGGTATGAGCTGACAGCCCATTTGCTCATTTGAGCTGTCACCGACAGCCGTCCGATCCCAACGATCGGACACTCCATTAAAAAAAAAAAATAGCTATTAAAACAGCTGTGTTAATAGACCCCTCTCCCTCTCTCTCTCTGCGTAGCCCGAACCCCCGACCCCCTCCGGCGGCACTCCCGACCCCCTCCGGCAGACCCCCAGACCCCCTCCGGCGGACCCCGTCCCCCTCCGGCAAGTGCGATTCACCATCAGAGAGATCTGGTAGATGTCGCTGTTGAATCGCACTCGCCGGAGGGGGATGGGGTCGTCGGAGGGAGTCTAGGGGTCTGCCGGAGGGGGACGGGGTCGCCGGAGGGGGCGGGAGTCCCGCCGGAGGGGGTCTGGGGTTCGGGCTGCGAAGAGAGAGAGAGAGAGAGGGAGAGATGGTGAATCGCACTCACCGGAGGGGGATGGGGTCGCCGGAGGGGGTCTGCCAGAGGGGGACGGGGTCGCCGGAGGGGGTCGGGAGTGCCGCCGGAGGGAGTCGGGGGTTCGGGCTGTGAAGAGAGTGGGGGAGAGGGGTCTGTTAACACAACTGTTTTAACTGCTGTTTTTTTTTTTTTTTTAATGGACGTTCCGATCGTTGGGATCGGACGGTTGTCAGTGACAGCTCAAATGAGCTAATGGGCTGTCAAGTCATACCCCGTATTCTCTCTCTCTCTCTCTCTCTCTCTCTCTCTATATATATATATATATATATATATATATATATATATATATATATATATATATATATATATATATATATATATATATATATATATTTGTGTAAATATTTTTATCGCATCTAATATGCCTAGGTGTGGAGGCTTATCGCACATAAGCACCAGCAATGAATCAAAGCCAACAAGCTAGTGGCATTGTCTTGTGAGAGATCTTAGCATCGATCGGTTTCCTTTGATGAAAAGCTCATGCGAATTTGGTGTCTAAAACAATCATTTCAAACAATTTTCTCCGAGAAAATATGTCAAAACCAACACAAAATAGGACACAAATAGTCCATATTGGGCAAATGAGACCAGTTTTTTTGCAAACAAATGAGACCATTTGATGGTTAGGATGGACATGCATTCTTCTTTTTTTGGGGGGAGGAAAAAGTGGTCGATCAAGACATAACCGGCTCAATAAAGACGCACTAGAGCCAAGAGAAACGAGCAATTTTTAATAACCCAACAGGCTTGAGAGAGCACTAAGGCGAGAGGGAGGGCCACCACTACAGCGCCCGAGGAAATACTGCATAGCACTGATTCGAACCCTTGACCAAGACCACAGATTGCATGTCTTACCAACTGAGTTATCAATCAGTTGGAGACACCACTACCCATACTCATGACAGATTAAATTTCCATGGCACAAATTACAGGTTTGTGAGATTCATTGCAAAGAAAGGAAATGGCTCTGTATTGCCATAAACAACATAATTACTTAATGTTCAGTACATCTTACAGTAAGATGATTCCTCCGACAACACAAACCCACCAAAAATAACAATGCTCACCATATAATATAACATTAAGATTCTCTCTCTCTCTCTCTCTCTCTCTCTCTCTCTCTCTCTCTCTGATCCAAACATTTCATACCCATATGCTGCTGAATGCTTCTTCAAGTGCCCTCCTCTTGCCCAGTTCTAGGGTCCATCCTCCAGCTCTCGCCCCTCTCTCTGCCCGCAGCTTCATTGCCTCCTCGTCGTCAGCTGCGTATCCCAGCAGGTGATCGGCTTGACCTCCAACTGGGATGGGCTGTGGAGCCATGCCAGTAGGGCGCGGCTGGATGGCAGCAGGTGCGTACTGCCCTTGCACGCCGACAGCTTGAGAGCTTTGTCCTGCACCCTGCAGTTCAACAAATTCAAATATAAGCATCTGCTGGTTAGCATTCAAAGTAGAGGACATTGACACGAGGCTGTGCTACGTGACGAACTTTGTTGTGCAAACTTGTTTTTGCAAGAGGGTATATTTGTACTTTTTCTTCTTTCTGTTTTAAGATTTAGCGTCATAATCTTTGAGTTCAATTTTTTTACCCGTTGATGTTCTTCCATTTCATTTCATTGGAGTATAATTTATGACACAGCTGAATGCAATTTCCTATATTAGATCTTGCATTCTACCCACTTCGTCTACTAAGTCTAAGGCGACCTTGGAGGGTTGCCCCCTTAGTTGCATGAGCTTAAATTACATAACCAACAAGGGCCGCCTCTCCAACCGCCTAGCATGCCCCTCCTGCCAAGTGCATTGGCCAGGTTTTCAGTATCAATGAGGGCTGACGTCGAGTTGACAGCAGGTCATAAAACTCTTGCCAATCTTCTTCACAGTTGACCCCATCTTGATGGGACAAGATTTGGATGATGATGAATGGATGTGTGGTTATATGTTTATTCTACGTATTGGGAACCCTTATGGTTCTGCTTGGTTTAGAGGATTTGTGAAAACTAGTTTTTAAAAGGAAATGCATGCACTTAATAAATCTCAAAAACTTGGGGTGCATTTGGCATTGGTTTTAGACAACTAGTTTGAGTCAAATCTGGTACCACTTGCCAAACTAGCTTTGACACAAGCTTTTGAGTGCGTTTGGGATCCGGTTAGAAAATTTGTTCCCCAAAACAAAACTTAAAAATCACCAACAGACATTCTGCTTTTGGGGTTCTTAGGCAAGGTGGCAAAACGGTAATTAAGGTAGAATATTGTGAAAAGAGTATATGTCATAGAGAAAACATTATAAAGATAGAAAATACCATAGAAGCAATATTATAGAGCGAGAGGATGTTATATAGAGAACATTTGTAGAGAAAATATTATAGAAAAAGAAAATTTTAGTGAGAAAATGATGCAGAGAGAAAATGATATGGAGAGAATATTATAAAGTGATAATATATATTATATAGCGAGGATATTTTATAGAGAATATTAAGAATATAATAGAGAAAATATTAAGGAGAGGAAATGTTGTAAAGAGAAAATACTATAGAGAGCAAATTATAGAGAGAGAATATAGGTAGAGAGAATAATACATAAATAATAGGGTAAATAAACTATCAAAAAGAAAAGGGCAAATTACAAAAACCTCCCCTGAACAATGCACTGCGTTTCATATTGGTCCCTCAGCTTTTTTTTGTGAACAATTTGATACCTGAACTATGCTCTTTCTGCATTTAGCCCCCTCTGTCAACTTTTTATCCCAAAAATACCCTTCAATTTCCAATAAGACTAAAAGAAAATTTAGAATAGTTAACTTATGCTTACTAGAACAAGGATATTTTCGGAATAAAAGTTGATAGAACGATCTAAATGCAGACGAAGCATAGTTCGGGGATCAAATTGTTCAAAACAAAAAGTTGAGCAACCAATATGAAATGAGGTGTATAGTTCAGGGGAGGTTTTATAATTTAATATAGTAGAGCAAAATAATTTTGTACAGAGAAAATGATGGAGAGAGGGAATGTTATAGAGACTAGAGAGAGAATGTTATAGAGATATTAATATATTATATATTATGTAGAGAGATATTATATAGAGAATGTTGAAGAAAGAGAAAATAATAGAGAAATAATTCACACTTTGGACTGTAAATCGAGCGTTCATATGAAGAGTTAAAGAAAATTGAATTGAAAACAGTACACGAGGGAAAGTATAAGAACCAAGATCATTCGTTTTAACAACAAAGGGTGCAGCCAATACCCTTATGGATCCAACTTTTGGCAGAAATATTTAATAAATAGCTTTTAAAATCCAATCAGAACAGACTCTAAAATCCAACAAAAATGACATTGCATTATGTGATTATTCCAAGTCAGCTAAAAATCATGATATTATGATTTCAACTGAACCATGTCTCACTCATTCATACACAATCATAGCATATGAACATTTTCGTCTTAAAATACTCTCTGCAAGCAACTTGCAATCTTATGTTTTAAAATGATTTTAAAATCTCAGCTCAAACAACAATGGTTAAATAGTTATTGCTTAGAACAAGGGAAGTGTAAAAGAAAAACAAAGAAAGAAATTGATATGGAGGTAAATGAACTTATGAATACTTGAATAGCTATACCCAGGATGTTTGTCACTTGACGATACTTGGTTCATCCTCTCTCATAACTGGGCAGAGGGTAGATCTTTCACATTAACTAACAGATTGAATATATATATATATATATATATATATATATATATATATATATATATATATATATATATATATATATATATGATGCAGGCACGCGTCGTCGAAGAGCGATATATGGAGGCGGTATAATCTTTTTGTATTTTATTTGTAAAAGGATAACTAGTGATACGGAATCACCGAGAGGAAAGTGGCGGAGGGGGTAAGAACCGTGACAGAGAAGAAATGATTAGAAGCTTAGATAAGAGGGTGCTGAAATCCATCAGGAAACAAGGTAGGGGACTCAAATCCATGTGCCAACAAAGGCATCCGCCATCAATTTTCATTCATCATAATCTCCCCTTCAATGGTTACAATGGGGGCCTTTTAATAGGCTAAAAGAAAAGATAAAGAAGGCAACAAATTTAAAAGCCAATAATTATCCTAACAACTTGCCTAAAATAAAGATTTCAAATCTAAAAAGATTCTAAAAGATATCATAAGAGATATCCTGCCTTATCCATCCATGGCAGGCTAGGATGGGCCTTCGGGCGGACCAACGGGCTTGGGCCCAAGTCGGATCGGATCACATCAATATATATATATATATATATATATATATATATATATATATATATATATATATATATATATATATATATATATATATATATATATATATATATATATATATATATATATATATGGGGAGGGATACTCTTACTCATGGCCTCTTACTCATATAGTTACCTATTATCCGGGCCGTCCATTAGATCCCGACGTACGGTTCGGATTAGATGGGGAGTTAAAACTATGGTGTCCGTATTAAATGCTCTTATTAAAAGCCCGTATTAAAAGCCCGCATTTAATGCGGACACCATTACTTTAACTCCCCATCTAATCCGAACCATACGTCGGGATCTAATAGACGGCCCGGTTCATAGGTAACTATATAAGTAAGAGGCCATGAGTAAGATTATCCCTTCCCTATATATATATATATATATATATATATATATATATATATATATATATATATATATATATATATATATATATATATATATATATATATATATATATATATATATATATATATATATTGGGGAGCGTGACTTTGTATGCCCATGCATTGAAGGCTTCAGTGTATGCTCCTCTATTAACATACATAGAGGTTTCCGAATTTGCTAATTTTTTGTGAAAGTGATATCTATGTTGAGATGATCATCCTCACAAAAAATCAGCAAGTTTTGAAACCTCTAAGCATTTCAAATAAGCTCATCAAATTAACGGTTAAAATGGACAGATGATACAACTTTTATCATTTTGATACACCTAGAGGTTTCAGAATTTACTGATTTTTGGTGACAGTGATCATCTTGCTATAGATAACATATCCACCAAAAATCAACAAATTTTGAAACATCTAGGTCCGTCAAAATGTTAGAAGCTTTATAAACTGTCCATATCAACCGTTAATTTGATGAGCTTATTTGAAAATGCTTAGACGTTTCAGAACTTGCTGATTTTTTGTGAGGATGATCATCTCAACATAGATATCATCTCCACAAAAAATTAGCAAACCTCTATCTATGTTAATAGATGAGCATACAAAGTCGCGCTCCCCTATATATATATATATATATATATATATATATATATATATATATATATATATATATATATATATATATAGAGAGAGAGAGAGAGAGAGAGAGAGAGAAAGAGAGAGAGAATACGGGGTACGAGCTGACAGCCCATTTGGGCATTTGGGCTGTCAACTCACAGCCCTCCGATCTTGATCACGAACCGTCCATTTAAAATCAAAAAAAAATTTACCCAACCCACTCTTTCCCTCTCCCTCTCTCTCACGAACCCTCCTACCCCTGCCCCCTGCGCCCCCGACGGCAGCCCCCTGCGCCCCCCACGGCAGCCCCCTGCGCCACCGGCCCTGCGCCCCCGACGGCAGCCCCCTGCGCCACCGGCCCTGCTCCATCTCCGGCCCACTGCTCCGATCAGCCCCCTCCCCCACCGGTTGCCTTTCCCCTCTCGTCACACAGCCCCCATTCCGGCAGCCCCCTCCCGCTCCGGCAGCCCCCCTTCCCCTCCGGTGTCGATCCCCGGTGGCCCCCTCCGGCTCCCTCTCTTTCTAGTTCGCAGCCACCGGAAAGAGGAGCGATGGGGGCTGAGCCGCCGGAAAGAGGAGCTGTCAGCGGGAAGGGGGGCTGCCGGAGGGGGCCTGAGCCACCGGAAAGAGGAGCTGTCAGAGGGAAGGGGGGCTGCCGGAGATGATCCCGTCTGGGGAGGGGGAGCTTCCGGCGTCGGCGATGAAGATCAGGGCTGGTGCGATTGATCGTCGCCGGAGGGGAAGATCAGGGTGGGGCCGCCGGGGTCGGGAGGGTCGCCGGATACGGGAGGGTGGGGCCGCCGGGGTCGGATAGGGTCGCCGGGGTCGGGAGGGTCGCCGGAGGGGCCGCCGGTGGTCGGGGCACCGGCGATCCATCGCCGGTGCTCTGGGTTTCAGCGAGAGAGACAGAGAGAGAGAGAGAGACGGGGGTGTATTACAGTTTTTTTTCTTTTTAAATAATGAACGGCTCTTGATTTGAATCGGGTGGTTAAGAGCTGACAGCCCAAATTGTCAAATAGGCTGGCAGCTCATACCCCGTATTCTCTCTCTCTCTCTCTATATATATATATATATATATATATATATATATATATATATATATATATATATATATATATATATATATATATATATATATATATAGGGCAGGGATACTCTTACTTACGGAATGGTTACTTATGCAATTACACATCGCATTTTACCTACCTTAGAGGTTTCAAAATTTGATAAAACTTGGTGAGGATGCTATCTATGGCAAGTTGATCGTCCTCACCAAAAATCATCAAATTCTATAACTTCTAGGGGCATCAAATGTTAGAATCTTTATCGATCGTTCATTTTAACCGTTAATTTGAATATCATATTTGATGCCCCTAGAAGTTAAAGAATTTGATGATTTTTGGTGAGGAAGGTCAACTTGCCATAGATAGCATCCCCACCAAGTTTCATCAAATTCTAAAACATCTAGGGTAGGTAAAAGATGTCGTGTAATTGCATAAGTAACCATTCCATAAGTAAAAGTATCCCTGCCCTATATATATATATATATATATATATATATATATATATATATATATATATATATATATATATATATATATATATATATATATATATATATATAGGTAAAAGACGTCATGTAATTACATAAGTAACCATTCCATAAGTAAAAGTATCCCTGCCCTATATATATATATATATATATATATATATATATATATATATATATATATATATATATATATATATATATATATATATATATATATATATATATATATATATATATATATATATATATATATAGGGGGCGGGGAGCCTGCACCCGAGGTGCAGCAACAACGCTGCACCTCTCGCTTGTTTACCTACCTAGAAGTTTTGGAATTTGATGAAATTTGGTGAGGGTGTTGTCTAGGGTAAGATGATCATCCTCACAAATTTTCATCAAATTCCAAAGCTTCTAGGGGGGTCAAATGGTCGAAGCAAAATCTGCAGATTTTAACGGTGACTGCGGACGACTGATTTTGCTTCGACCATTTGACCCCCCTAGAAGTTTTGGAATTTGATGAAAATTGGTGAGGATGATCATCTTACCCTAGACAACACCCTCACCAAATTTCATCAAATTCCAAAACTTCTAGGTAGGTAAAACAATGCCTGAGGTGCAGCAACGACGCTGCACCTCAGGTCCAGCATCCCTTTTCCCATATATATATATATATATATATATATATATATATATATATATATATATATATATATATATATATATATATATATATAATATTTCAGGGGTTTGTGGGGGGGGGGGTGGGGGGGGGACAAACATTTAATTGAGTCGAGAGACAAACCGTAAGAGACAAACACAGCCGTTCATTGCTGTTAGGGTGAGTGCCATTCACTTGGAAGAGATAGGTTAACAGCTATGATTGATCCGACCAGCCCTTCAAAAATGGAAGGTGATCGTGTCCGTCTGGATTAAATGGCATACTATGGGTTAAAAATGGAAGCTGATGATACCCGTCCCAAATTCAATCACCAGCTATGTTGCCAGATTTGAACTAACCCGAAAAAATCACAACCGTTCATTAAACATGATCTTCTTTCTCCTTCCTATTTTATCCGGACCCGTTCCCGATTTCTCTCTCTTTCCCAGATTCTCTCCTTCCCGTCCTCCACTTCGGCTCTGCCGGTGTCAAGGAAGAAGAGGGGGAGAGCACGAGCTCCTCTTCCCCCGGATTTGGAGCAGCAACCGAGGAAGAAGAGGACGGGGAGGGCACGAGCTCCTCCTCCGCCGGATCTGCAGCAGCGGTCGAGGAAGAAGAGGAAGGGGGAGGGATCGACACCTCCCCCCGATCTGCAACAGCAGCTGAGGAAGAAGAGGAGGGGAAGGGCACGAGATCACAGTCGCCCGTTAAAACACAGCTCAATCTCCTCTCTCCTCCCTATTTTATCCTGACCCCGACCCCCACCTCCACCGTCTCTCTCTCTCCCCAGTGGCCTACGGTTCAGACCTTCGGAGTCCTTTTGCACTGCACCCAGCCTCGATCTGGCCGTCGGAGTCTTCTAGCGTGCACATAGCTTCGATCCGGTGCTCGCTGCTCCCAAGCCCTAAAAATGGGGATCCCCCTCCCCCACCTCCTCTTCACCGAGAAGCCCTCGATGGCCCCTCCCCAACTGACCCGACCGCCACCACCGCCCTCACCCAGGACGATCTGAAGCGGATCGCCGCCCACCGCGCCGTCGACATGGTCGAATCCGGCATGGTCCTCGGCCTCGGCATCGGCTCCACCGCCTCCCACGCCCTCGACCGCATCGGCGACCTCTTCCACTGTGGCATCCTCACCGACATCGTCGGTGTCCCCACCTCCAAGAAAACGGAGGCCCACGCCGCCGCCATCAGCTTCCCGCTCTTCTACCTCAACGCCCACCCCATCGACGACCTCTCCATCGATTGCGAGGACGAGGTCGACCCCTGCCCCATATCCCCCCTTCGTCTCTCTCTCTCTCTCTCTCTCTCTCTCTCTCTCTCTCTGTCTCTATCAGTTCGGTGTCGCAAGGTGGATGCTGCCCTTTACTTCTTTTTTTTTTTTTGGTTTCCTCCTTTACTTTTTTAATTGTTGCAGGTCTTGAATCAAAACTTTTTAATGGTGATTCAAAATTGTGAATCAACGCTTTTTAATGCTTTTTTAGAGTAAGTTTCTTGATCGTGGTTTCGTGAATCACTATCTTCATGTCATCGTCGACAACCTTGGACCCGACTTCGATTTCTTCTGCAGTCATGCAGAGAGAAGAGCCAGTGCCGCCCGCAGCCCCTTCGATTTCTTCTGCAGTCACGCGGAGAGAAGAGCCGGTTGCTACCCACAACCCCTCCGTCCACCAGGGCAAGAACCTCTCTCTCTCTCTAAAAATGGAAGACTTGAAAGAGTTCTCAGTCATCCCCAAGTAAAATTTGTGTTTTCATGTTCATCATGTTTTAGCTGAAAACACTGTGTTATTGTATTGTGATATATACACTTGAATTTAGGTCACATTCAGGCAAACACCTATAAGGTTATAAGCTAACGTTATTAAAAAGAACAAGGTACAAGAAAAATTCAATCAGCATGCTCTACAGGTACACTAAGGTAGGATCTCTCTCTCTCTCTCTCTCTCTCTCTGGTTTTTTGTGTTTGAGGAGGAAGGGGATTTACTATAAGTTTTAGATTGAGAATGGGGGGAGGGGGGCATGAATCAGGTTTTGGTTTTGGAAATTTGCGGACATCCAGCCGCAAAATCTTTAGCCCCCCAAACCCCCAACATCCTTGAGTTTTTATCATTTAGATTTGAGGAGGGATTCTTGAATTGCAGTTTAATTGCAGCTTTCAGTTTTAATCAGATTTGAATTAAACTTCTTCTTCAACCCTTGGTTTTGTGGATGTTGCTGTTTTTGGCAGATTCTCGAGGATGCTCTGGTGTGACATGAGGAGCTTCGTGCATACATCGACAAGAAGAAAAAGAACATATTGGTAAGTTGTCAAATACTGAGTACCTGAATTGTTCTGCCATGTAGACCACATCTTTCTCACATGAAAGT
The DNA here is from genome assembly GCA_947650365.1 of Chamaelirium japonicum. Classification (NCBI taxonomy): domain Eukaryota; kingdom Viridiplantae; phylum Streptophyta; class Magnoliopsida; order Liliales; family Melanthiaceae; genus Chamaelirium; species Chamaelirium japonicum. Next base: position 63,551,841 of record OX393559.1, on the reverse strand, counting down.
CTCGCAACCTCCCCCACTTCTCTAAAAGATGAAAAGCAAAAAAAAAAAAGCCACTAAAATTCCAATTGAGCTATGATAGCCGGATTGGTCGTTTGAATTATGACTGTTTATGTAAATGATACTCATATGAACTCTCAGATATGTTGTTACTAATATGTTGTTGCAGTACCTTCTAGCTGAGCTAGGAAAGCTTTTGATGAGTTTGAATTGTGAGTGTTTCGGTAAATAATGCTAATATGAACTCTTAGGAATATTTGCTGAAAGTTTGCATTATAATGACCTCATGTTTTGATTGATATAAGGTGTTTTATGTGGTATTTTATAACTGTATGTGGTGATTTATATCATTGTAATTTATCAAAATATCATTGCTTTATATTAAATACTAATTGTTAGCATTACTTGACCAAGGGATGATACTGCACATTAATGGGTGGTAACTATTTTACACAATATGTAGACTGTAAATGATGGATTAAGCTTTTTTGGTTACCTGTATCCTTTTATGTTGGTAAGGGTGTTGGGTTATTCAAATTCCACACAAAAAATGGGTTTTGTCCTATTGAAAGTTGTCCCATTCCTTGAAATATTAGCTCATGCACTGCTCAGTCTGCTCTAAACCAATTGTGATTTTGTTCTCTTCCACTTTTTATGTTCAAGAGTTTTGAATCTATTTTGATCTCATAGTACCTTTTTTGCAGCAATGTTCAATGTAATTAGTAGAATGGTTCAATCCCATTGAAGCACCAGAAGTTAGAGTTTGACTTATCTGTGAGTGTAACCTTTTGAAGCTTCTCCTTAGTAGAGAATGACATCTCCTCCCATGGTGTAGAGTTGTATACATTGGAGTGTTTTTTTATGAGGGAACTATGCTGGTGTGTTAACCTTATGTGTATGCATTATGATGAATTGTTAATCTGTATATATTGTGAGGTATATCCTCCCATATTGTAGAAGTTGTATGCATTAGCTGTTTTTTTTTTCTTTTTCGCGTTAAATATGTATTGGTTCTGGTCCCCCTAACTGAATTGGAGCATACACTTCAATCCCATCCAGAAATTACTGATGCTGTTGTTATTCCGTATGTATCAATTAAATTTTGTTCTGAAAAAAGCATATTGTAGGTTATAGCTATGTTGATGCAAAATGAAAAATAATTTCCTCCTTTTCCAACACCATTCGACCACCGCGACGCAATTAAGTGGCATCAGTCCCATTGCCAAAAAAAAAGTTGCCTGAGGGTGCCATCATGGATCCATTGGATTCGGGGATCACAAGGAGAGGGGGCTCCACTCTGCTCCACCATGAAAAGAATGGCGTTCGATAAGAAAGACTAGGGTATCGAGGCTTTTTTTTTTAATTTTGAACTTTTGACTAGCAACCCAAATCCGGGTATATGTATGGATCCGATGATCTTGGCCGAACATCCGTAGTAGATCCCGATACATGTAAAAATCCGTCTCACATATTCATCTATAATACATACATCCACGGAAGCATCTTTTAGTTGGAAACAGTAGCCAGTTAATCGATGTGCTCCGCATGACCCTAAGGAAATCGCAGTGGCTAAATGCGATTAACAATGGGATCATATGGCAAGCATACGTGTCAGCACTTCTTAATTTGCGCCCTAAATCCGGCACCCCTCTAAATTGTTACCCATTAGTTTAGAATAGGTTGAGCCTGATGTTTGCGCCCTCACCAAATGTGGACGCTTTCACAGAATGTGGGCGCCCTCGCTGAATGTGGGCGTTGTCGAAATAAAATTTTCACTCTTGCTGATTGTGGGCGCCTTTATAGAATGTGGTCATCCTTACCAAATGTGGGTGCCTTATCAAAATATGGCTGCCTCCATCGAACGTGGGAGCCTTCACCGAATGTGGCCACCCCTACCGAATTTAGATGCCCTCGCCGAATGTGTGTGACGATATGGTCTTCACATTTCTTTTATGTTGTCGTCCTCTAAATATTGTCACTTCCTCGAAATATTATCACTAATTTTGAATTATTATTGCCATCTTTAAAATATTTTTCTTCCTCAAAATTTTATCACGCCTTCAAAATTTTGTCACGTCCTCGCCGAATTTACGTGCCGACAGGCATGGGCATTACTAGTATATATATAGGGCAGGGATACTCTTACTTATGGAATGGTTACTTATGCAATAGGGTAGGGATACTCTTACTTATAGAATGGTTACTTATGCAATTACACGACGTCTTTTACCTACCCTAGAGGTTTTAGAATTTGATGAAACTTGATGGGGATGCTATCTATTGCAAGTTGATCATCCTCACCAAAAATCATCAAAATCTATAACCTCTAAGGGCATGAAATGTTAGAAGCTCTATTGACCGTTCATTTAACCGTTAATTTTAATTGCATATTTGATGCCCCTAGAGATTATAGAATTTGATGATTTTTGGTGAGAATGATCAACTTGCCATAGATACCATCCCCACCAAGTTTCATCAAATTCTGAAACCTCTAGGGTAGGTAAAAGGCGGCGTGTAATTGCATAAGTAAGGTTCCACAAGTAAGAGTATCCCTCCCCATATATATATATATATATATATATATATGATAAAATGTGGCGTGTGGTGTCACACCGAAGCCATCTGATGCACCCGCTGCGTGCGTGCACACACGCAGCGGTGCATCAGGCGGCTGTGGTGCGACACCGCACGCCGCATCCTAGCAGCCCTCTCTCTCTCTCTCTCTCTAGTTATATATATATATATATATATATATATATATATATATATATATATATATATATATATATATATATATATATATATATTCATGGATTTCAACTGTACAATTGTAAAGCAAATGAAATAAATAAATTCACATGTTCAACTCACCACATCAGTGGAGTCAGCCTGTACAGGTGCCTTGCTTGCCTTTAGTGCTGCTGCTAGTTCTTCAGCCTGTACCAATAGCATTACCATAGTAAGAAAAATGAACTTATATGTAACACAGAGCTTAATATTGACATATATCCGGAGCTGATGATACTAAAATCAGGCATTTGTTCAAGTACCTTACGAGCACGGGAAATGATTATCTGCTCAGCATTATCTTCTTGGTATTTGACAATCTGAGCTTCAATTGCAGGGACATTTATTCCTTCAATTAGGTTGAAGGCTTAAAAGAGAAAAATTGATGTTTGTCAAAGGCAGCAATAAATATAAAGATCAAATGAGGAAGGCAAATATATCATACTCATGTCTTCGATATCTTCCAAATAATCATTGTATTCTCTCAATGTAGGGAAATCATCTTCTCTCTTATTATATCTACACAATAAAATTGAGAATTAGTAACAGAAGCATTTGATAAAAGAGCAAATATACACGATCTATGAATACAATTCAAAATTTCAAACAATCTTAGGCTTACAGATGATACGTGTAAGTTGGCCCAAAAAATAATCACCAAACATGGTGAAAATCTAGAGGGGAATATCTCCAAAAGAATGTCAGGGATGGAGATTTCCAGGAACCCGGAAGCAATGTCAAGCTTCAGAGGCAAAAATTAGAGAAACCTTCCACAAGCATCATGATCTGAGAAGAGTATTAGTAGAACTGATATTCTTCCCTGAGGTTCAAGAAGATGGCTTCCTTGCTTGGGAGGCTATCAAGGTAAGATGGTAATAGACTAATAGGAATGGGGAACGTTGAATCCTCATTAAGGAAAGAGATTTAGAGTGGCTACATGCAGGAAGAAGGAACTTAAGGCTAGCAATACTGCAGAGAAGACTGACCAATATTGCTTTGTAAAGATTTCTAGAGAAGTACGAATTTTCATATAGTATTTACTTGCAGTCGAGGGAAAATTCTATTTTTATTCTCATGCTTATGTCCTCCAAGAATATGCATAATATTATTGATGGGAAATCTTTGCTAGTTTATAGCCACCCAACTGCCCAAGGAAATGGAGAAGAGAGATGGAGCTTAGAAAGGACTACGGAACCCTATTAAGTCAGGACTGATTCCATCTATTTCCTGTATTATGGTTGAGCAACGTTCATAGTTGGATTGCTAGCGTTCTTAAATTCTTTCTTTTCTAAAACATAATCTAGGAGCAAATGGAGTTTGCGGGTTTGCACTGACATTAGTGCAACAAAATGCTCCACAGCTTCCATCTATATCAATGGGGACAGAATTCCAGGAGTTGGAAAAAAAATCAGATTGGTTATGATAGAAGCCAAAACCATGTAAAAACATTGGGCTTTTAGACATGGCATTAGCAACTGACCTATAGTCCAGACATGGGTAAAGGAAAAGCAAGTACATAAGGGTTCTGGTACATCCACTCCAGATGTTTGCAAAAATATCACAAGCAACGGTACCTGCTAGGTTAGACATGTTTGGGAGTGGAACCCCTGTGCCCAACCCTCATAGCCAATCCGTTTCCCAAGTTTGGGATCAGTTTTCCCAAGCTTCCCTTGAGTATATGCGTCATAGAAAGTAAAAGTCCGAAACTACTCATCATGGAGCCAGTGAAACTTTGGAAGCCACGGAATGGTAGGAAACGAAGGAATAAATGTTTCAATTCCCGTAATTTTATTGGTTCCAATGAGGAATTTAATATGTGGAGTCCTAGGACAAGTTAAGGCAAATTATGCATGGGATTCTTCGGACACCGGTAGTAACTGGGTTGTTAAATTAAGCCACTTTGGTTCCTTCAAAGCAAATAGTCAAAAAAGTCTACAAATGTAATATGTTATTATCCTGCAGTAATGAGACAGCCAGGTTTTTTACACCTCTTGTGCAAGGGCTAGAGGCCAAGTTGTTCGTCATTCCTCAATTAAAGAATCTAGGGAGACTGGGAGAGGAATAAAGCAGATAAATTCAAATATAAGAACAGTCCATAAGTGATTCACAAGAGTATAAGATAAGCAGTGGAATGACCATCCTTGATCCAGGAAAATTAAATTATTAGCTATGGCCAATACAAGAAATTTTAGGAAGGTTCTTGAAATAGTTGTTCCTAAAGGTTATAATTCTTACTCAGATGTCACTGAGACATTCAGTTTCATGAAAGGTCATAATGTAGATGAAAGTAAAAGCTAGCTGGGATGCCCCATTTGAAGTTGCACAAAAAGAACAACTTAGAAAGAAGAAAAAAGAGGAGCAAGAAAAAAGGGGTAAATTATACTGCCCTTACCTGAAGTTTACCTAAATTACACGAGTCTCCCCTTTGATTCTGGTATTTTCTCTGGCCTCCCCTTCGAGCGCTTTCCACTTAGCACTGTTGACGGACTGATAAAAATTCAAAAATTCCCTTATCTTTCTGGTAAATTGGTTCTAATAAATTGTTCTTGGTAGCCTGAGGCTACATCAGATAGTCTTTTGTTATGCCCGGTTTTCGCCTTCTCATTCCTGACCCTTAAGTTCAAATGCAAGTGCCTCTCTTTAAAAAAGAGAAACTTATAAGATAATAAATAAAAAGGAATAATGGATTCTTTGTCAGGCTATTATACATATTGTAATAAATTAGAAAGTATTACATGATACATAAACGAGTACATTGAACCTCCCAACAGCTATTGTTAAACCATAAGGACACAAAAAAAAAACCAATTTTATGAACTATCTCCGAGGCAATTCCTTCCTACTCTTCACAGGAAAACCACATCCGATGTCATCTCCTGTTGCAACCCCAAAATCAGTAATATAGTGAGAGGTATTTTTTTAGGTAAATTACATTGACCTCCCCTGAGGTTTACCTAAATTGCATGGGTCTCTACTTAGGTTCTTATATTTATGCTGGCCTCCCCTCTGCTTTACTTGTCGGGATTCCCCCCTTTGTTAGGGGGCCGTTAGTATCTCATAGTAAAAGAGTTGACGAAAGCAATTAATTTTTTAACCAACTACAATGTAGTACTTTCACGGGCCTCCACTTGTATTTCCTAGGGTTTGGCTAGCATTTTCCCCTATGCCACCCAATCATTAACACATACACTTCTCCACTTGTTCTCGCCATGTCCCTGCTGTTTCAAATCGTGCCTCACAATTAATGTAGGTCTTACAAGAAAGAATCGACGCCCTTTCACCTAGACATGATCCCGACGTTTCTTTTCACACAATCCGACTACTACTACTATTCATGTATTAGCTCCTATGGATACTACTCGACGAATTGCAATGCTTGCAACAAGTCAGGCAAAACAAGTGTCATCACTGGTTGTTCCGTCAATACAACTTCTATCATCGACAGCCCTGACGACTTACTTGCATTACCAACAACACCTCATGCCCTCAAAGAAGAGGTTCAATCCACTATTGATGATTTGAAGGAAATCAACCTCGACAAAAAAGTGGATCTTCGTCCTATTTTCGGCAACACCCTCCTAACCCCTGAATAACAGATTGCACACATCAAGCTCTTGCAAAAATACATAGATGTCTTCGTCTGGTCATACAAAAAAAATGCCAGTTCTAGACCCTAAAATTGTCGTTCACCAACTTGCTATACAGCACGACGCTAACCCAGTTAAGCAAGGACAAAGGTGATATCATCCCGAGCTAATCACCCAAATTGAAGCTGAAGACAACAAGTTAATCGAGGCAGACTTTCATTTGAGAGGTCAAATATCCCAGTTGGATCTCTAGTGTCATCCCAGTCAAAAAGAAAAGCGGGCAAATTAGGGTATGTGTGGACTTCCAAGATCTGAACAACGCATGGCCTAAAGATGACTTCCATTACCAATCATGGAGACCATGGTAGATGCAATGATTGACCATGAAGCACTTTCCTTCATGGATGGATCATCAGACTATAATCAAATATGAATGGCTCCTAAAGACAAAGAGCTCATACCTTTCCGAACACCAAAAGGCATTTACTGTTATTAAGTGTTGCCCTTCAGTTAGAAAAATGTCGGGGCCACTAATCAACGAGCAATACAGAAGATATTTGACGACATCTTCCATTAGAAGGTCGAGTGTTATGTGGATGATCTAGTGGTAAAATCCATACAAAGGTCTTCACATCCCGAAGCCTAGTGGCTTATTTTTAACAAGCTTCAGAGGTATCAATTATGGATGAACCCGCTAAAATGTGCATTCAGAGTCACATCAGGCAAGTTCCTCGGTTTTATCGTTCAACATTTAGGCATTGAGATAGATTAGTCAAAAATTGATGTTATTCTCAATATGCCCAAACCGAAGACGTTGCGAGAACTCAAAAGCTTGCAGGGTCGCCATGCGTATATCTGGAGGTTCACCTTCAAGTTGGCAGGAAGATGTCACCCTTTTAGCAAGCTTTTGAAGGACATAATCTTCGAATGGTACGAAAATTGTCAAAATGCATTAAGAGGGAAAGACGATATCCATCGGTAGCACAACGGGAGTGCCATACAAGATAACTTCAGTTCTTTCATTCAGATATAGCTGGATAGCACCGAAATGCATTCAAGAAAGGCGAAGCATGAATGAATAGGAAGATCCCAGTCCCTACAAATCCAACAAAGCCCCCAAAACCAATGACAAAACCTTAAAAAAATATACGTAGCCTCCTATTGTGCCTCCTACAAGGGTTTTGGGTCTTGCCAACTGCACAACCATATAGGACCTCAATATATATAGTAGTTCAATAAGGAAGAATCTAGTAGGGATATTCGTTGATGCCGATCGATGCATCTTAGTAACTCTCGATCGGTTTTGGATGTCGGTCGATCTACGATATAGGTGGATTTCATCTTACACAGAAAAATCATAAGCTTGAGCAAATCGACGGAATTCTCCAGCATCCATAATTCCATATGTAGGGTAATGCAGGCAATACAAGAGGTGATTTATGCTAACCCAAATATCTTGATATTACAGGATCTCCACTGATATAGAGAAACCCGGCATACCAGGGTGTCCAGAAACTCTCTGTGCACATTGGGTAAGCTTACCATCATAGAAAAGATTATGCGCTCAAGGATGTCAAACTCTTTGTGCAATTGGTCAGCTGCTCTAACTACAACATGACACCAAAGGGGGGATTCAATCAGCATTTTAGGACAACAATTCAATGTCAAAAAAAGACTTTTTTTATCTATTTTTTTAAAATTTGAGAGAGAAATTCGCAGAGGAAAGAAAAAAGGTTGCAGTAAGCAAAAGGGAGCGATAATCACAGAAAGTAAGCAACCCCAAGATTCAAACTGTAGCAACTTCAACGACGGCCAAAGATAAGTGGAGGAGAAGAGAGGAGAGGAGCGAAGCGTACATGCTGGCGATCCTCTTCCGGATGGCCATCTCCTTAGCGTAGGAGTTGGTACCCGAAGCCACAACCATGGCTTCCCCCGCCACCGGCTGGCGGTGCTATGGACTTAGCATTCCATCGGTGGATCGATGTTGGCTGTGACGCTAGTCGCGAGCGGATGGCCCCAATTTATGGGTCCGGCTATTTGCACCCGCGTCCGTTTTTAAGTTTTAGTTCCAGAACCCAAATTATCTTTGGCACCTTGAACTTTTTGTTTTTGTTTTGCTAAGCTGAACTTTTTTGTTATTCGAGTGTCTAATGTTCCTTGCCAACTGCACAACCATATAGGGCCTCAATATATATAGTAGAAGTTCAATAAGGAAGAATCTAGTAGGGATATTCGTTAATGCCGATCGATGCTTCTTAGTAACTCTCGATCGGTTTTGGATGTCGGTCGGTCTACGATATAGGTGGATTTCATCTTACACAGAAAAATCATAAGCTTGAGCAAATCGATGGAAGTCTCCAGCATCCATATATAGGGTAATGCAGGCAATACAAGAGGTGATTTATGCTAACCCAAATATCTTGATATTACAGGATCTCCACTGATATAGAGAAAGCCGGCATACCAGGGTGTCCAGAAACTTTCTGTGGACATTGGGTAAGCTTACCATCATAGGAAAGATTATGTGCTCAAGGATGTCAAACTCTATGTGCAATTGGTCAATTGCTCTAACCAAAAGGGGGATTCAATCAGCATTTTAGGATAACAATTCAATGTCAAAAAAAGAAATTTTTTTTTAAAAAAAAATTTGACAGAGAAATTTGCAGAGGAAAGAAAAAAGGTTGCAGTAAACAAAAGGGTGTGATGATCAAAGAAAGTAAGCAGCCCCAAGATTCAAACTATAGCAACTTCAACGACGGCCAAAGATAAGTGGAGGAGAAGAGAGAAGATGAGCGAAGCGAAGCGTACATGCTAGCGATCCTCTTCCGGATGGCCATCCCCTTAGCGTAGGAGTTGGTACCTGAAGACACAACCATGGCTTCCCTCGCCGCCGGCCGCCGGTGCTACGGACTTGGCATTCCGTCGGTGGATCGATGTCGGCGGCGGCGCTAGTTGCGAGCGGATGGTCCCAATTTATGGGTCCGGCTATTTGCACCCCCGTCCGTTTTTAAGTTTTAGTTCCAAAACCCAAATTAATTTTGACACCCTGAACTTTTTGTTTTTTGTTTTTTGTTTTGCTAAGCTAAACTTTTTTGTTATTCGAGTGTCTAATGTTCCTTGCCAATTGCACAACCATATAGGACCTCAATATACATAGTAGAAGTTCAATAAGGAAGAATCTAGTAGGGATATTCGTTGATGCCGATCGATGCTTCTTAGTAATTCTCGATCGGTTTTGGATGTCGGTCAGTCTACGATATAGGTGGATTTCATCTTACACAGAAAAATCATAAGCTTGAGCAAATCAACGAAATTCTCCAGCATCCATATGTAGGGTAATGCAGGCAATACAAGAGGTGATTTATGCTAACCCAAATATCTTGATATTACAGGATCTCCACTGATATAGAGAAACCCGGCATACCAGGGTGTCCAGAAACTCTCTGTGGACATTGGGTAAGCTTACCATCATAGGAACGATTATGTGCTAAAGGATGTCAAACTCTGTGTGCAATTGGTCAACTGCTCTAACTACAGCATGACACCAAAGGGGGGATTCAATCAGCATTTTAGGACAACAATTCAATGTCAAAAAAAGAATTTTTTTTTATCTTTTTTAAAAAAATTTGAGAGAGAAATTCGCAGAGGAAAGAAAAAATGTTGCAGTAAACAAATGGGAGCGATGATCACAGAAAGTAAGCAGACCCAAGATTCAAACTGTAGCAACTTCAACGACGGCCAAAGATGAGTGGAGGAGAAGAGAGGATAAGAGTGATGCGAAGCGTACATGCTGGCGATCCTCTTCCGGATGGCCATCTCCTTAGCGTAGGAGTTGGTACCCGAAGCCACAACCATGGCTTCCCCCGCGGCCGGCCGGCCGGCGGTGCTACAGACTTGGCATTCCGTCGGTGGATCGATGTCGGCGGCGGCGCTAGTCGCGAGCGGATGGCCCCAACTTATGGGTCCGGCGACTTGCACCCGCTTCCGTTTTTAAGCTTTAGTTCCAGCACCCTTTTTTTTTGGCACCCTGAATTTTTTTGTTTTTTTGTTTTGGTACGCTGAAATTTTTTGTTATTCGAGTGTCGATTGTTCCTTGCCAACAACTAGGGGGGCCCATCCTCCATTTTGCATTCAAGAAACCCAAGAATAGCAGTCCAACATCATTGCCACATCTAGAGGAAACCCTAGAACACCAGATTCATCAGAGACAATCACAGATAAAAAACCTCATGCTCAGCCTCTTGTTTATCAGAACATCGATAGGATAAACATAAATGACTTCGCGACTTGAGAAAGCTCATTGATGCATTAGCTACATAGGCTACCCAAGCTAGGGTTTCACACTTGCATCTTTGTATCGAATACACATCCATCTGTTTACATCGATAACATTTTATCGTGAGTTGTGCATGTCATAGTTGGAGGGTGTACCAGGCATTGGACCGACACTTGAAAAAAGTTGTTATCTTAGGCCTTGGTTAGGGTTTTTGTTTTACCTCAATTTTTTGTCAAAACTGAAAATCATGATCATGATATTTGGCTAAGTATGGGGAAAAAAATGTGTTCTTAAGAAAATTGTAGATTCAAAATATAATATTGGTCTTTGGATTTTTAAGTCGATCGAATACTATTGAAGTGTTTTAAGTTTGTCCTTATTATTAATAAGTTTGTCCTTATTATTAATAAGTATTTCTTTGTGGACTTTATTATAATTCTGTTATTTCATTATAAAAGCTGTTAGGGTTTTCTTAACCCTAACGAGATTTCTCCTCTACATGGTATCAGAGCCTCCGCCGGGCCTCCCGCCTCCCGACCACCCCGCCGGTCCCCTCCGACCCTCCGCCGGGCCTCCCGACCTCGCCGGTCCCCTCTCCGCCTCCCGCAGGTCTCCTCCGACACCCCTGCCGGTTCTCCTGACCCTGCCGGCTCTCCCGACCACCCCGCCGGTCCCCTCCGACCCACCCGCTGAGCTTCCCGACCTCGCCGGACCCCTCCGCCCCCCCTGCCGGCCATCTCCGACCCTGTTACTCCCTTCTGCCCCCCCCGCCGGCCATCTCCGACCCTGTTACTCCCTTCTGCCCCCCCCGCCGGCCATCTCTGACCCCCCCCGCCATCTCCCCTAGCCCTGCCGCCCCTCCTACATTCGCACAACCCCTCCCGCGCCCCCCTCTGTGCCACCCCGCACCCCCCCCCCCCGTGCCCCCTTGCGTCCTCCCGATGACTGATCCCTTCTGGTTCTAATTTTTTTATTATTATTTTTTCTCCTTGGATGGGGTGGTGATTTTTTTTTGTTGTTTACGTACACGGCTCCTGCTTCTTTTCTTCCACATGCTCTATCCTTCCCTGATTTTGTGAAGGCTCCCTCCGTTCTCTTGTGGAGTATTTGTTCTCACACCCCATGGATTCCAAGGTCGCTCCCCTTGTTGGCTCTCACGATGGCTTCGGCCGTCGCATTACTACTGTTCTCTTGGATGACAAGAATTTTCTTTCCTGGTCCAACTCTGTTCGTGTCTATCTTGCCGGTCGCGATAAACTTGCATGGCTAACTGGTGTCTCGAAACCTACCGAGCCGGCCGACGTGCTAAAGTGGACCACCGAAAACTTTCAGATTCTTGGTTGGCTTCAATGCTCGATGGAGCCCAAAATCTATGAACAGTTCATGCGGTATGATTCCGTTTCTGGTTTATGATCTGCTCTCCAACGGACTTATGGCCACACTCGGGTCGATGCTCGGATCTATGCCGTCTACCGGGAAATCACTGCAGCTACTCAGGGAGACAGTTCTGTTCAAGAATATTTCTCTTTTCTTCAGAGTCGTTTTCTCGAGCTGTCTGATTTGGAGCCACTGAGTGCTTTCCAGGACCCTACTGATGCTGCACTTGCTCGGCGCCGCCAAGAGAAAAGGGAGACGTATCAGTTTCTGATGGGACTTCGATCCGAGTTTGAGGCTATTCGTGTTCAAATTATTGGGATGTCCCCTCTCCCCGATCTTCTCGACGCCTTCTCTCTTGTTGCTAATCAGGAGCGTCGCCTTCGTCTTACTGGTGCTCAGCGGGTGGTTGTTTCTCCTTCCGGTGATCTTCCGACTGAGCGGATGGCTCTTGCTTCTGGTTTCCATCCTCCGCTCTCGCACGCTCGTGGTCGTGGCGGTCGCCCTCTCTCTGGTGGTCGTGGTATACCTGGTGGTCGTGGCACTACTGGTCCTCCCGGTCCTTGTACTTATTGTGGCAAACAGTTTCATGATCGCTCCAGATGTTTCCAGCTATACCCACATCTGCGTACCACCCCGCCACCTACCTCTCATTCACCGACTGTGGCTGCTGCAGACATCTCTAGTTCGTCAACGCCATCTCCTTCGACTCATAGTGTTTCCGATTTGAGTCAGATGGTTTCCCAGGTGCAGCAGTTGATGAGTCAGCTTTAGCATCTTCAGCCTTCGTCTTCTCAGCCCTCCGCATCCACTGCTTCCTCCTCAGGTACTTCGTTCGCTTTTCAAGCATCAGGGGTTGATCCTAGTTCTTCACCCTGGGTGATCGACTCTGGTGCCACTGACCACATGACTGGTGAGCTTAGTCTTCTTTCCCATATTGAGCCTTATCGTCAGCGCAATGTGCGCCTTGCTGATGGATCCGTCACACCGATCCTCAGCAAGGGTAGTGTTCCTCTTTCTTCTACTGTTAGTCTTGATTCTGTTCTGCATGTTCCTAAACTATCACTTAATTTGCTATCTGTTAGTCGTTTGACCCATTCTTTGCATTGTTCTGTGACTTTCTTTCCTGGTGGATGTGTTTTTCAGGACCTGACTTCGAGGAGGATTTTTGGCACGGGCCGTGAGAGTGATGAGCTATACTTGCTGGACCGACCGCTTGTTCCTGCCGCTGCTGCTGCTCTGCCGGTTACCTCTACTGCCTCTCCTGCTCGCTTCTCTACCGTCTCGACTGCTGCTCTGTGGCACGCTCGGTTTGGTCATGCCAGTCCCCTCACTGTGGCTTCTGTTTGTCCGGAGTCCTCATTTAGTTCTTCTTTTCGTTGTGATGTGTGTGAACTTTGTAAACACACTCGTAGTTCTTATTCTCCTTCTCTTAGTCGGTCTTCTTCTGCTTTTGCGTTAGTTCACTCTGATGTCTGGGGTCCGTCTCCCGTGATGGCTTATGATGGTTTTTGTTACTATGTAACCTTTATTGATGATTATTCTCGTTGCTGTTGGGTTTATCTGTTAAAGCATAAGTCTGATGTCTTTACTATGTACTGTCACTTTTCTGCAATGGTTCAAACTCAGTATGGGGCTCGTATACAAGTTCTTCGTTCTGACAATGGTGGTGAATATACTTCTTCCTCTTTTACTTCTTATCTTGCAGCACAAGGAATTCTTCATCAATTTTCATGTCCCTATACACCTGAACAAAATGGTGTGGCGGAGCGGAAGCATCGTCATCTCTTGAATATCGTCCGCTGTATTCTTCGCGGGATGTCGGTTCCGAAGTCTTTCTGGAGTTCTGCTCTTCTTACTGCTGCTTATTTGATCAACCGCACTCCATCACGTTCTCTTAATGGTAAAACTCCGTTCCATCTACTCCATCCTACCCTGCCACTTTTTCCTCTTCCTTTGCGTGTTTTTGGCTGTGTGTGTTTTGTCCAAGATCGTCGTCCTTCCCGGACTAAACTTGATGATATGTCTATTCGGTGTGTTTTTCTTGGTTACTCCTCTGGGGTCAAAGGTTATCGCTGTTTTGACCCCATCTCATGTCGGGTTTACCATTCTATGGATGTCACTTTTCATAAGGAAGAGTCCTTCTTTCGGGTTCGGCCTCCACCTGTGTCTGGTCCTACGCCCTCTACGGCTGCTCAGCCTATGCCTGTCTTTCCTACCATCAGTATGTTGCCTCCTCGCCCGCCTATTACGCAGACCTATCACAGACGCTCGCACCAGACTCCGGTTGTCCCGTCTAGCCCTCTCACTGTGCCAGAGCCTCCTCCGACGTCAGGTCTCCCTCCTTCCTCTATTCCTTCTGCTCCTTCTGATGACATGCCCATTGCTCTTCGCAAGGGCAAGCGTACTTGTGTTACTGATCACCCTTTAGCTAGTGTTGTCTCTTATCAGGGCCTTTCCCATGCATATCATGCTTATCTAACTGCCACAGACTCTATTCGCATTCCTCGTTCTACTACTGAGGCTCTCTGTGATCCTGCGTGGGTCAAAGCTATGGATGCTGAAATGTCTACCTTGCGCCAGAATGGAACTTGGGCTTTGGTTCCTCTTCCCCTTGGGAAGCGTACTGTTGGCTGCAAATGGGTTTACACTGTCAAGTATCGTGCTGATGGTTCTCTTGAACGTTACAAAGCCAGGCTTGTTGTTCATGGTTTTACTCAGACTGCTGATGAGTTTGGTGCTACCTTTGCTCCTGTTGCCAAGTTAACCACTGTTCGTTTACTGCTTTCCCTTGCTGCTAGACATTCTTGGCCTCTTCATCAGCTTGATATCAAAAATGCCTTTCTTTATGGTAATCTCACTGAGGAGATATATATGGACCCCCCTCCAGGGTATTGTCTTCAGGGGGAGTATTCGGGCAAAGTTTGTCGCTTGCTCAAGTCACTTTACGGCTTGAAGCAGTCTCCCAGGACTTGGTTTGAGCGCTTTAGTGCTGTGATTCTTCGTATTGGTTTCACTCGATGTTATGCTGATCCAACCTGCTTTATTAAGATCACTGCTGAGGGCCGTCGTGCTATTGTTCTAGTATATGTTGATGATATTATTATTACAGGGGATGATGCAGCTGAGATCATTGCTGTCAAGAATACCCTTCAGGATGCCTTCGAAGTCAAGGATCTTGGTCCTCTTCGTTACTTTCTGGGGATTGAGATAGCTCATTCTCGCCAGGGTATTTCTATCTCTCAGCGAAAATATACACTTGATCGTTTGCATGATACTGGTCTTCTTGGATGTCGACCAGCTCGTACACCAATGGATGCTAATCATCGTCTTCATGCCGAATCTGGCGATCTTCTTTCTGATCCCAGTTCATATCAACGTCTTGTTGGTCGTTTGATTTATCTAACTCACACTCGCCCTGATATCAGCTTTGCAGTTAGTGTGGTGAGTCAGTTTATGCATGCTCCTCGAACATCCCATATGGCGCTCGCAATTCGGATTCTACGTTATCTTAAAGCTGCTCCTGGTCTTGGTCTTTTTTATCGGGCTCAGGATGGATTTACGTTATCCTGTTATACTGACTCGGATTATGCGGGTTCCCTCTCTGACCGTCGCTCTACTTCTGGCGTTTGCACATTTTATGGTGACCATCTTATTTCATGGAAGAGTAAAAAGCAGCATGTTGTCTCTCGATCTTCTGCTGAGGCTGAGTATCGTGCTATGGCACATGGTACCACTGAGTTGATTTGGTTACATTCTCTTGTATCAGAGCTTGGCTTTCCTACATCAGCTTGTTCGACTCTTTTCTGTGATAACCAGTCAGCAATTATGCTTGCTTCTGACTCTGTTCTTCATGAACGGACCAAGCATATTGAGGTTGATATTCACTTCCTTCGGGATCATGTTCGGTCTGGTACCATTACTCCAGTGTTCATTCCATCTGCTGACCAGATTGCTGATGCCTTTACCAAGGCTATTGGACCTACTCGTCTTCTTACTACTATTTCCAAGCTGGGAATGTCTGACGTCTTTGCTCCAGCTTGAGGGGGAGTATTGAAGTGTTTTAAGTTTGTCCTTATTATTAATAAGTTTGTCCTTATTATTAATACGTATTTCTTTGTGGACTTTATTGTAATTCTGTTATTTCATTATAAAAGCTGTTAGGGTTTTCTTAACCCTAACGAGATTTCTCCTCTACAAATACTTCCAAATTTTCTACGAGTTTTTTGGTCTAAAATATTTTTAGATTTTGGTTCCACCGAACTTATTTTTAGCAAAACTGAATAGCCTGATTTTATATAGGAATTGAAAAATTATATTTTAATTTATTTAGATTTTGATTTTTTTGGTATTTTTATTAAATCCAAATGGAAGGATATTTGCTTATCTACATAAAATAACTTAAAGTAAATGAAGAAAATAAAGATCATTTACTTCGATGTTTTTATATAATATGGGTGTTAAGTTGTCTTGCTGAATTATCTCTTGTTCTGTACCCGGTCTTGATTTTTCTAAGTGTTAAGAGTGCCTACTCTTACATTTGTGGCCTGGACCCCCTGTCGAGTGGCTCGGACCTCCAATGAGATGGCCAATTTCATTTAATGAAGTCAATATCTTAGATGTTTAGTTCAATACTCACTAAGGAACAAATTATTATTGTGTAGTGGTGATAAAATGTGCTTTCCGATAACACAATGTCGAGGTGGCACGTCAGAGGCACATAATCTTACAAATAAGTTTTCTACAATATTAATAAGTTTTTAAAATAATTAATCTAATTAAGGATTTTTATTTTATTTTTATTTTATTTTTTTTGGGGTGGGAGGGGGGGGGAGCTAGGATCCGTATAGTTTTATATTTGACTACTTTTTGGTGATGATGCTTGTAAGAGCAAAATTTGGTTTTTACTCAATTACAAATTTAAGAACTCACTTTGAGAGAGCGGAGTACAAAATATAACAAGAGATAGCGAGGAAATTCGTCTGAGATCCTTTGATACTCAATTTCGAAATACAAACATTACAACAAGTAAGAGAAATGAAAAGAGAAGAGCGTTGCGGCGCTTGATCCTTCCGGGCTTTGCGCATGATCGACTAGGGGCATTGCTTTACTCTTCTTTTTCTTGAATCTTCACTTGTTCTTCGCTTGTTCTTCGACTTGCTTTGAACTTGAATCTTCAATCTTTGACCTCCAATCTTCTTCTTTGATTTTTGATCTCCGATTTTTTTGGTTTGCTTTGATCTTCGATCCTTCTTCTATGAAATTTCTTGGAGCTTTGAAGTATCTTCAATCGAAAGCTTTATACCAATGTTATCATACCCGGACCGGACGTTGACCCGGTCTTGGGCCCGAGTCACAAGTCTCTGGTTCAACCGTCGGGTCAACCGGATGAACCGGTTCTATATTTAAATTAATTAAAAAAATATATATTAATATTAAAAATATTAATTTTTTAAAAAAATACATAAAGCGGAGGGTCGCAGGTCTCTCTCTCTCTCTCTCTCTCTCTCTAAAGGACGGCAAGCGGGTCTCTCTCTCTCAGCAGGAGGACGACAAGCGGAGGGCGGTAGGCGGAGGATGGCAAGAGGAGGGCCGTAGGAGGCAGGCAATAGGGGTCGACCATCGAGCGGCAGGCCACAGACGTTGAGGCCTTAGGCCGTCGGGTGGTAGGCGTCGGGCGGCTCGAGCTCGTCGGGGTTTTGGCCATCGGGTACAGGCGTCGGCCGCCTCGGGCTCGTTAACGACGTTAAGGACTCCAGCAGACCGCGGTAAACTCGGGAGTCGCTGATCGTGGAGAGAGGAGATTTTTGAGGGATTGATCGAATTAATCCATGGATATCATGAGTAGACGTTTAACGCGTCGGGTTTAACAAAACTGGTCGAGCGATAGTTTGATAGAAAACTAGGCGGTTTTCTCAGGTTTCACTGGGGGATAGGTAATACCGATCCAGAGTCATGACCGGACCAGTTTAGAGACCGGCTTACCGGTTCACCGATCCGGTTCTGATAACACTGCTGTGTAGACTTCTTCTATGGTAAAAGTAGACTCCGGTTCTTCTATCTTCGAAGTCCTCCCTCTCTTTTTTCATCATTCCTTCTTTTATAAAGGTCGAAGTAGTTATCGAAAAAAAATAACCACTTCGGGTGGTTGAATCAACCTCCAAGTGCTTTTTATAACTCTCTTGGATGGTTAGAGTAAATTCCAGGTGGTTTTCATAATTTTCTTTGATGGTTGGAATAACTTCCAAGTGGTTTTATAACTTCCATTGGTGGTTAATCCCTTTGATAATGGTTGGGATAACTTCTAAGTGGTTTTATAACTTTCACTGGTGGTTAATCCCTTTGAATTTCAAATTTCTCTTCCTATTTTTTTTTATGGTAGAGGTTTGAGTGAACCGGTCCGACTTAATCAAATTGTGGTTTAGGTATTGAATTCGAGTCGACTTACTATGACTCAAACTTCGACAAAGTTAACTCTTGATCTGTTCTTTTGCTGACTTGGTAGACTTAACGAGTCTGTTGAACCAGGTGTAAGCTTACTTATAGGAGCTTGCACTTGATCATTCTTCGACCTTGTATATCGGTGTATCGAAGGATACACATCTATAAGTATCATTCTACTGACTTAGAGATAGCCTTTAGATGATAGGGATATGATATTTTTCTTACTCTCTTATTTTTCAGACTTTGTCAAATTTAGTTAGGGTTTGGGTTGAGGCTAGCCTCTCATTTTCGTCAAATTTATGAGCTTCTGGGATTCTGAAGTATCAGAGACTTAGTCAAATTTTTTACTTTTGGAATCTCCAGAACTTAGCCAAATTTTTGAGTACATAGAAAGATTTTCCTCATCATCAAGGAAATATCTTTCGAACTTAGCCAAGTTTCTAAGTGTATATAGAGATTTTTTCTGGTCATCAGGGAAATATTGTCTTGCAGACTTAGCAAAATTTCTAAGTACAGAAAGAGGTTTTCCTGGTCATCAGGAAAAGATTATCTTCTAAACTTAGTCAAAGTTTCGAGTGCAGAAAGAGATATCCTTGGTCATCAAGAAAATATTATCTTCCATACTTAGCTAAATTTTTGAGTGCAGAGAAAGATTTTCCTGGTCACTAGGGAAATATTGTTGGAATTGATGTGTTCTTAGCTTGTAAAAACCTTTTATTTGGAGAAATAATAGAGAGGTTGTATTTGAATAAATAATGCATTAGTGGTATGTGATCATATCACGCATAGAACAACAAACCATGGTTTATGTAGATCTGTTAAGAGAAAGGCTCAGTGAATTGGAAACATATAGGCTAAATTGTTCACAGCTATGATAGGGTTGGTTCCCCTATCGTGAGAAGTTATTAAAATGGCAGAGCATGGAACCTTCACCATGGTCATTGCCAGGCACAATTACTGTGACCGAACGGAGCCAACATAGTGCACAGATCAGTGAGTAAACACTGGTGCATTAAGACATGTTTCTGCTTAGAGTAGTTGGTCCTAAACCTTGAGGTATCATGACCGGTGGGCTAACCAATTGTGTGGTGCTTTGATGCACCAAGGTGTGAGGGATCCATTTATGTGTGACCCAATACCATGGTGTGTTGGGTTACCCGATTGATGTCGCATCAGCATGTCACTCCTACAGGCCATCTACAACCCTAACCGGTAGTGCGTTCCATGGTCAAACTCACATCGCACGAAAACTAGGCCTGGTGTTTGTCAATCGAGCTGATGACCGAATCCCCTAGCTTGGCCAAAGCAAAGGGAAGTGCGTTGAGGTTAACTCACCTGGATGGAACCATGTCAAATAATCACTCGAGTCTGACGGTGTTCTCCATCGCTCGAGTCGTATCATGGTACTATGTGGAGGGATATCACACTACTGTAACTGAGCGGAGATCAGGGGTATACGAGAGAACATAATAAGTCTAGGAGGATTGGAGTTCAACTTGTGTCGCCCTCTGTTTAGCTTCACAAGTTAACCGAAGCTCAGAGGACAAACAGAGACACATGTAGGGTGTGTTGGTTGAGTCCTGGTTATTAACCATGAATCCTAGTCCCTGTAAGTTCCACCTTGTCCACATCCAAAATCGTGTTTACCATCTCTTCCCTTACTTGCACTACCTTAGTTAGGAAGATGATCATCCCACGGGTGCTTCGCACTAGAGCGTGAGAGAGAAAGAGAAACAAAGTATGCTTTCAGGGGGAAACTCCAGAGTGGTTAGAGGTATACGTAAAATATCTAACACCCCTCATAGGTGCAGACAATTCGAGCGTGCATCGCACGGGAGCTCGGTAGAGTTGCTTCGATAAATTTTACTAAGGGCACCCCTAAGTATGGATGAATTATTAAGGGCACCCCTAGATGAGAGAACAACATTTTCATATCAAGAGGACACAAGAAATCCTAGGGGTCCTACAAGTTCGAACGGTTTCGCAATCGGAGCCCGGTACACGAGTGTACAGCCATTAGAAGCATGGGGGGCATTTTGGTATTTTTCCCAAATAGCCCCGCATGCCCTAATGGCCGACCACTCATGTTAGGGGTGCCAATTTACAGCCATGACCTTATATGGGGAGGATCCGAGAAGATCCTCCACCAGATATGGATTGTTGCATAGTTGGAACCGCCCCTCCTAAAATCTAGGGGGCGGTTTTTCGAGTGGTTGGATAGGATAGGGACGGTCATATCAAGAGGGTTTTTAATCCCTATGGTCGGCCACTTAAAGTAGGAATGAAAGGAAATTTCATGCAAGGCAAGAAAAGGGTGTTTTGTTGCAATTTATTGCTCAAAACAAGCCCCTCTTGCGCCGAAAATCTGCACACCATTCCTCTCTCTTTCTCGTCATCCTCAAGGCTTTTGCAAGCATCAGAAGAGGCTCGTTGGCGAGAGGAATTCAGAGATCTCTCAACGAGGACGTGGCTGGGATGCGAGACTCGGTGAACCCAATGGTGGATCTACATCCGTACCCCTTCATCCGTACCTCGGCATCCGTCTCCACCAACAAAGAAGAAAATCCTCCACAGTGAAAAAATCTGCACGAAGGTATAATCTCTCTATCGCTCGTTCTAAGCTTTAATGCATAGGTCATCTGATGTATGTTGCATTATCTCGTTAGAATGACAATTAGGGATTCGTACTATTGCATCATGTGCAGATGATAGGATTATATAATCAGAATTTTTATAGCACACACCTGGCAACGTGGTCCTTCAATCGCTGCCTGACTTTCACTGCATAGACTTTGATCTAGGGAATTAATTTATCCCAACAAATATTGCCTTCCAGACTTAGCCAAATTTTTAAGTGCAAAGAAAGATTTCTATGGTCATCAGAAAAATATTATCTTCCAGACTTAACCAAATTTCTAAGTGCAGAGAAAGATTTCCCTGGTCACAAGGGAAATATAGTCTTCCAGACTTTTTGAGTGCAGAGAGAGATTTCCCTGGTCATCAAGGAAATATTGTCTTCCAGACTTAGCTAAATTTTTTAGTACAGATAGATATTTCCCTGGTCACTAGGGAAATATTACCTTCCAAATTTAGCCAAATCTTCGAATGTAGAGAAATATTTTCCTGGTTATCAGAAATTCGTATATTTCAGACTTAGTCAAATATTCTAGTTTAGAAAGAGATTTTCCTAGTCATCAGGGAAATATTTATTATCTTTCAAACTTAACCAAATCTTCGAGTGTAGAGAAAAATTTTCATGGTCATCAGGAAAATAGTGCATTCCAGACATAGCCAAATCTTCTAGTATAGAAAGCGATTTTCCTAGTCATCAGGAAAATATTTATTGTCTTCCAAACTTAGCCAAATATTCGAGTGTAGAAAAAACTTTTATTTGTCATTAGGGAAATAGTATCTTCCAGACTTAGCCAAATTTTCAGTGCAGGTGGATATTTTCCTAATCATCAGAAAAATAGTCTTCCAGACTTAACCAAATTTTTGCTTTTATGACTTTAGACAAATTTCGATGTCTACAATGCTCACATTGTCATAGTTGGCATTTTCGTAAAAAATCAACTGATTCTGAAACCTCTAGAAGCATCAAATGTGCTCTTCAAATTAATAGTTAAAATGGAGGTTGATAAAGCTCAACAAATTTGGCACACTTAAAGGTTTCAGCAGTTGAGCGCTCAAAATTCGGAAGTATTTGTCATATGTCTCTAGTCTTTAGAGACCGTGTGCTCTATTTTTAGGACTTTTTCTATCCTAACTTTCTACTGTTGGGTTCTCATCCTACTTCTCCACTTAGGCATGGCCTTCCTCCTATTACATGGTTCCCACCAGATCCTTGGCAATTGAAATTGAATTTCAATAGTGTTGTCTCGCTCGATACGGGTCAGACTGGTAAGGGTTTCATCCTCCGAGACCCATATGGTGGAATTCAACGCCCTGGCTCAGTTCCTTTACATACTACATTAGTCATTGATGCATAAATTCGTGCTTTATGGGAAGGCTTGCAAGTAACTGCTTAGTGTTTTCCTCATGCTAATCTATAGATTGAAGGGGTTTCTATGTGTCTATGGGCACCGAAATTAACCCACGAATCGAACCCGACCAGCATGTGAAACTTGGCCCGCACACAACGGCCCACTTGTGAAACTTGGCCCACACACAATGACCCGACTCAAACGCACCCAGACACAAGTGGGTTCCATCGGACCCGACACAAACCCACGACTCGAAACCAAAAGGAGGGGGGCACCAGCCCCCTTACCTTGAAAATCGTACCCCTCCCCATAGGGAGGTGTGGCCGGCCAAAAGAAAAGGAAAGAAAAGAAAGAAAGAAAAGAAAAGAAAAGAAAGATAAGAAAAGAAAAGGAAAGGAAAGGAAAGAAAGAAAGAAAGGAAAGAAAAGAAAGAGAAGAAAAGGAAGAAAAAGAAAAGTAAAACCACCATGTGTGGGGGGAGGTTGCATAGACGTCTACACAAACGTGGATTTACGTCGATCCCTCGATCCGACGGACAAGAAACGAAGCCGAGTTGCCATCAATTTAATGTGCAAGATTCAAAATGATAGATCCATAACTATCTCGCTAGAAAAAGAAAGAAATAAAGATTAATTGCCCCCCCCCCCCCCCCTGAATGAGGGAATGAATCTTGGGTAGTTATGGGAGAGATAATCAAGGGATTCAAACAAACCTTTCCATATCTCTCCCACCCCCCTTCACCTATAATAGAGGGGGAGGGGAAATGCTCAAAAGGTCGAAGGCAAGAGGCAAGGAAGCTCTACAAAGGAAGAGACTCGCCTTCAATGACTCAAGGATTCACGAGGCTCGAGCAAGCCTACCATATGAGAACGGCTTAGTCTATTAAAAGTCCTCATCAATGTGAAGACCCTTGCACAAGAAGACCAACCCTTTGACTCTGTCCACGAAAAAGAAAGCCTGGAGAAGAAGCCTTCAACTTCGAAGACGCCAGAAGTAAAGGCCGGAGAAGAAGATCAAAGCAGCATCACCCCGTCGTTTTCAATAAGCCTTCAACTCTGAAGACGCCAAAAGCAAAGGCCAGAGAAGAAGATCGAAGCAGCATCACCCCGTCGTCTTCAATAACCCTTTAACTTCGATAACGCCCAAAAGCTCGGAGAAGAAGATCGAAACGGTATCACCCTGTCGTCTTCAAGAAGCCTTCAGCTCCGATCATGCCAAAGAAGCCTGAAGAAGAAGAGAAACCAGAGCCGACGCCACAACCGTCGTTGCCAAAGTTTATCCCCAAGAAGCCAGAAGAATAAAAAAGCCTTGGAGATGTAGCCATCGCCGTTCGAGAAGAAGATCAAGCCAACGCCAAAGCAAAAGCCAATGCAATAAGTCGAAACAAAAGCAACGGTAAAGCCCGCGTCAAAGCAACACACGTACCAAAGCCAAGCAACTACGACGGCCATGAGCAAAGCACCGTACGTTTTAGCCGATACGACATGAAGTTCGAAAGAACTAAAGTACTGCAAGCCTCTACCCGTTTATGTTCAAGCACAAGTGTCAAACTAAAGCAAAAGCCAGAGCCACACCAAAGCAAAGCCAAAGTCGAAAGCCAAAGCTAAAGCCAAAACCGACGCCAGAAGCACGATCGACGTCGCGAACCGACGATCAAGGACGCCGAGATCTATCAAGGATCAAGGGAGATACGAAGACCGAGGAAAGAAGCTAAAACCCCCCTAGCCGAGAAAGCGTGAAGAACGGAAGGGACAAAAGCAACGGCGAAGACTCCTTAGCCTCTCAAGAAACCCTCACCTTGTGAAGATCTATATCATGGGCAACCTCTCCAGAGCTCTCGCACGAAGTAGCGTGGTGACGCGGATCAAAAGGACCCTCCAGAGGATCTCTCCCACAATCTCCTAATCAAATCTTCGTCGCACCCGGCTCACCACCCCCGAGTCCCCGGGTCCGGCTTTGTAATCTTCGTGTGTGCAATAAAGACAACCCGAATATTTTTTTCGCGCATACAGTGTCATTACTTGGCTACTTCATGCTCAAGACAATCGTTTCTTCTTCCTTTAATTACAATTATTGTCCACTCTATGCCTACTGTCAAAATTTCACATATACACCGGGAAGGAAACCAATCGGTAGTTTGGTTAGCAGGCAAAGGCAAACATTTTGTTCATCATCATACATCTTTTCGCAACTTCCCTGCTGCTTTATGTCAACTAGGGGGATGTTTGACATCATTCCGAAACCATCTGTTTCGATTCCTAGTTTCATATTTTAAAACTAACAGATAGTTTTGTTCCGGTGGAATGAAGGAATTGGGAACGATAATATATCACTCAGTGTGTTTCTATGCTAGCCAGAACACTGAACCATCGAATTACATCAGAAATAATAATAGACGGGATTGCCCTTTCACAGATGAGGCTTAAACGGAACTGTTGTTTCTCATGCCAAACACTCCCTAGACATCATTTCGGAACCGTTCGTTCCAAATTTTAAAACTAACGGATAATATTTGTTTCGATTGAATGAATGAGTTGGGAATGATAATATATCATTATGTGCGTTTCACTGCGCTAACCAAAACGCTGAACCATCGAATTTTATTAGAAATAGTAATTGAAACACCCCCCTTGTTGCTGTGGACGAGTAAAGTTAGTTTTAATTAAAACAAAAAGTTATATAATTTGCTTGCAGAGTGGGTTAGGTTGAGGAGTAAAGAGTGCCCCATCCTTACGTCGTAGATCTGCTCGGCAAATTATTGCGTTTTGTTCTGAGTTCTGATCTCTTCCAGTCGATGGGCTCGGCGCGAATCACAGCCGCACGCGGTCGGTGGGGGTGCGAATGGTGCGATTCACTTTTGCGTCGCCAGCTATTGTGCGGCTGTGATGGGCGACGGGCCCACCGACGGATTGTAGTAGATCTGAACTCTTGTGTTGTCTTTCGTGATTCCTCTGTTGTGGGCCCCACTTGACTTGAAGTAAAAGCTTTTCCCAGTAACCTCTTAGCTTCCGTTCCCCGCTCACCTTCCGGCTTCCGCCCAGCCACTTTCTGTTTCCTGGAGGCCGCCGATCGCGTGTACACCACCCGCACGTCCCTCTCACCAGGGTATACATACCCCCCCCTCCTCCCTTCCAGTCCAGCGATCCTTGTTCCATCCTTACCGATCAACCCATGGCTCTCTCCTTCCTCTCGACCTCGCTGCTGCTCCTGCTCCTCACTGCTCCCTCGATCTCAGCTGCTCCACCCAGTGCTCTGATCACACACCTCCCGGGCTTCAATGGAGCATTCCCATCCAAACATTACGCCGGGTACCCAACGAT
This sequence comes from Chamaelirium japonicum, assembly GCA_947650365.1. Lineage (NCBI taxonomy): Eukaryota > Viridiplantae > Streptophyta > Magnoliopsida > Liliales > Melanthiaceae > Chamaelirium > Chamaelirium japonicum. The sequence goes on along the minus strand of OX393559.1, from coordinate 63,526,073 downwards.
TCACTCTCTCGTTTCCGGACTCTTCTCCCTTCTGTAATCTGATGATGTGCTTGAATTCAAGGTACGTGACTGTCGATGAGGCTCATGGACGGAATCTCTTCTATTACTTCGTCGTGTCGGAGGGGAACCCTTCCAAGGACCCCGTCGTGCTCTGGCTCAACGGCGGCCCGGGCTGCTCCAGCTTCGACGGCTTCATATACGAGCACGGTACTCTCATTCCCGACCAATTCCTCAATGGGGTTTGTTTCTTTGGTGTAAAACTTTGTGCTTTTGCTTTATTCTGGTGATAATTGCAACTGATCCATTCTCTGTGACATTTCATCGAATACCACAGGCCCATTCAATTTCAAAGGTGGTGGGACACCCGGAAGCTTGCCGCAACTGCATCTCAATGCTTACAGCTGGTCTAAGGTCTCTTGTTTGATTGGAAACTCTTCCATACAATCTGTTTCAGATGATATTTATCCAATTGGGGCCGATTTAACCGGTACCTTCAATTTTTTTTTAAAAAAAATTCAGGTTTCTAGTATTATATATTTGGACTCTCCTGCTGGTGTTGGGTTGTCATACTCATTGAATAAGGCAGATTATACAACCGGGGATCTCAAGACCGCTTCCGATACGCACGAATTCCTTCTGAAGGTATCCTCTCAGAAATATAAAAACGGATTTAGCAAATTAATGTGGCATTGCTTTGAATCTTGATGCATCATGTATGGTTTTTGATGCTAGAAAATTGTATTAGAATGATAACTTTGGGAAGATATTCTTCTATTTTCCTTATAAATTAGTTGAATACAAATTCATCTTGAACACATTTGGTTGGAGATACTTTTGCTCATTCTAGATATTTGTTCTCGATATTTTTGTGCAAGCAGTGGTTTGAGCAATATCCGGAGTTTCTTTCGAATCCGTTTTATATTGCCGGGGAGTCATATGCTGGGGTGTATGTTCCAACTCTTGCCTCTGAAGTTGCCAAAGGTGAAATTCATCAGCCAATACTCTTTTGATGGGATCGTTGATGCCATTTTAATTTGTTTACCATTCAATCTTTATTACAGGGATTGTAGATGCTTTAAAGCCCAACCTCAACTTTAAGGTAAGATCTCAGCACACACACACATACACCAACCCACCCAACCACACCCACCCCCCACACACGCACAGGCACATCTATGTCTGTATTTGTATCTATCTATTTATTTGTCCGTCTATGTATCTGTATGTATATTTACTGTACATGTAAAAATTAAGATAAGATATATATGTCCCTCTCAGAATATGGTAAGAACTAAGAAGGACGCAAACTAGAGGTAATTTTTATTTCACTGATGACTTCACTTCAAATTCTATTCAGGGGTACATGATTGGAAATGGAGTCACTGACACAGTGTTTGATGGCAATGCTCTTGTGCCATTTGCACATGGAATGGGTCTTATATCAGACGATCTGTTTCAGGTTTGCAACTAAACTCATTAGCAATCATTGTGTATCTATAGGGCTCATGTATGACACATGATAGCATTGCCTTTCTATGTTACTTCTTAATAGTTTATAGAAGGCATAAAGGTAAACTTGCCCATCATCTCGTTTTTGGTTAAGTGCCTGTCTGATTCATAGAATGTACTAATTCATTAGAGAACCATGTCTGCAGTTTGTTTTCTTATGATGTATATGTGAATAGAATTGAAAAGGGCAGAAATCTAGAGCCTCATTGAGATTGAATTCTACTTCTTTCAGGAGGTTAATGCTGCCTGTCAGGGAAGCTATTGGAATCCAGTAAATGAAACATGTCAATACAAGCTAAACAGAGTTGATTGGGTAATTTTAACTGTTTATGTACTTAAACAAGTTTACCTTCCCCACGGAATGTAAGAATGTCATCTTTTATTCTTATCCAGGAACTTAATAGCCTAAATATCTACGACATCCTTGAGCCATGCTACCATAATTCTGTAATTAGAGAAGTTGCCTCTGATAATAGCATGATGCCGTCTAGTTTCAGAAGGCTAGGTGAGACTGATAGGCCGTTACCGGTGAGGAAAAGGATGTTTGGCCGTTCTTGGCCTCTGAGAGCTCCAGTAAGAGAAGGACGTGTCCCTACATGGCCAGAGCTTGGAAGCACTTCAGTTCCTTGCATGGTAAATGCAGGAAAAATTTCTTTCTGTCTTTCTTCATTCTTCTTTAATCATTTCCTTTTGTTTTGTAGTTTGCAAAGATGACAAAGGGAAGATGCTTTCTTCTTCTTATTTTTTTTTTTTCCTATTTTGATATATGACAATGAACCTAGGAAGCACTGATGCGGGTACGGGGACACGGGTATGACACGACACGGGTACGCCGACACGGCAAATCCTAAAAAAAGAGGACACGGGTACGGCGGGGACACGGCAAAATAAATTAATATATTTTTTAATATTTTATGTGCAGTTATAATTCATATATATTTCAATAACAAAAAAATTATCCCGTGGAAAACAACTAAAATCATAAAATGAAAATTTTATGCATACTCCAATCGACAAGCGAGAGTCGAGGACCTCGAGGTCCTCAATACACATAAGTAGAGATAGACATTAGACAACCATAAGTTCCATATTTCCATAATTCAACAACCAAAAACATCCAAAAGCACCAAAAAATAAAAGAAACACATGATAATGAAGATTAAGCATCCATGTTCACATCATCATCATCATCTCCATCAAGAAATATCATGGCCTCCAAATCCGGTTCATCAAGCGAGAGCTCCGCAATCTCAAGCACACCGGCACCATCAAGTGAGTCAAAGCTATCCCCTCCTACATCCCACATCTTGCTTTCCCCTTCATGATAGTTTGGACTTTTCCTTGATAAGAGCCGTAGATTATTGTGCACATAGACCAAATCTTCTCCTCGTTGTGGAGCCATCTTATTTCGTTTCACTGAATTGATAAATGCATAAGTGCTCCAATTTCTCTCACAACAAGAAGATGAGCAAGGTTGTCCAAGTAGTTTCAATGCCAAGCGTTGAAGTTTAGGGGCAACATCTCCATGCACAGCCCACCATAACTTAGGATCCATTACCCCTCTATCATGCAACGAGTCGCCGTCTTTAAAGTCATCTACCCCACTAGAGAACTTGGCGAATTCAATGTTGACCATTCTACGCTCCTCTGCATTTGGAAAGAATTTTTGCATGCATGCCTTTCTTTCCTTAGCAATCTCCGCATCTTGATGCGGTGATAGTCGATTTGTAGCACCACTTAGCCATTCATGGCTATAATATCTACAAAAACAAGTTAACAAATCTAATCAACCATGAATTATAAATAAACATATTCAATAGCACTAGAAATATTAGCCCATTAGATGTAGTTACCTAGGATTCAACGAATGCGCCATGCAATGTAGTGGTGTACTGCTTTTGTTCCACCTATCAACCAAGATATTGTGCACTACCGTGTAGAAGGATGACTCCTCGTCTTCTTGCTTCTTCTCATTTCGATAGATGGCAGTTTTCACATTCTCAATCATTGTATCCCACATATCATAGACTAGGTGGAGGCATGGTCTATCAGTGTCCGCTAATCTCAGCATATCATATATAGGATCTGTAAAGGAGAGGATGTAGTCAACCTTATCCCACCACAAGTCATCAAGGACTTTCTCTTTCACAAACTGTGCTTTCCCCACATCCTCGTCTCTATACATGGACCATTGATCACTAATGACCATGTTTTGGAGACCTTTCTTGATAAGCTTGAACCTTTTCAGCATCACCACCACCGAGGCAAATCGGGTATCTGCAATTGATAGCATCTTCAGCTTCACAAATTTATTGAAAATTGCGAGCCTCATTGAATTATTCATGATAAAATTTTTGATCATCGAAGCATCCCCAGCGACAATGGTGATCCAACTGCATTTATCATATACTATCTCATTTGCCTCGGTATTTTTTGCAGCACATATATTTTTAAGGGCGAGGTTGAGGGTATGCACCACGCATGGTGTCCAGAAAATGTGAGGATGTGTGGCTTCAACAAGTAAACCCGCCGCACGACAAACTGGAGCGTTGTCCGTCATAACTTGGACAACATTTGCAGCTCCAACCTCCTCTATGGTTTTTATGATCAAACCAGCAATGAAATGCTTGTCCTTATACTCACCCTCACAGTTCACGGCCTTTAGGAATACAGGTTGTCCTTCTGACACTGTTATAAAGTTGATTAGAGGTCTTCTCTGTGCATCAGTCCAGCCATCACTGACAATGCTCACCCCCTTATCCTTCCATGCATTTCTCACTGGTTGCAAAAGCAACTCAACATTTGTCCTTTCCTTCTCCAACAATGTTGTCCTCAACATATTGTAGCCGGGCGGCACAAAGCCACCAAGGTTGCTATTACAAGCCATGGTAAAAGCCTTCATATAATGGGGATTTCTGGCTAAATGAAACGGCAAGCCACTTGTGAAGAACATACGAGCTATCTTCGCTTGTAAGTCTTCTCTAGCACCAACATTGAAGGCCTTCTCAATCGCCGTATTTCCCACCGCCTTTCTTTTTCGCGGATCAAATGCTTCTTGTCTAAACGAAGATGACCGTGTACTGCTTCCTCCAACAGATGGCAAAGGTACTTCTTTGGGCATAGTCTCCTTGGCCTTCAATTCTGCTTGTTCCACTTCTCTTTTCATTTTATTAATTGCTTCGGTAGTCACCTTGCTACATTTTCCGATCCCAAATCCAGTAATTTTCAACAAGTGTGCCTTCAATCTAGTATATGATCCTGTGTAGGTACTCTTGCAGAAATTACATTCAAATTTAACATTTCCACCACCTCCCGAAGCTTTCTCAACCCTTGTTACGTACTTCCACAACGGCTTTGTCTCGTCATCTCTTGACCCACCAATGACACCACTTTCAACGGCAGGTTCAGAGCTAGAAGTCGCGACAGAACTTGATGTGTTCATTGAAATTCCTAACATGACAATAATTTACTTAACAATATGTAAAGATGCTAACAATATCAATATGCAAGTATGCAACTATACGAGCAACTGGAGCAAACAACTATAGAAGTAACTATAGAAACAATTATAGAAGCAAACAACTATAGAAGCAAGACTAGCAAGTTCAAGTAACTAATCTAGAGTAACTAATTAACAACTACTAATTAACAAGTAATTAACAATTAAGAACAAAAAACCCACTGTTTTTTAAGGAAAAAAAAATTCAACAATTTTTTATTTTTGAAATGTTTTTGAAGTATGCATAAACATTCTTTAAAATTATTGTTTATGAATGCAATGAATGCATTAACATTAATCGGATATGGTTCTGTTTTTTGAATGCATAAAATGTTTATGCATTCATGTTTATGCATTCAAAAAACAGGTTCAAAAATAAAAAACTCTTTAATAACTCTTTCAAAAACATGAATATCAATTTATTTGAAGTATGCATAAACATTCTTTAAAATTTCAACAATTTCAAAACAAAAAACCCACTGTTTTTTTGAAATGTTTATGCATAGACATCATTAAAGAACAAAAATTCTTTAAAAAAACAACCATCATTTAAAAAAAAACTCTGTTTTATGTAAAAAAATTCCACTGGTTTTTTGTTTTTGAATGCATTAACATGAATCAGTCATGACTGATTCATGTTTTTGCATTCAAAATCAAAAACTCTTCAAAAAAAAAAACATTCTTTAGAAAAAAAAACTCAAGTCACTGTTTTATGTAAAAAAAAAACCCACAGATTTTTGTTTTTGAGTGCATAAACATGAATCAGTCATGACTGATTCATGTTTTTGCATTAAAAAAAAACATTCTTCAAAAAAAAAAAAAAACATTCTTCAAAAAAAAAAAAAACAGGAGACTCAGGAATCAGTAATGACTTGGTTTTTTTTTTGAATGTAAAACCAGGAGAAGCTGGAGCAGAGGAACGAGAGGCGGAAGAAGAGAAGGAAGAGAATCAGGAAAAATTGAAAAAGAGAAAAAAAAAAAAAGAAGAAAGAAGAGGAGAAATGAGTACCTGGGCGTCGGCGCGCCTGGAATGAGTACCTGGGGTCGTATCTCTCGTCGGCGGCGGGGCTTGGATTGGCCGGCGACGGAGCTTGGATTGGCCGGCGTCGGCGGCGGGGCTTGGATTGGACGGCGTCTGGCCGGCGAGTTTAGTATTTCACGTCGGCAGCGGGGCTTGGATTGGCCGGCGTCGGCAGCGGGGCTTGGATTGGCCGGCGTCGGATTTTACATCGGCGACGGGGTCGAATTTCACGCCGGCGAGTTTTTAGGGTTTCAGCCCTCTCACTCGAGCTCGAGCAGCCCTGCAGAAATGAGAAGCATGGGTGGGGGACTGGGGTTAATAACTTGGGGTCGGGTCGGGTCGGGTCGGGTCGGGTACACAAAACATAACAATTAAATCCAGCCCGAGTCCATCCCGTGTCCATCCCGAATCCAACCTGAATCCGGCCCGTGTCCATCCCGAATCCGGCCCGTGTCCGGGGCCCAATTCTTATTAAACCGAGTCCCCCGTGTCGGAGCCGTGTCGGACACGTGTCCGGGCCGTGTCCGTGTCCGACACAGGTGCGGGTGGCCGGGTGGAGTGTCGGTGCTTCCTAGCAATGAACATAAACTCAAAATTCAAGACCTTAATTTTGCTAAAGCTCTTAAGTTTTCCCATTTCAATATTTGATTGGGTACTCAGAGAAAATAACCTCATTAAGCTAGTGACTTATTCTTGGTTACATTCCTCTTGTGTAATGTAAACTAAATTGGCAAGATTAATAAGCGTAATAATATTTCTTGGAGCTTATAACTGTCAAGGTTCCCACTAATGAAGAAAAGTTTCACAAAATTGTGGAAAGTTTAGGAATAAGATTGTTTCATCTAACTATGGGTTACTAAAGGACCCATCGTTCTGACCGAACATCTCAAAGCTTCAAGATAGGAACTTTATCTTCTCCATAAATTCTTGGGAGAACAAAAATGAGGTTTTATTCTAGGATATCTAACCAAAGATATGCCCCATCTTCTCAAGAGATCAAACAGTGGTTCCAAGATATCCATCCAAAGATATGTCTCGCGTCCTTGATCTCCTCAGCTGTTGGGATGGCCAACCTGTTTTGTTCGCTCCGTGGGTGGAGCAAACTTGATCTCACCGGTCATATTATTTTAGGCATATCTCCTAGAAGTGAAACCCACTAAAATGTGGCAACTCTGAGAAACCCAATCAAGGAGCTGCCTACTTTCTTGGATCTGGTAACAGGTAGCTTTCTTTTGGGAGTATGTTCTCCTTTCCTTACAACTCCCCTAGCTATAAGAATCCCCCCTAATTGAAAACCCTACCAGCACTATCCTTCATTATGGAGTCTTTTTTTCCTTTATGAAGGTTTATATGGGATTCCCTGTCATGCTTCTCCACGAAAGAAATGTGCTAGAGTTAATGAAGATATGAAGAACATAACCTTTGACGCTGAAGAAGTGTGTTGGATGTGTAGCACTCCAGATGGTAACAACTAGCATGTCATATGAATTCCTTGCACAATGGGCCATGCAAAGAAGATTACTGTATGTCATAAATCTTGAAATGAGGAAAAGCTTTGGATTCACACTTGCTACTTGCTAGACTGTATTCTAAACTAATTTTTCCGTAACATTTTGAGATGTATATTATGAACTAGATGAAATGTTGCTTGGATGGATCTATTTTAAATTTCAGCTTATTTTCAAGCTTTATCTAACCATATGTAGCTCAAACAACATGTAGAATGATGAAGTTGCAACTTTGTGGTTGAACAATGAAGCAGTGAGAGATGCAATTCATGCCCAACCGGTAAAATAGATAGGGTTGATGACAATTCTATGTTGATGCTTTACTCTAGTAGCCAAAAATTTGATCTGTGTTCTTTGTTTTTATCTCACTCGCATGTACATCATAGGGAAGTGTGGTGGGCTCGTGGGAATTGTGTACAGGAAATATAGAATTTGATCATGATGCTGGAAGCATGATCAAATATCACAAGAACCTCACTGCCGGAGGCTATCATGTACTTATATTCAGGTTAAGTATCAATTATTTTAGTGTTTATATAACCATTTAGTATAGAGGCCTTCATTCTACCGTGATATGTGGAAGGTAGCCGACACTAAACCAAAGAAAATTGTAAAAAAAAAACTTGTTCCGTACTTCCATCTCAAAAATGGACACTTTATACCAGGTGAGTTAGAAAATATCCATTTTTTCATGCATTATTTGTTAGTATTGATGTTGAAACATTAGCATATGCTTTCCTAGAATTTATGTTGCCTTCAGAATTTGTTTTTCTATACTGAGGGTTTGTACGGGTTACAAACACATTCTAAAATATATACCTGCGATGACAAGCCTTAATTTCTCTGAGTATCCTAAATGAAGTTTATAAAGGTAGAGTGGAAGTTCAGTGGTATTTGTTTGAGACGATTTAACATTGCAGAGTGAGAAAATGGATTACTTCGATGCTCGGACTGTATACAGCAAAAGATATGCACAGAACAGAACCAGGTGGCTGATTTTTTTGGCAAATTCAGCAATAGGTTGATCTATTAAAAAGGCATCATATGTTACCCTCTAAATAGTATAAGTTTGACATAGTGATGGCTGATAATAGCAATTGGAAATTTTTGTACAGAGCAGGAAGGATATCTCCTTTTGTAGTAAATGTATTGTCTTATGGGCTTTACAATAGATGAAAAAGAAGCACATTTTCCTGAAAATCCTCTCACTACTATAACCATAATCAACATAGCTTAGTTGGGCTGGCTGAAAGGTAATATGAGAATGGGGTATAAGCTTGAAAAGTATATCGTTATCTTCAAATGTTTATTAGGAGTTGTTGTAGTAAATCTGAAAGACATATTACATCCATTATCTTCAAACAGACATATTTTTTGTGCAACGGTGCTTCTAACTTGACAAATCGCTAGCTTTAAGAACATATTATTTCATACAATATTTGTTGTAAACCTGCTTTCGTTATAATCCCATCAAAGTATGTTCCCATAATCTGATCATATTCAAATTCTCGTGCTGAGATAATTCAAACCTGCTTCCAAATTCATCTTCCAGTGACTTACTATTAATGCTTTATATTAATAAAACTCCTTTTAATGTTTTGTATCAATAAGAACTCTCTATGTTGATTATTTTATTTTCTTACCTCTTGACAGTGGGGACCATGACATGTGTGTGCCTTTTACTGGTAGCGAAGCATGGACTAGGTCACTGGGATATCAAATTGTTGATAAATGGAGGCCTTGGTATCTTGATGAGCAAGTTGTTGGGTATAAATCTCTCTCTCTCTCTCTCTCTCTCTATATATATATATATATATATATATATAAATAAAGAAACCCTCTTTGTATGCTTCTCTATATACCATATATAGCAGTTTCTGAATTTACTGATTTTTGGTGGATGTGTTATCTATGGTATGGTGATTCATCTCACAAAAAATCAGTAAGTTTTGGAACCTTAAAGCGCATCAAACATGCTCTTCAAATTAACGGTTGAAATGGACGGTTGATAAAGCTTCTAAACATTTGATGATCCTAGAGGTTATAGACTGTGCTGATTTTTTGCGGATATGCCATCTATAGCAACATGATCGCCCTCACTAAAAATCAATAAAATTACAAAAGCTCTAGTGCATCAAATGTTTAGAAGCTTTATCGTTCATCATTTTCGACTGTTAATTTGAAAAGCATATTTAATACGCTTTGAGGTTTCAAAACTACTAATTCCTTGTGAGTATGATCATATTGTCATAGATAACACATCCACCAAAAATCAACATATTCCGAAACCTCTGTGTGATATACATGGGAGCATACAAAGAGAGCTTCTTTGCATGGGCATACAAGTCATGCTCCTCTCTCTCTCTCTCTCTAAATTAGTAACCCTAGAACATTTAGAATGTTTTGATTTTTTATGAGGATGATCACCCTACCTTAGATATGACACCCACAAAAAATCAGCACATTCTAAAACTTCTAGGGGGCATCAACTATGCTTTTCAATTTAACAGTTAAAATGGATGGGCAATAAAGCTTCTTGCATTTGATGCTCCAACAAGTTTTAGAATGCGTTGATTTTTCGTGAACATTTTATCTAAGGTAAGGTGATCATCCTCATAAAAATTCAGCACATTCTAAACATTCTAGCATTACTAATTCACCGTATGTCATATATATATATATATATATATATATATATATATATATGGATCAGGTCATCCACGAGTTTCAGAATGTGCTGATTTTTTGTGAGGATGATCAACATACCATAGATAGCATACCTGCAAAATTTTAGTAGATTCTAAAACCTCTAGGGCCATCAAATGTTATAAGCTTTTTCGGTTGTCAATTTCAACCGTTGATTTGAAGAGCACAATTGATGCACCTAGAGGTTTTAGAATGTATTGATTTTTTTGTGAAGATAGCACCTCTACAAAAAATCAGCACATTCTGAAACCCGAATCCAACGATTAGGATGATGGGTCAAATATGGGTCAGCCGATCCGGACCCCCCCCCCCCCCCTCCACACACACACACACACGGGCTCACAAACTCATACTGATGTAACAGTTACTCATGAGATTACTCATGGGTCCTTCACCAACCTAGAGGTCTCAGAATTTACCAATTTTTTGTAGGCGTGATATCCATATCAAGTTGATCACCCTCACCAAAAATTAGGGCCGTCAAATGTTAGAAGCTTTATCAACCATCCATCCTAGAGGTTTCTCAAAATTTTATGATTTTCTGTGAGGATGATCAACTTGCCATGGATAGCACATCTAACAAAAATAAGCGAAAACTGAAATCTCTAGGTAGGTGAATGGCCATGAGTAATCGTTCCATGAGTAAGAGTATATATATATATATATATATATATATATATATATATATATATATATATATATATATATATATATATATATATATATGGTAAAGGGTTTGGTAAACTTGAGTTCACAAATGAATGGTGAAACATAGTTTATATTACGCCATGTGTTTACTGAAAAGACATAAAGTAAGTAAGAGGGGATAGGCATTTAAGAGGGTTAAACACTGAAAAGTGAAAAGACATAATTCAAAAAGTAAAGAGGGTTGAACACTTTCTCAGGACACATGGCAACTTCTTCATTCGAGTTCACCATATGAATGGTGAACTCAAGTTAAGCTTCCCGGGCCCATATATATATATATATATATATATATATATATATTGTATGTGTCGTATCTCTTCAAGTTGACTCGTTTGAATATATAACTTGTGCAATACCATTCGTCACACAATCATTTGTACTTGATCCAACTTATCAAGTTTCTTGTGGAACCAAGTCATTTTTTCTTTTATTTCAATCATTTTCCTTTACATCTTTCTTCATATTAGAATTGAATTGAACTACCCTTTGTTCTCCCCAAATATGAGCTCCAAAAGCATCATATCAATCGATGCTGCTCTCATCGAAGGGATTGAAGCTAAGGCATGTGCAATGCGTGTGCGTGCTTAAAAGAAAATAGTTGTACTTTTTATTGACAGATATATCTTGTTGGATTCTTGCAGATATACCCAAGGTTATGAGCACAACCTCACTTTTCTCACCATAAAGGTATTGATTTTCAGCATGTCTATTTCCTTTGACCTACTGAAGGACTGAAAATAGTACCATAGCTTGTTTTCAAGCTACTACACTGCCATTTGGATCAATAGACAGAATCTGGTGGGCTTCCGAAGTATGCCTATCCATTTCTGCAAGCGGTATCACCCGTTAATATCGTCACCCTCGTCGTCATCGTCATCATGATGGGTCTGACTATAGGGAAGTTTGATAGAAATTTTCTGACGTGCTGTTAACCTGACATTAACCCTTGAAGATTGATGCGAAAACATTGACACTTGGCATCGGGGGGGACATGCCAAGAAACCTACAAGGCCAGTTGGTGGGCAGGAAGACCTACCTTATTGATTACATAGCTGATGCAGGTCTCAACCCTCCAAGGTTCCCCTAAACTAGCAAATAGGCTAGACAATGAAGATAAAAGACAAGATTTGATATAGGGAATTGCTTTCATTCTTGTCATTGTTTTTCCTTCACCATGTTTGTTTTGGTTGATGGTGCAGGGAGCAGGCCATACTGTTGCCGAATACAAGCCACGAGAGGCGTTGGCATTGTACAGCCGCTTTCTAGCTGGTGGATCCATCTGAGTGATACTCGAAGATCGATCGATATCTCCTCCACGCCCCCAGGAAATAATTTAGTGTTCTCGATTTTGTGATTGCTTATGCTGCCGATGCATGACTTGATGTTTGTAATTTCTTTGTTGTCCTACCTCTCTGCAACTGCAAGTATGATAGGACTATATACTTTCTCATGTGTGGAGGGCGGCTTGATCATTTCCTGCTTAGACTCCGAAAGTGCCTTTTATTTTTCCTCCAGATTGGTGGGTGTCACGAAACCTTTCGGGCATTGGACTCACTTCAGGGTAGGACTAATACCTCGGAGAATGCGCACCGACCCAACCGTAAGTTTCCATCTCGGAAAGCAAGAGAGCTGCCAACTGAAAAGAAATCGGTGGAGTCCATGGAGTCCAAAATGAAAGAGATATTTCATTTTAGCTTGTTTTTGGGAAAACTACATGTTAGGACCATCTAACTTCTGCATCTACTAAATAGGTCCTCTTCATATAAAAAACATCAGATACAACTAAAAGGTTACTGCAGGCCTTTTAAATTATACTATGGTAGTGTCTATATACAACACAATTTTTTCGTGGGCAGCATATAAGTTATACATCAAAAATACCTAAAATAATCCTACATAGGGGCAACCCATTTAACCTATATTTTATCTATGGTAGCCCTGAGGTGGAAACTTTTACCATATTCTAGATTTACCCTTTTCTCCTTCCTCCTCTTCTGCCATCATTGCTGGTCGTGCATGTTGCTGCCTACCTTCGCCTTTCTCTACAACCCTTCTCCTTCCCCCTCCGTAAATCTCTTTACATCTCATTCGGCCATTGCAGGCCAAGTGTTCCTATAGACCAATCAGTTGTTTCAAGTTGAGTGATCGATGATGGCGAGTGCCATTACATACACTCGGTCTCCTTGGGAAGAATGGGTTGTAGAAGCACTCGGTTTGAAATGACTGAGTGTAGGAGGAAGAAGAGGAGGAGGAGGAAGGAGGAGGTGGAAGAGAAAGGAGGAGGAGGAGGGAGAAGGAGAGGAAGGAGGAAGGAGAGGGAGGAGGTAGTGGTGGTGGGTTGACTAGGATCGGTGACGACGGATGGACGACGACCTGCACGAGATCAGCGACATACACGAGCACCAACGAGTTGAGGAGGAAGGGAGAAGGAAGGTGTGCGCTGCCTAAAGAGTCAGGGATTTCCTTTAGTCGCAAGTTGCCCCTAGCAAAAAAATAAGAAGACTTAGACGGTTGCCCGTAAGTCGCGACCTGCCTATATGAAAAACTGTGTTGTATATAGACACAACCTTATACTATATTTCCATAATACCCTTTTCACCAAAACTGGTACCCATGTAATCGCGAGATCACCACTGTGGTTACAGAATCACAAAGGATTTCCCGTTCGATTCTCGTTCGATTCCTCTCTCTAATGGGGTTTGAATCCTGTGCGAGTATATCATGTGGGCTTCGATTCCTCTCAATTATGGTTTTTTTAAAAGAAATATGTACGCAAACACGCATGCTTTGAACCCCTCTCTGTATTCGATTACTCATGCGATCATGCGGTTTTGAAGTTTTGAATCAACACCATGTTTCTAAGGGTGCGTTTGGCATTGGTTATGGACCCTTGGTTTTGGGCCAAACCTGGTTCTTCTTGGCAAACTGGTTTTGATATAAGACATTGAGTGCATTTAGGATCTGGTTAGAAAGTTGGTTTTCCAAAAAATGAAAATTACCAAAACCCAAAAGCAAAAGAAATGCTTTTGAGTTCTTTTGGGTTCTAAGGGAAGCGACAAAACAGCAATTAAGAGAGAATACTATTAATAATGCATATGCTATGGAGATAAACTATTTTATATAGAGAAAAAATTATAGAGAGATAGTTTTATATAGAGAATATATTAATAATGTATTTGCTTCTTTTCTTCTTCGGGCTTTTTTGGTGTTTTCGAAGTCAATTGTTTTTTTTGAAGATAGCGAGTGTAGCAGCGATCTCCGTGCGATGGTTGTAGCGTCGACTTTTGTTGATGAAGACGGCGGGTGTAGCATCGATCTCCATGCAACGGTTGTAGCATCGGCTTTTTGTTGATGAAGAGGATGCGTGTGGCACCGATCTTCGGTCTTCTTCTTCTCCTTTGCTTTTGGGTGTCTTCGAAGTTGAAGATGTTTTGGGACGACGGGGTGATGCCGACTCCGAGCATTCTTCTCCAAGCATTCTTCTTCGTCTGAGGAGTCGAAACTTTATTGAAGACGACGGGGTGATGCCAACTTTAATCTTCTTCTCCAACCTTTGCTTTTTGGCGTCTTCGAAGTTGAAGATGTAACATCCGCCCCAAACACATAAGATTTTGTCTGCTTTGCCCGTGCGCCGCTACGAAATTTTTGTAACATTCATCCCAAACACACAAGATATTGTCCGCTTTGTCCGTGCCCGCACGAGAACTTCCCACTGAGGTCGCACATCCTAGTACTACTCTCGCCCGAGCATGCTTAACTACGAACTTCTTACGAAATCAGTAGTGGCGCATGGTTTTAAAATGCGTCTTCTATGTTTGGAAGGAGAAATTATATAAGTAGCTCAGGATCTCCCTCCAGACGATGTGGCGCTAACTCGTGACCTTGACCACACCTCACCCATCTTGGCATCCCAGCCTCAGGAGTCTTGGCTCTTAGCTCATGGCTATTGGCTATTGGCTATTGGATCTTGGTCGTCACAACCCACCCCCCTTAAGGCTACACGTCCACGTGTAGGGTTAGACCTCCCCACCCCCAATTGCAAGGATAACAGTCTCTTATACCATTTTGTAACTTCCGCCCCAAACACACAAGATATTGTCCGCTTAGCCTGTGCCCGCACGAGAACTTCCTAGGGAGGTCACGCAGTCTAGTACTACTCTCACCCGAGCACGCTTAACTAAGAGTTCTTGCGAAATCAGTAGTGGCGCACGGTTTTAAAACATGTCTTCTATATTTGGGAAGGAAAATTATATAAGTAGCTCAGAATCTTCTTCTCTCCAGGCGATGTGGGACTAACTCGTGGCCTTGTACACCTTACCTCACCTCACCTATCTTGGCATCCCATCCTCAAGAGTCTTGGCTCTTGGCTTTGGCTATTGGATCTTGGTCGTCATAGAAGATGTTTGGGGATGACTGGGTGACGCCGACTTCGGTCATTCTTCTCCAATCTTTCTTCTTTGTGCGAGGAGTTAAAGTTTTGATCTTCTTGTGCAAGGTCTTCACGTTGATGAGGACTTGTATGGGCTATGCCGTTCCATCGGGATGCGCTTGCCCTTGCCTCCTGAAGCCTTGGGTCGTTGAGCATTGGAGCCTCCTCTTCTCTAGCTTTGATCTTCGACTCGAATGTTTGAGCCTCCACGTCTCTAGTTTTGATTATCCACCTTTTGACCTTTTGAGCCATCCCCCCACCCCACTATTTATGGGCAAAAGGGAGGGGAGAGATATGGCTGCGATTTTTTGAATCTCTTGAATATCTCTTTCCATAACCATTATGATTTATCTTTCTTTTTTGGGAAAAAATAATATTTATTCACTTCCTTTTTTGTATCAGTGGTTATGGGAAAGATATGGCTCAATATTTTGAGATAGGAGTCATCTTTGCACATTCAAATCAATGATGACACGTTGAATTTGATTCATCGGATTGATGGATCAGCGCAGATCCCCGGTGTATAGACTTCCGAGCTACTTCCCCCCGCCCATGGCGGTTATTTCTATTTTTTTTCATTTCTTTTCTTTCCTTACCCTATGGCTGGCCACACCTCCCCAAACAGGAGGGACACAATTTTAAAGAAAAGGGGGCCGATGGGCCCCAATTTTGAGTGGGCCCACCCAGCCCCTTTTTGGCTTCAAGTGCTGGGCTCGATGGGTCCCACTTGCATGGGTGAACCCACTTGGGTCCGTTTGAGTTGGGTCTGGATCTTTTCTTTCGCGAACCGGTGTGAGCAGGCCTTGTGTGTGGACCGAGTTCGTATACAGACCGTTGTGTGCGGCCCGAGTTTGATTTGCGGGCTAATTTCGATGCCCACAAGTAGAGAGAGAAAATACTACATAAAATTAACCCTTATCATGGGTAGATCCCTTTTAGGAGGGACCAAGGGAGGTACGACCGGAGTGCAATGGTTGCCTAAAAATTATCTACCTCCTACGATCGCCCTGATAGGATGGCACTATGCTAGACTATGATAGATTTAGAATCCAGCTTCGGTAAGTTCTCTTATCACCGCAAAATATTACATTTTGCATGCAAGGTGATTAAACATCAGGTCTCTCTCTCTCTCTCTCTCTCTCTCTCTCTCTCTCTCTCTCTCTCTCTCTCTCGCAAATACATTTCAGATTAGGGTTTTCTATGAAGTGCTGGGTATAAACATACAAGGCTTGCATAAAGAAGCTAAACTACAACACGTAAATATAATTTTACGAGAAAATGCTTCATGGGAAAACCTTGCCGACTTCGCGCCGATTGGTTAGAACAATCCGCTAAAACAAAAGGCAAGTCCAGTTACTAACCTGGAAACACGAACACACAGGCCCTAGTAGTACACCCTCCCCACCTCACTGTCTTCCATCATGCTCCTTCCAACTTCTCGTAAGTTCCCTGCCTGGTTGCCTTCACTCCTGCTCCAACACAAGTGGTCTAGATGCTTACCCGCGACGCCATGTGGACTCCCTTAATTCACTCAAGCGGAGACACCTAAAGTGTTAGCCTTAGCAAAGGCTAGAATACACTCAAGAGTGACTCATACCTCACTGTGGGCCTATCACTGTATAAGGGATTACTTCGCCGAGTTACCCCGCTCGACGGACCCCAAAGGCTTTTATATCCATAACACCCCGAATACATACTAAGGTGAATTAGGGTTCTTATCGCAAGTTTCATCCAAGCGAGACCTGACTCTCTTTCGCTTCGTACGAAAGAACCCAACATATAAGATTTACAAGGGAAAGTGAAAGCAAACCTACTAACCCAAGGAAACTAAAACATAGGGATAAATTAATAACTTCCCAAAGGAAATGACAACACTTTCAATACGAAGATCAAAGCACATACAATGAAAAACACCTACAAGCCTAAAGGATCATACCTTGATTATAGGGATTGAAAGAAGGAGGAAGGGGAGAAGGAAATTCAATAGGTTCTTCACCAAAATAAGAGAAAAATCATTTTTCCTCTAATTTTCTTCACAACTAAGTGAGAGGAAAGGGCCTTATATAAGGTAGATCAATCCCACTGGAAATAGCCCTAAGATCACGATCAAATGACTGAAAACTGAAATCAGCTATCTCTGGGTGCTTGAAGCATAGACAACAATCCAGACTGGTTTGATCACGGTCCGGACAATGATTCATACATGAGACTCAGGAAAAGCCTTACACCGATAGAGCCGTTCAGATAACGGTCCGGATGCCTTGTACAAAATGTCCCAAAAGTGATCCGGACCACTATGATGGAGTCTGACTCACTGCCTAGCAGTCTAGACCATTGTCCGGATGCCAAACCCAGCCAGTCTGGACAGCTGTACAGACAGCTAGTATGGAACACTTAGCGCACCTATGCTTCTGAACGTCTGAACCTTTGTTTGGACATAAAACACAGGCAGTTCGGACAACAGTCCGGATGGCTAGTGTGGACTTCTAACACTTTAACAATTTTTCTAAGTTTTGAATCCTCTTGACCTAAACTTGACGAAAATAAAATCCTTGATATGCGCAAAGCATGATAAAAAGTATGATCGATAAATTTGGTGCATGCGAAATCGATAAAATCATGCGAGTGCAAAACCTAAATTCTTATTGGGTTTCGGGGCCATTGCCCCTGAACCCCCCTACTAGGAGGCGCTACTCCTGGACCCTCGTGAGCTCACTAGGGAGCTCGACCCCTCGTATGCATAACACACATTGGTTCAATTCAGGGTACACAGTACGACTAGGCTAGCCCTAACATAAAAGTTAACTAAATCATGTCGAATCCTCAAAATACGTAAAAACGATAAACGATGAAAACGCACGTAAAATGATATGATCGGGAAGCCCTATCACTACCCGTTGTAATCCCACACATCACATGTCTCTCAAGTGAGAGGGTTTGTCTCCTCCAAGTTCTATGAAAGCACCCTCCGTTGTAATCCCACACATCACATGTCTCTCACGTGAGAGGGTTTGTCTCCTCCAAGTTCTATGAAAGCACCCTCCACGAAGGATTTGGTTCCCAAACACTACGGGCGGTCCAACTCAGTGTGATTTGAAAGGATGTTAGGGTTCACATTCAAATTCTAGGGGAAAGGCATGGAAATACCTAAATCTCTAACAAGATGGTTCATAAGAGAAAAATCCATGAGATGAATGTTTCACAAAAAGGGAGATCAATTAATCAGCTTATAAGCAAATAAAACCCATGAAAGAAGGAACATGAAGCTACTTATCCAATTTAGGGGTTTTCGTTCTCCTCCAAGATGGCTGATCTTCCTTATCTCGCAGGATAAATAAAGTTTTTTATATGGGACCAACCCCCCCCCTCTGATATTTCTTTGGGTCTAGGTAGGGGTGTCAACGGGTTGTGTCGTGTCTAGTTTCGGGTCGTGTCCAAACCCAATAGTCCTGGACCCGACCCAACCCGTTTAACTAATCGTGTCTAGATTCTAAACCCGTACCCAACTCGCTAATAAATGGGTAGACCCGATAAGACCCGTTTACCACACGGGTCTATTCAGTTGACCCGATCCGACCCAATCCGACTCGACCTGACCTGACCCGCTGGTACTATATATAACAGTATCGGATTGCGGGTAGACCCGACCCGACCCGACCCGACCCGTTGAATATTAAATGGGTCTTCCTAGGTCTACCGTGTCTAGACCTAAACCCGGACGCGACCCGTTTATTAAACGGGTCTATCGTGCTGACCTGTTTACGACCCGAACCTGTTTAGCCTTGACCCAAACCAACTAATTTCGTGTCGGGTCTGCTGTGTCGGGTCCGAAATTGCTGGCCCTAGGTCTAGGCATCCAAAGATGCAGAAACCTCCACTTAAATACTGATTCCAGCATCGTGTTTAACGCTAAAAGGGGTGTGCGCACCACAAATTGAGTGGCGGTGCGCATTGGAACACGGTGCGGACAGCTATGAGTGGTGAGCACTGGAACACGGTGCGGACGGCAAACTATGGCGCCAAACTACCAAATACGGTGCGGACAGCTATGAGTGGTGCGCACCCCACATCATAGTGGTCAGCACCCCACAATGGTACACACTAGGACTCAACTATAAGGAGATGATTTTTGACATTAAATGGTGGGCAGCACAACATCACAGTACAATGGCTAATTATTGATTTTTGATGCACTCATCTATATAACATGACAAGTTGACTAGGACAAGATGACTACAATAAAAAGGAACATAAACATCATCCATTCAAATTAAGAGCATCTCCAACGGGCTCCGAAGACTCCTCTGAAGGCTGATGTGGCACTCCGATCTCAGAATCAATCCTCCAACCGGCTTTGAAGACAGCTTCCAAGGATGACGTGGCGAATCTTTTGCTCGGGACCTTTGAAGGCCTCCACATACAACAGAGGTCCTTCGAAGGCTCCCAAGGAGTTAAATTTTTTTTTACAAAAACCCTCCTCACCTTTTAGAAATTATTTTTTATCAATCAAACATTGTATACTTTTTGCCCGTTTGAGAGGCAACGGCTACATTTTGGACCATTGCTCCAATTTAGATGTTTGTGATTGTTTTAAAATAAAATAAAAATATGTTAAAATTCTAAAAAATATATATATATTTTAAAAATCTATAAATACCCCCTTCTACCCACCATTCTTCATTCTCCCATCATTCTTCATTCTCTCACCCACCATTTTTCATTCTCCCACCCAACTTCAAAATAAAACTTCTCTCACCCACCTCCGTATCAAAAATTTTTCTACTCACAATTCCTCACCAGTGATGAATCGGCCTTCAACGCATACATGAGTAGCGGCCGAGTCAATGGGAACCCGATGTTCTTGATTCCAGAGAAGGAGCCAACGACGCAAGGAGATGCATCATTCGAACAAGCATCGATCATGGGGAAGAAGAAGTCTTACAAGCGGGGAGGAAACTGGACCATCCCCGAGGATAGATTGCTTGTGTCCGTATGGCTCAACACGAGCCAAGATGCAATCCAAGGTACCGGTCAACCATGACTTCATTTTTCGGCAAAAATTTATGAATATTACACCAAGTACAATACCCACTGTACGATCGAACGGACCAAAGCCAAATGATGTATCGATGATCGGCCATTCAAATGGTGGTCAACAAATTTTGCGGGTCGTTGGCCAAATCGAAAGATGACCGAGATCCGGTACCGAACTTGTTGACCAGGAAAATATTTAGCGAGTGATTTTATTTAAATAATTATTTCATCTATGGTTTTAATTTATTTTAAATTATTTATGCAGCTAGCAGATACAAAACTTATTTACAACGATCTCTACCACGAGGCACTCAAATTCAAGCATTGCATTGCTGGGTGGAGCTACGACATCAACAGAAATGGATGCAGCAAACATAATCCTTTCATCAAGTACGGACAGAGCCGAGGAGAGGAAGGGAGTCCGATTCCTCACTAAATACCTCCTCTCCAGCAATCCCAGATGTTATGAGCCTTGGGGATGAAGATGACAGTCCTACTGATATGCAAAGGCCGAAGGGGACGAATGCAACAAAGTTAGCAAGAAAGTGTAAGGGTCAGGTGGTAATTGACGGAGGAAGCAGCGAATCCGCCTCTGACCTGTTCAATGAGGCATTCGCATGAATGAAGATGGATAAGGAATAATTCAGAAAGAAAATAAAAGAAAGAAGGGATAAGAATACCGAAAACGCAACTATGGTTGAAGTCGCAAAGTTGCAAGGACAAACCCAGTCTCAAAAAGAAGCACGAAAGCAACAAAAATTGGATGATGCGATCATGATGAAGGATCTCATAAGCCTCTCACAGGCAGAACGAGAATACTTTGAACTATGCAAGGCTGAGATTAGAGGTTGGAAAGGGTTATGATTTCTCTAAGTTGTAATATATAGTAGCTTTAATTATGATTGTGATTTCCTTGAATTACTTGAATTATGTAATTTTTAGTAGATTATATTAGGTGTTAAACTCTTTTGACATTCAATAAAAGTACTTTTATTATTAAAATTGAAAACGCTTACAAGAACTCGAATAAGTTCGAGACAATTACATTAAAATAATAAAATATAATCTTAAACATGAGATCTCTTGAGTTGCCATAAATGCTCGATCAAATCATTTTGAAGTTGGTCGTGGATTTCCCTGCTCCTTATCCGATGATGATTCTGGATAAACTCCATCAGATGCATCATGTGCTCGTGAGAAGCTTCTACAATTGGCGTTATATCGGGGATGTCAAAGTCAAGATCGTGGTAAAAATCTTGTTCATCCTCAACAATCATATTATGCATTATAATACAGATTATCATGATGTCTATAAGCACATTCGGCTGCTAAAAATGTGACGGCCCTTTTATTATCGCAAATCGGGCTTGCAACACTCCAAAAGCTCACTCGATATCCTTCCTTGCCCCCTTTTGCTGTTGAGCAAAATATTTATTCTTGTTTTCTCGAGATATTGAGATGGTCTTCACTAATGTTGACCATGAGGGGTAAATCCCATCGGTGAGATAGTACCCTATATTATAGTCATGACCGTTGATTGTAAAATTACATGGGACAGCTCTTCCCTCTACAATTTGCCTGAAGACCGGTGAACGATCAAGGACGTTGATGTCATTGTGCGACCCTGGCAGCCCGAAGAAGGAGTGCCAAATCCATAGATCTTTGCTAGCTACATCCTCTAAAATAATTATTGACTCGTGAATATGACTAGTGTACATATCTTGCCAGGCTATTGGGTAGTCCTTCCACTTCCAGTGTATGTAATCAATACTTCTGAGTATGCCTAGAAACCCTCGTTGTTCACCTTTTGTGAGGAGTCGTGCAACATCTTCGTTATTGGGTGAACGAAGATACTCCTCCCTAAAGACGTTGATAACCGCTCGAACAAACCTCTGCAAGCTCTCAATCAAAGTACTTTCTCCGATCCGAACGTAGTCGTCCACGGAATCGACGTATGCTCCATACGCGAGCATCCACATAGCGGCGATAATCTTTTGAAGACTAAATAGTCCTAATTTTCCAGCATTGTCCCTCTTTTAGATGAAGTAGTTGTCGTGATCCATGATTGCATCATGGATCCGCAAGAAGAGAGGACGACTCATCCTGAACCTCCGCTGGAACTGGTAAAGAAGGTAAGTCGACTGATCAGTAAAGTAATCATGGAATAGCCGATTATGGCTTTCTAGTCTACTATGATCAAGCACGGCGTGGCCTGGTACAGAGCCGCGTCTTCTACGTCGACGTGAACTTTCAGCTTGCTGCTCTTCCTCGCACGCGGTAGCTTCCAGAAGAAATAACATTCTAAGGGTGAAGGTATCATCGCTGCTGCTTAACGTGTTGTCGGTAGGGCTCAAATCGGACTTGGTGTCTGGAGAGTGGATGGTTTGAATAAAGTATGAATGTGTGATGGTGTGATTAGAGAAGCGATATCTTTATATAGAAAAAATTCCAACGGATAGATATCTATCCGTTGGTGGTGGTAATGCGTGCCACCTCGCATGTCGTGCCCAACGGATAGAAATCTATATGTTTGGCTCTTGAAGTGCGGGCCACCTCTCATATCGTGCCCAATAGATAGAAATTTATAAATTTGGCTCTTGAAATACGTGTCATCTTGCAGATCGTGTCTAACAGATAGAAATATATATATTTGGCTTTTGGAATGTGTGTCGATTCATAGATCATGCCCAACAGATAGAAATGTAGCTGTTGATAGTGGAAATATGAGCCGCGTCGTGGATTATGCCCAACGGATATAAATATAGCCATTAAAAGTATTATATATTTTTTAATAAGTTATTCATAACTTTTTTTATAATTTTATATATAATTTTAATATTTAAATCGATGCTTGGGAAAAAAAAGTAAGGTGGGAGGGGTTTGGTGTAAATTTGGAGGGTTTGGATAACTTGTAAATATATAGGGTGTTTGGTGCAAAAGTGGCTCGGATATCCAGTTTGGAGGCCGTTGTAGTTGAACCTCTCAACTAGGATATTTTCAATGAGGTGGCAGCAAAAAATAGGCCCCACGATCTTAGGAGGTGCTCCTTGTTCGGAGCCGTTGGAGATGCTCTAAGAGCGATTGGAATTGTTTAATCAAACTCTGGTTATTAGTTATTCGATGCCTTCAAAGGCGATCAGAAGAGTGTTGCTGTCAAAGGCACTGTCCGAGTGCAACAAGCATGGGCAGGCACCAGTCATTGGTGAGGTCCATCGAGTGATGGTGATGAGAAGACTGTTGTGCCTAGTCCTCTCTCCACCTTAGCCTCCTCTTGGTGGCGGACGACCATGTGATGCAGGTCATCCTCTCTCACTCTCACCCTTACTCTCACTGGACGTGACATGAGCATTGCTGGATTCCTGCGCCAACGACGTTGCTTGTTTGGATGTTGCGTATATATGATATATGTTTCTTTGCATATGCATTCTTGTAATGCATATGTAAAAAAACGCATGTTCATAGTTGCACGTGTTTGTCTATTTTTGTCATTTGTACATGTTTGTGCTTGTGTTTATATCTAAAGTAGGGACCATTTGTATAAATAAGTGGTGGGTTTCTAGTTGTTCATGGGGTGAGATGAATTCTCAAAAGATCAGCTAGCGGCACATATTTGAACGTGTATATCCGGTTACACATCTAAAAAAGCAATAACCAAACATAGAATTTTGTTTGTACCTGTACAAATAGACACACACCACTATTTGTACAGGATCCAAACAAAAAGGAGAAAGTTGGTGAAAACCCCCTTTTTAGAGATCCTTTTGAGCAGCAATCCTGACCAACTTTTCATTGGAGCTAAAACCCCTGTGGACGAAAATGCCCCTCATATCCATTCGAATTTATGCTTTCTGCCACTCATCTACCACCGCTGCCGGACCTAACCGAACCCCAGCCGCGCGATCGTTGGCCGGACTTGAGAGAGATGAAGGCAGAGGGTGGCCTCGATATTAAAAAATAAGGGGAGGGTTTTTCCTAAAATTTTGAGTGGTTAGATGGGCTAGAACTCAAATAAAATGTTTCGATGGGTTGATCCTAATGTGGGGTTGGTTAGAGGGGTTTTACGCTAATAACCCCAAACAAAAATATACTAATTGTTGTAGCTAATGGTGGAGTCCTTTGAGAAAAACTATTTGAGAAATGCTATTCAGCCCGAAGGTTTTTTCGATTTTGCCAGCCCGATTGACGTGGCAGCGTGCAAATCGCTAGTGGGTTTCAACCACCAGTTGCACGTTAATCGGGCCGGCGAAATCGGGACAAACCTTCGGGCTGAATAGCATTTTTTTTTTTGGTAAAATGGAAGGCTACACACCCAAAACAACAAAAAAACAAACAAGTCACTGCGCCCCAAAAACAATCATCTCAGTTCAAAGATAGTCCGGGGGTAATAAACCAATAGCCTATCCTGCAAGGCAATATCCCGAACAGGATGAGGGATGTTTGCCTGCTGGAAGATGCGTAACCCATCTTGCTGGTGACCCATCTTGGCCAAAGCATCCGCAGCACCATTCGCCTCTCGAAAAACATGTGACCACCGAGCACCCGGGACCCTCCGGAAAATATTTCGACATTCCCGAATCACTACGTATGAATCCAAAAAATCCGACAATCTGCGAATGGCCAATAAGGAATCTCCTTCAATCCAAACCGGGTATAGAGAAAAATGATTTATGAATGTTCGCAGACCCCAAAGAAGGGCCAAATCTTCTATAAGGGGGACCGAGGAAGAACTGAAAGGAAAACACCCAGCTAGAAGAACCCCTCCCGTCGAATCACGCACAAGAAATCTACCACCTACAGCCCGCCCACCCTGAGCTACAAATCCATCAAAATTTAACTTTAATTCTCCCAGTCCAAGAGGCCACCACCAGACTCCTACAACTGTCACCCGCCGAAATCTATGCATATGCAATAAAGACGAATGCCGCAACTCCTGTAGCATTCTCCAAATTCTCCGAGCAACGATCTCCAAAAGTTCAACTGTACTCTCAAAAGCAGCACTATTTCGTGTCTTCCAAACTTCCCACACCCCAGTAATTAGAGCACCTAGCTGCACCCTCCCCATAGAAGTAACAGAGGACATCCTCCTGTGGCTGAATATGGCCTTTATAAACGACTCAATACGAAAGTTAGCCAACACTTCCACCCTCCTCCAAATAGCCTTTGAGTGATAACAATCCCTAAAGACATGCACAATATCTTCAGAAGCCAAATGACATCTAGGACATATATCGATGATTTGAACTCCTATGCGATTTAGGAAGACCCGAGTTGGTAACCACAGGTGAAACAATTTCCACCCAAAAAACTTGACCCTTGGCGAAGCTAATTATGAGTTCCACAAAGCCCTCCAAGGCACCACATCGTCTGTAGAATCACCATTCTCAACAACCAAACCCTCATATTGCACCTTTGCTACAATAATCTGATAGCATATCTTGGTAAATAAAGTATCACCAGCATGTTTCCCCCAAGAGTATCTTCCTTTAGGACTAGTGGAATAAATAGGAACTAACAAAATCTGACTCACCCAATGAGGAGGAAAAATAGCACGAAGCAACTCCACATTCCATTCAAGACTAGAGCCCAAAAAAACCTGAATCGACGATATACGCACACAAAAATCCATATTAATCTCTATTGGCAATCTAGCAAAAGGCACCGAAGAGGCCCATGGCTCCATCCAAGGAACGAACTCATCCCCGACCCAAACTGTTCGAATCCCATTTGTCTGCAACCACTGAACCCCCTCAACGATAAACCGCCAAATCCAAGACCGATTCCTGGGCATAGGCCAAGACCAAAGAGTTAACAACCCATATTTAGCATGGCAGAAAAAACTCCATGAAGACGGATTACTCGAGAACAAATCAACAGCACGTCTTATCATAAACGAGCGTTGAACCATCCGAAGAGGTCGAATGCCCAACCCTCCCCGACTCGTTTGTTGGCAAACCTTTTCCCAAGATAGCAGATGAATACCTCCATTAGATGGAAAGTGAGCCCACAGGAACCGACGAAATTCTCTTTCCAATAAAGAAAAAACACTAGCAGGCATCCATCTATGAGCCAAGACATAAACAGGTATAGAAGATAAAACTGATTTCAGAAGGACCACACGGCCCGAAAATTAAATGAGAGGTATTTGGTCTTCCATCCTGCCAAACGATGCAAAATTTTAGAAGATAGACCCCTCAAATCTGCAGCCAAAATTCGTTTCCCCGAAATGGGAAAGCCCAGATATAGTAGAGCACCCTGAACAGAGGAAATGGCCAACGATTCCTGAAGGGCAACCCGCTGAGAATGAGAAACCAATTTCCCGAACATTAAAGTAGACTTTGAGTGATTTACCGATTGCCCAGAAACATCATAGTACCGCAATAAAATACAAAATAAACATTGAACCTGCTGGTCGGAAGCCTGAGTGAAAAACAAACTGTCATCCACGTAATGTAGCATAGTAATCGAATCTGCATTAACATTTGGCCGCACACCTACTAGTTGACCTAGCCTCTGTGCCAACAGAATATTTCGATTCAATACCTCAGCCCCTAATATAAATAAGTACGGGGATAAGGGATCCCCTTGCCTAAGCCCTCTCGACGCTCCAAACCAACGAGTCGGTGTACCATTTAAAAGTATGGAAACGGAAGTGTGGGAAATGCAAGCCTCAACCCATCCAATCCAACTACTAGCGAAACCAAATGATTGAAGGACTCGAAGCAAAAAACTCCATTCCATTCTATCATAAGCCTACTCCATATCTACTTTCAAGGCCATAACATGCCCATTTAAGTTATGATATTCCATAGAACGTAAAATATCTTGAGCTAACAAAATGTTCTCAGAAATGTGTCGACCCTTGACAAAAGCATTTTGAGCAGGTGATATCAGCTTTGGAAGAACCCGCTGCATTCAATTAACTAGAATTTTAGCCACGAGTTTGTACAGAATCGAGCACAAACTGATGGGCCAAAAATGCTGAGGTTTGGTTGTTGGTTGACACTTGGGAATAAGCACAATGAATGCATCCCTCCAACCTCGAGGCATATAACAC
Organism: Chamaelirium japonicum; assembly: GCA_947650365.1. NCBI lineage: Eukaryota > Viridiplantae > Streptophyta > Magnoliopsida > Liliales > Melanthiaceae > Chamaelirium > Chamaelirium japonicum. Next base: position 63,498,605 of record OX393559.1, on the reverse strand, counting down.
GAACTAAAAAAATTATGAATTGCCCGACAAACCACTGGCCCCACCACTGACCAATTTTGCACATAGAAATCTACTGTAAACTCGTCCGGCCCCGGGGCTTTATTCTTGGCCATCCTGAACAAGGTACAACGTATCTCACTATCTGACACCGGTGTGGTAAGGAAACCGTCATCCTCCATAGAGAGAAGCAAAGGTATTGGTGAGAAAATATCATCTTGACTCAACGGAGAAGACGTCGTCCACTTATCTTGAAAGAAAGTTGTTAACAAGTGTTCAACCCCCTGTCGGGAAGATAAAACTTCCCCCTCCTCATTAGACAACGACACAATGCGATTTATCCGCCGTCTAGACATGGTGGTTTGACAATAAAATTTTGTATTTCTATCCCCGTCCACCAGCCATTGTAAACGAGACTTCTGCCTCCACTTAGCTTCTACCATAGAGAGAGTATTATGATATTTAGACACCAACTGTGGCAGGATCTCACTCTCACTCGTAGAAAGATCCCCAGCTGATTCACGCTGGTGCAGATAATCAATCTGATGAGATAAAGCCTGTATTTGAAGTTCCAAACAACCCACAACTTCTCGGTTCCATAGAAGAACCCCATTACGCGTTCGAACAAGATTTCGATGGAGATTACTAACAGGATGACCTGTTAATGAAGATTGCCAAAGAGAATTAATAAGAGAAATCCACCCTGGATGATCCATCTAAAAATGCTCAAAGCAGAATGGTCGATGTCCGAGCTCAAATTTTGATTCCAATGGAACTATGAGTGGGCAATGATCAAAAGCAACCTGAGTCAAGTGGTTGCATTGGGCATCCGGAAAAATTTCCAACCAAGATTTGGACGCAAGCACCTAGTCAAGTCGTTCTAATATTTGACCCTCCCCCGCCTGATTATTACTCCACGTAAATAGTGATCCGGAAAATCTGAGATCAATGAGCCCATTATCCACAATGAGTTGACGAAAATCATCAACCGCCGCTGTTACAGTGAAAGCCCGACCCCCCCTCTTCTCCTCAGGCGAGATAATAGAGTTGAAGTCCCCAACGAAAAACACAAAAATTTGGATAAAGCATAAGCCATTAAGATTTCTCCATAACGTGCGGTGCACCTGATAATCAATCAAAGCACATATAACCGCCAAGCTCCAATATCTGCCCTGCCCATCTGAAATAACAGCCACCGCAACTTGATCACAAGGGGCCTGGACCGAAACCTCTCCAATAGAATCCAGCCAAAGAACAAGAATGCCACCTGCTCGCCCAACCGCTTCAATACAAAAAATACGCCATTCCTGCCCAATATTAGACGCCACCCAATGGGCGTCATTTAAAGACAGATGCGTTTCCAAAAAACTACGATAGAAGACTTGGAGCTACGTAAAATTTGTTGAAGATGATTCAAACAAGCACGCTTCTTCGTCCCCTTGCAATTCCAACACACTATCTTCATAGAAAACTGTACAACATAACAAAACAAAACCCAAAAACACCAAAACGAGCACCAAATCCAAAGAACCCCAATAGCATTGCTCAAACTGTTTAGTCTTTAGCATCTGTCGGGCCCGGCCGATGGCGCAAGATCTTCCGTCAGCCGGGTTTTGGGCGCAAGCCCATCCGAGAGTCCTGAAAATCCTATTTATTGAACGACGAGGAAGAGGCAAGGCGGAGAGGACATCATCATGGCGGCTGGCGAAGGGGTGGTTGTGTCTGTGGGCCGGATGAAGCTGGGGTCGCAGGGCCTGGAGGTGTCCCGCCAGGGGCTGGGCTGCATGGGGATGTCCGCCGCCTACGGCCCGCCAAAGCCGGACTCCGACATGATAGCCCTCATCCACCACGCCATCCGCAGCGGGGTCACCTTCCTCGACACCTCCGACGTCTACGGACCCTTCACCAACGAGGTTCTCGTCGGCAAGGTCAGTCACCCAGTCCTCCCCCTGCTGGTTTTGTGCTCTCTGATTTGACTGTGCTTTGCCCGCGTGGTGTTCGACGCAGGCTCTGAAAGAAGGGACGAGGGAGAAAGTGGAGCTGGCGACGAAATTTGGGGTAAGGTATTGGGACGGGAAGATGGACATTTGCGGGGATCCTGCCTACCTGAGGGCCGCATGCGAGGCCAGCTTGGAGAGGCTCGATGTCGACTGTATCGATCTCTATTACCAGCACCGCATTGACACCAGGGTCCCCATTGAGATCACGGTGCGTCATTTCTCCCACTTCTCCTTTTATATCCTAGCTCCTAACTGTGCTCAGATTATTATGGAGGAAATTTCAAAAATTGACCAAAATACAACTCCAATAGCAGATGGGTTTGGCAAAACTTTTGATACATAGTAAAGTCATAATGAAAAAAACAGCCTTTTCCTAGTTTAGTTCATTTACATGGAAGCATTCCAGTGTGCGCAAACCATTTGGCTCGAAAAATTGACTGCATCCTCGAGTTTCATACTTGTATTGATTGCCTGATTTAGGATTGATGATGCAACCGGATCAAAGGTCTCCAGGAACCAATATATTTTGATCATAACATCTAACGAGGTTTATTCTCATCCTTCGAGTTTGACATCCTTGATGATGGATACATAATGTCCATGTAAGCACCATTGATAACAAAAAATTGGAATGGTATCCTTGGAATATGTTTTTTTTGGTTTGGATTAGATTCAGATCGAGTCATAGTTTAAATTTCTTCACCTCTTCTTTTCTGGTTTAATTTTAATTTGGGAGTCTTTGTTTAATTATGAGAAATAAGGTGGTTTGATGTAAACGTAATTTTTGACAGGCCCGTTCTCGGTATCTTACATCCTATCTTTAAGGATCTCAAATCCTACGTTTTAGGATCTATTTTTTTTCTTTTTTCTTTTAATTTCTTTATTATTATTATTATTATTACTATTTTTTTTGGGGCGTGGGGTGGGGCTGGGTTGGGCGGTAATATTTGGATAAGAGTAGCGAGGATACACTCCTTGATTTTAGGGATATTAATTGGACAAAATTGGATAGAATACCAAAAAAATTAGGAATTCCTCGTATCCTTATTAAAGAGAGTGAATTCCCATCTTCATTGAAGAGGTCAAATGCCTTAAATTTTGGATTTTGATTAAAGAAAATTTTGTAATTGTCCGATCATAAGAAGGAAAGGGAGGAGGAAGATGTGGCTCAGTTAGAAATAATAAATTCAGGTTTTTTCCCCTTGTATTTTTTTTTTTTTGTTAGGTCACTAAGTACATGGCAGACAATATAGTTGTATGATGGAAGTGGATTCCACTTCCATCTCTCCTGTCTTCTAATTTCTTCCGTTATTATTGCTCTCTTTTCTTTTTATTTTCTAATGCAACACTTGTTTTACTTCAACCTAAATTTTCTGCATGAAAATCCTGCAAACATGCATAAAGTCCCTCACTAAACCATAGATCTATCCACCTAAAACGTTAACTTTCTTTTTTTCTTATCAGCTGCACCTTACCTCAAAATTAGTGAAAATATGAACTCCAAACTTTCAAATAAAAACCTTTGTATGGAAGACTATAACAATATATTTGTCTTTTATCCTATTATGGTTGCAATCCTTAACCCATAAAACCATAACTGTGTAATCCTAGACCCCTAAGCTACACCATGCTTTCAATGGCTCTGACACGTCAAGAGGTGTGTTGGACTTTAATTTGGTGGGTTTGTTAGAGCTCCGATTAGACCAAAAAAATAGTGTTATATTCAGTGTATTTTCAGTTTTGATGGTCCTTTCATTGAAACGATTCATTTAGGGGGTTCTTTATTAACTTTTATGAGTCACTAGGTTAGTGACCTGGGTTTCAAGTTAGGAGCAATGCTTTAATGATCTTGGCTTGGTTTATGTGGTGTGAAGAATATGACATTACCATTTCGATCAAGCCATGTTCCATCTACTTGGGGTCAGCTTTATGAATATTTATTCGCCATTCATTTCTATTTAGGATTATGTCTATTGTCAATGAAAGTTTTTCCATATCTTTTATAAGTTCTAACAACTTCCATTAATGTTATTCTAGGTCTTCCCTCTTTTTTGGACCATCCACACTAATCTAGGATTCTCTTCTTATCGGGGCCTCCTCTCCTCTACATTATACATGGTCAAACCATCTTAATCTATTCTCGTTCCTCACTCTATCCCTCCTAGTTTTTCCGCACATTTACCTCACTATCCTCTTCTCTGCCACGCCTATCTTATGAGTTTGATCTCTCTTTAAGGACCAACATTCTGAACCATATAACATTGCGGGTCATATTGCTGTCTTGTAAACTTTATCCTTGAGTTTTAAAGGCATGTGTTGATCACATGGCATTCCCAAGACCCCTCTCCACTTCACCTAAGCCGCTTTAATTCTATTGGATATATCATTATCTATCTCTCAATTCTTCTGTATCATAGACCGAAGATATCGAAAACAATCATATTGTTGTACTTCTTTTGTATGACAGACCCAAGATACTGAAAACAATCACATTGTTGTACTTCTTGACCATCAATTGTGAACAGTGTTTTTAGAGGCGGGGGCGTATGGCGGGGCGTAAGCCTCAGGGCGTGGGGCGTAAGCCCCATGAATTTTTATTTTTTTAATTAAAAAATATATATAGAAATAAATAATATTATATAAAAAAAGTGAAAATAGATTAAAAAAAATAAAATAAAAAAAAACTATGAGCAAAGTTATTAAACAAAGCATTTAAGCCTACAAACATGGTTGATAAATCACAAATATATAAAAAATGATAATAAAAATGAATTTGTCATTGTCTTTAAATATCATTTAAGATCTAATTATAAGTTTCTAATCAAAATTCAAACTATCAATGTTTATATTCCATAGATTCTATCATTCCATACATGATATAGAACCAATTTAAAACAACTTTAGTTCCCAAAATATCATAATCGTCATCCAAGAGATTAAGACACATATAAAAGATCACACGGTAGTAATCAAATTATTTTTTTTTCAACTATGCAAACAAATTCCAATGGAGCATAAGCCCAGGCCATTGGGGCGTAAAAGGCGTGCTCGGGCGTTCGGGGCGTACGCCCCAGTGGTTTGGGCGTAAGCCCCAGCTGGAGCCGCCCCGAGCGTTTTAGGACCGCCCCGCCCCGGGGCGAGCCCCGGGAGTACCCTGGGGCGAGTGTTTTAAAACACTGATTGTGAATGAGCTTATTATCCTATGCTATTAGACTCAAGCGTGAAGAATCTAACAAAATTACTATTAAAATGATAGGTGACCAAGATGGTTGAAGGCCAAACTTAACCTACAGTTTATTTTTCTGGGTATAATTAATTAATTATTCAATAACAGGCATTTGAAGGCCTTCATAGGATAACCTTGCAGAGCGAGATTGTAGTTTAGATACACTGCAACTGCTCTTGATCTTCATTTTTTTCTATGTATCGTGTGCTATGGCCTTTGCTCAGTTTATTTTGTAATGTTCATAGGTTGTTTTATCAGATAAACCCAAATCCAGTAATATCAGAAAAAAAAACTACTAAATTTAAAGTTCATGAGATTATGTGATCTTGCACTTCATATTTGTAAACATCTATGAAATCTCTGATCTGTTCTTCTTAAAGATCATCTTTTTCTTAGCCATAGTCACTCAGGCATCCATTTGGCTTAGGCCAAGTTTGATTATGAAAGCATTCACCATCTTATTTCATTCTCGCTAGATGGGAGAACTGAAGAAGCTAGTTGATGAAGGAAAGATAAAATACATTGGGTTGTCCGAGGCCTCTGCATCAACAATCAGGAGGGCCCATGCGGTACACCCGATCACTGCAGTCCAACTGGAGTGGTCTTTATGGACAAGAGATTCAGAGGTCGATATCATTCCTACTTGCAGGTGATATTTTTATCTTCTGGATTTATATCTTTAGTTTGTAGCATAACGAGATGAGTAGCTGAGAGTTGTCTGGTCTATACAGAGAACTCGGCATAGGAATTGTTGCATACAGCCCACTGGGGAGGGGCTTCTTATCCTCCGGACCGAAGCTGCTCGACAACATGTCAGACCAAGATTTCCGCAAGGTGTGCAGTTATCCATAAGCGTATTATGATTGTTTGAGGTCATTCTTCTTGTGGTGTTCCTGACAGAGGAATTGAATCATCTGCAGTCTCTACCGAGATTGCAAGCTGGGAATCTGGAGCACAACGCAGACATGTTCGAGCGTGTAAATGAGATCGCTACGAGGAAGGGATGCACTACCTCGCAGCTCGCATTGGCTTGGGTTCACCACCAGGGGAGCGATGTGTGCCCTATACCTGGCACCACCAAGGTCGAGAACTTCAATCAGAACATTGGAGCACTGGCTGTGGAGCTCACGCCTGAAGAAGTGGCCGAACTCGAGTTGTTGGCCTCCCCAGATAAAGTAATGGGTGATAGGTACTCAACCGGAATGAGTACTTGGAAGGACTCGGAGACCCCTCCCCTATCTTCATGGAAACCTGAATGATCGAAGCGTATGCTCTTCCCCCAGCCTCTCTTGTGTTCCGAAATTACAGCTTAGAAACAAATAATACATCCTCTCCCTGGATTCCCCCTTCTGTGCGTTGAGACTACTCTCCATGTTTTGAGTTTTGATGGTGTTGGTGTTTGGAACTTGTAGTTGCTGCTACATGACGACAACATCTTAATTTCAATAAAGAGGCTTTTGCTTCATTAAAATGGGACTTATTTGCCACATATGCTTCCTTCGAGTAAAATCCGTGGTCTTGCGTAAAGTTTGTCTCTAGTATATTCTTGTGGATTTTTGTTTTATTTCGCCCAACGTAGCAACAGTTGATTAACCAACAGGATGTTGTCCAAGTGTTAGGTACTTCCTTTCTTTTCCTTGTTGGAGACCAAGGTTCAAAATTTTGATTTCGGCCAATATTTTCATACCACACGAATATAGAGATATTGCGTGTAAATGTTTTGACAGTGTAAAAATATTACAGTTTTATAGAAATAATAAAAATATCATTAAGATGATTGAATCTTTTAACGAAAGTCTTGACAATCGTAAATCTATACATATGCATGTAATATGTATTTCTATGTATATTGTACATATCATAACGATCTAAGATCTACAATATATCCAAAGTTCGAATGATTTCATCAATATTAAGATTTGATTTTTTAATTCTTTTTCAAGAACCTTCAGAATTTTAAAAGATAAATTTAGTTATTTTTTTTCAAATCTATTGTAAGAATGTCAAATCTTGAATCTTGATAGATTTGTTATTCTTATGCCATTATATTAATTAAATAATTAGAAACAGATTAATTGAAAGGAATCTAAGATTTATCATATTCGAAACTTTCATAAAAGTACATTTTAATTTGATCGAACAAATATTTGAATGTGTTTTTCGTTGAATTGATCTTCCCAGGTTGGTGTTGGATGTTAGATCAAACACTCTAAAGCAATTTTTGGGAAAAAAAACCACATCGGAGATGTCGAACGATCTGATTTGAGGGTTTTAAGTCTAGGGTTTAGGTATAAGCTAAGTTCAAAAATTTAGGGGGTTTTGAAAATTTCGATAAATTCCGGAATATTTCTGTCCTCCACATTTCGTTTCGAGGGTCGCAAAAATGAAAATATTTTAAAAATTTTTGAAAGATTTTGAACCATGTTGGAGACTAGTAAATGCCACTGCCCATTGGTTTGACCTAGCATTATGCTTCAAATTGAGTGCATTTAGGATCTGGTTAGAAAGTTGGTTTTCCAAAACCTGAAAATTACCAAAACCCAAAAGCAAAAAAAATCTGCTTTTGAGTTCTTTTGGGTTCTAAGGGAAGCGGCGAAACAACAATTAAGAGAGAATACTATTAATAATGATTATGCTATGGAGATAAACTATTTTAAAAAGAGAAAAAATTATAGAGTGAGATAAGAATATATTAAAAATGTATTTTCTCCTCTTCTTCTTCGAGCTTCTTTGGTGTTTTCGAAGTCAAATGCTTTTTTTGAAGATAGTGGGTGTAGTTGCGATCTCCATGCGACAGTTGTAGCGTCGATTTTTATTGATAAAGACGGCAGATATAGCACCGATCTCTGTGCAACGGTTGTAGGATCAACTTTTTGTTGATGAAGACAGTGGGTGTGGCCCTAATCTTCGGTCTTCTTCTTCGCCTTTGCTTTTGAGTGTCTTTGAAGTTGAAGATGTTTTCGGACGATAAGGTGATGCCGACTCCGGGCATTCTTTTCCAACCTTTCTTCTTCGTCCGAGGAATCGAAACTTTGTTGAAGACAACGGGGTGATGTCAACTTTAATATTCTTCTCCGACCTTTGTTTTTTGGCATCTTTGAAGTTAAAGATGTAACATCCGCCCCAAACACTTTTGGCGTCTTCGAAGTTGAAGATGTAACATCCGCCCAAAACACACAAGATTTTGTCTGCTTTGCCTGTGCGTCGTTACGAAATTTTTGTAACATCCGCTCTAAACACACAAGATATTGTCCGCTTTGCCTCGTGCCCGCACGAGAACTTCCCAGGGAGGTCACCCATCCTAGTACTATTCTCGCCCGAGCATGTTTAACTATGAAGTTCTTATGAAATCAGTAGTGGCGCACGATTTTAAAACGCGTCTTCTATGTTTGGGAGGGAAAATTATATAAGTAGCTCAGGATCTCCCTCCAAGCGATTGTAAACACACAAATTGTGTCTAACCCGGACCCGACTCGCATGCGCCAATTCGGAGGCAAACCCGACACGCACTCCGACGCGAACCCGACTTGCGTGCACCTACGCGGATACAAACCCGAAGCGTGCTCTGACGCGGACCCGACTAGCACGCACCAATGCGGACTCGGACCCGACTCGCGCCCGACAAGAGAACCGGGCGGGCCCACCCGGCCGGCCCCTACTAGGGACCCGAACCCAATGGGGGCCGGCCCCTAGTAGGGATCCGAACCTCATGGGGGCCGGCCGGCCTTTCAAGGAAAAAGAAAAGAAAGGAAAGAAAAGAAAGGAAAGAAAAGAAAAGAAAAGGAAGGAAGAGAAAAGGAAAGAAAAGAAAGGAAAGAAAAGAAAAGGAAAGAAAAGAAAGAAAAGGAAAGAATTACCGCCATGCGCGGGGGGAGGTTGCGTATGACGTCTGCTCACACGCAGATCTGCGCCGATCCCTCGATCCGACGGACAAGAAGAAGAGTCGGGTCGCCATCGATTTTATGTGCAAGATTCCAGATGAATCCAAAAATGATTGAGCCATAATTACCCCGCCAGAAAAGGAAAACAAATAAAGAGTTATTCCCCTCATCAATGGATGAATAAATCCTGGGTAATTATGGGGGAGATATTAAAGGGATTTAAAATAAACTTCCCATATCTCTCCCCTCCCCCCTTCACCTATAAATAGAGGGGGAGGGGGGAAGGCTCAAAGGTCAGATGGCAAGGCGAAGAAGCTCTGCAGAAGAGGAGACACGCTCTTCATCGACCCAAGACTTCACGAGGCATGGGCAAGCCTGTCCCTTTGGGATCGGCTTAGTCCATTGAAAGTCCTCATCAACGTGAAGACACTTGCACAAGAAGATCATCCCTTCGACTCCATGCACGAAGAAGAAAGCTCGGAGAAGAAGAACCCTTCGACTCCGAAGATGCCAGAAGCAAAGGCCGGAGAAGAAGATCGGAGCGGCACTACCCCGTCTTCTCCAACAAGCCTTCGACTCCGATCAAGCTCAAAAGCCCGGAGAAGAAGAACGAAGCGACGCTACACCCGTCATCTTCAACAAAGCCTTCGACTCCGATCAAGCCCAAAAGCCCGGAGAAGAAGAGAAGCGGCGCTACACCCGTCATCTTCAACAAAGCCTACAACTTCGATTACGCCAAATACGCCCGGAGAAGAGGCCGACGCCATAACCGTCGCAAAGGTCAAAGATTGAAGACAAAGCGAGGAAGCTCTGCAGAAAAGGAGACGCTTCTTCATCGACCCAAGGCTTCACGAGGCACGGGCAAGCCTGTCCCTTCGGGATCGGCTTAGTCCATTGAAAGCCCTCATCAACGTGAAGACCCTTGCACAAGAAGATCAAGACTTCGACTCCGTGCACGAAGAAGAAAGCTCGGAGAAGAAGACCCTTCGACTTTGAAGACGCCAGAAGCAAAGGCCGGAGAAGAAGCTCGGAGCAGCACTACCCCGTCGGCTCCAACAAACCCTCAACTTCGATCAAGCTCCAAAGCCCGGAAAAGAGGAACAAAGCGTCATCAACCCGTCGCCTTCGACAAACGTCTGCTCCATCCACGAAGAAGAAAGTCTGGAGAAGACTACCTGAAGCGTCGCTACACCCGTCGTCTTTGAAGCAAAGCCGGCGCTACAACCGTCGCACGGAGATCAGTGCTACCCCCACTATCTTCAAAAGCATTCTTCGACTCTGATCACACCAAAGAAGCCCGGAGAAGAAGAGAAGTCCAGCCGATACCTCAAACCGTTTGAAGCACCGAAGAAGTAGCCCACGTCGTTCGAGAAGAAGACCGAGTTGACGCTGAAGCCACAGCCCACACAAGAAGCCAAAGCAAAAGCCCCGGTAAAGCCCGCGCCAAAGCAACGCAAGTGCCAAAGCCAAGCAACTACGCCGGTCTCGAGTAAAAGCACCGCATGTTCTAGCCGATACGACGCGAAGTCCGGAAGAACGAAAGCATCGCAAGTCTCCCCCGTCTACGTCCAAGCGCAAGCACCAAAGCAAAGCAAAAGCCAGAGCCACACCTGAGCCAAGCCAAAGCCAAAAGCCAAAGCCAAAGCCGACGCCAAAGCACGATCGACGCCGCGAACCGACGATCAAGGACGCCGAGGCCAAGCAAGGAGCGAGGAAGACACGAAGACCGAGGAACGAAGCTGAAGACCCCCTAGCTGAGGAAGCGCGAAGCACGGAAGGGACCAAAGAAACAGCGGATATTCCTTAGCCTCTCAAAAGCCCTCACCTTGTAAAGACCCCTGTCTTGGGCAACCCCTTCAGAGCTCTCGCACGAACACCACGTGGAGACGCGGATCAAAGGGACCCTCCAGAGGATCTCTCCCACAATCCCCTGATCAACACTCGCCGCAACCCGGACTCGCCACCCCCGAGCCACTCGGGTCCCGGCCACTCTGTAATCTCGTGTGATTCGTAATAAAGACGACCTGTATATTTTTCTGCGCATACAGATTTCTGGCACGCCCGGTGGGACCTCCTCTCCTTTCATCCATACGGCTGTAGAAGTCGCTCCAAGTTCGCAATGGCCAGGACAAGCAACGATGCATTTGCTCCAAGCCTTTCGCCCATCGTCGAGTCTCCTCTACTCCGACACGGTGATCCAGCAAACCCGGAGAGTGATGCTCCCCCGTTGGTGCGCGTCTACACTTGGCGTACTCGAACTCTTGCGGATGTCTTCATGCCAGAAACTGCTGTCGAAGATACTCGCCAAAGCACCGACGAGGCCTTGGCACATAAAGAAACAAGCCTCGATCCTGGAGTCTATGTCCAGAAGTTTGGGGAGGACCAGCCCCAACCCTGAGCCTGTTCGGGTTCTCCAGCGGAAGTTGCACCTCCTCTGAAGGGGGCAAACATCAATCATCAACCAGAAGCAAGTCGGCGTAACTACGTCTCCGACGACGACGGCGAGGATGCTAGCATGCAACATCGAGACGTCCTCCGTCACCATTCCCCGTCCGCTCTTCAGCTCCAAGTCATGCAGATGAACAGCACATGGCGCAGATTACTCGGCTAATGGAGGAGAAGGATCGTCATATCAATACTTTGCTTCAGAAGCTAAGCGCAAGGGATGCTGCGACAAACGATCAACCCATTGCTTCTCCAGTAGCCTCTCCAGCTCCGTCCTCAACTCCCGCTCTTGCAGAGGTAGTTCCGACAATTCAAGCGGCTACACCAGCACTCTCATCAGTTCCTGTTACGACGGAAGTCATTTCGCCAACACCAGCCTCGGTGGTCGCACAACCTCCGACAACAGCAACAATGAATGCTCAACAGATACAAGCGTTGGTAGCTGACATGATGCGCTCCCACGGTAGTGGCCTTCCTCTGATCACGACGGCATACTCGAAGTCCTACACCGCGAGGATCCAGCAGCTACGCTTCCCAATCGGATTCCAGCCACCAAAGTTCCAGGACGGAAAGGGAAATCCAAGACAGCATATTGCTTACTTCATCGAAACCTGCAACAATGCCGGCACATATGACGACGAGATGGTGAAACAGTTCGTCCGCACCCTCAAAGGTAATGCTTTTGATTGGTACGTTGATCTTCCTCCAGGAACCATCGACAGCTGGGATCAGATAGAGAGGGAGTTCCTCAATTGCTTCTACAGCACCAGACGCACCGTCAGCATGACTGAACTCACCACCGTCAAGCAAAGGAAAGACAAGCCGGTGATCGACTACATCGACAGATGGAGGAACCTCGCGCTGAATTCACGGGACCGCTTGTCTGAAGACTCAGCCATCGAGATGTGCACCCAAGGCATGCACTGGGGCCTTCTCTACATCCTCAAAGGTATCAAGCCTCGGTCTTTCGAAGAACTCACGACTCGGTCTCACGACATGGAACTCAGCCTAGCAAGCCGCGGGGACTCGAAGAACAAAGACTTCTTGAAGGTGAAGAAGAAGGACAAGCCACCGGCACCGAAACCGAAGCAAGTCAATGTTGCGGACGTCGCCTCAACCTCCAAGCCGCTCAAGATCGGTGGCAAGCCAGATCAGAAGAAGGGAATCGTCATACCGCCGCCTCCGCCGCCAAGACAAAGGATGACTCTCGAGGAGCTCGAAGCTAAGGAGTACCCCTTCCCAGACTCGGAAGTCTCCTCCATGTTCGATCAACTGCTGCAAGAGAAGATGATCGAGCTCCCTCCTTCGAAGTGGCCCGAGCAGATGCATCGCGTCAACGACTCTCTCTTCTGCAAATACCACCGGGTGGTAAGTCATCCCATTGAAAGATGCTTTGTCTTCAAAGAACGAATCATGGCGCTTGCAAAGCAAGGAAATATAGAGATCGATACCGGGGAGGTCGCTACGGCCAACATGACGTCCATCACCTTCGGCTCCTTCTCGCCGGTACTCGTTGTTGCACGACAAAGAACGCCCAAGTTGCGCATCAACCGTCAGAGGCCAGCCGCAAAGCCAATTTCCCACCTGAAAGTCTCGAGGCGATGTCAATGTACTCCTGCGCTCACCGAGGAAGAAACGCCGCTGCCCGGGGGCAACCATCGCTCACGCCAGCACCTCTTCCAAGCAATGCCACATCCCAACGAGCACTCCAAAGGAGATACGAGCAAGGAGATCCAGAAGTGGGTCTGTTGGGCCAGCCTTCGGGGAAGTTCGACTATTACGTCCTCTACTCAAAGCCTTCATCCGTTTCGATTGAAGAAATCAAACCCACCGGCTGGGGGTTGTAAGATGAGCCAGTAGAGATTTGGAAAGAGCAAATCCCTTCCAGTCAGGCTACGTCCCAATGTGCTCTCCGAAAAAGATATGAGCAAGGAAATCCAGAAGTCGGTCTGCTGGGCCAGCCTTCGGGGAAGTTCGACTATTACGTCCTCTACTCAAGGCCTTCGTCCGTCTCGATTGAAGAAATCAAGCCCACCGGCTGGGGATCGAAAAACGAGCCAGCAGAGTCTCCAGAGAAACAAGTATCTGCAAGGGAACCAGTTGCTGCTGTCAATCATCATTTTAGCGGAGGAGAATCCACCGACGAAGAGGCATAGGTCATGCTACCCCGACGACGAAGGCCACGACAAGAAAAGCAGTACAAGCAAGACCGTGTGATGAGGAAGTTTCCCGAGTGAAGGACCTACAAGAAGAAAAGCAAGACTCCAGGGAGGAAGGCGTTCAAAGTGCCTCCGGCAAGCCAAGACGATCTCCTCCAGCAGAGCCTTCCAGAACCAGCAACCTTGCAAGAATTCTTTCCCGATCACTACCTGCCAGTCGATCAACACATCAGGGTGTCTTGTTGCATTGTCAAAGTTCATAAGGCGTCGGAAGGAAAAGACGAAATCGAAACTTCTGAAGAAGATGACTCCACTGATGAGTAAGACGATTCCGACAAAGGGAGCACCGCCTCTCATGACGAAGCAATCCTGCACTTGCCACTAGTAGAAGCTTTGCATCTTCCAAAGAAGGCTCGCCTGGCAATGGTTGCGGCCTTGGCAGACCCGGATAGCTACAAGAGGAAAAGAAAGGACGACCAGAAGGGCAAAGCTGTGGCCTCGTGTGATGCGACTATAACCTTTTCGGATAAGGACTTGTAACTCGGGACACGATTGCACAACCGGCCTGTCTACGTTTCGGGATACATCAAGGAGAAGCCAGTGAATCGAATCCTGTTGGACTGTGGCTCCGCCGTCAACATCATGTCTATCCAGACAATGCGGCAACTCGGCATCACCAATGACCAGCTGTCGCCCAGTCAGTTGGTCATTCAAGGGTTCAACCAGGGCGGACAGTCCATCGTCGGAATCATCCGTTTGAAGCTTTTCATCGGCCCGCTGGATACAACGGTCCTCTTCCATATCATTGATTGACAGACGTCATATTGCCTCCTGTTGGGCAGGCCATGGCTACACGAGAATGGCGTCGTGGTGTCCACCTGGCACCAATGCCTCAAGTACTACGAAGTAGGCATGGAGAAATGCATAATTGCTGATGACAAGCCATTCAATGAGGCCGAGGCACATTTGGCCGATGCCAAGTTTTACCAAGCGAGAGACCTAGTCGCGGAAGTCCTACCAACTAAAGCCCCTCGAGCCCAGAAGGCTGAAGAAGTAAAACAGGGCGAGGCTCCTCCACCTGCAAAACCGATGCAACCTTCCGACAAGGCGAAACTCCAGGTCCAAGAAGCACCAGGATCAAGGCAAAGGATGCGCATCAGTTCTGAGTCAAGAGCAATGCAACGTACTCCATTGCCCGTCCAAGCGACGTCAGTTCTGCGTCTTGCACCTCAATGGCTTCATAAATCTGAACGATCGCCTTCTACTCCGGCAAGAAATCTGGCCCCGCCGTTATCGCAGGCCAATGTCGTCACTCTGCAGGAAATGATGTTGCCATTACCCAGTCTGACGCAAGCTCCGAACCCGAACAGACCCATCGAATCCATCGATCCTACTCAACTCGGATTCAAGCCGAAAGGGAGTTGGGGGAAAAACGCTGCCAAGTTGCTGTTCAAAGCCGGCTACGACAAAGAAAGCGTCATGGGCACACTCCCCCCAGCAGCAACGCCACATGGGATGACGATGACTCAAGCTCGGTTGTTTCAAAATGGCAAACATATTCTCCCAAATCGCCGAGGCATTGGCTCCAGTCGAACTCCGATGGTCGTCAGGATTGCAACGAAAAAGACCTTCACCTCCAACTACATCGGGGCGAAGATGGTAGACGAAGTAGCTGAAGGATCGACAATCTCCGATGCATGCTCTGCCTACGCCAACCATCCCGACAGCAAAAGAAGACGGCGACGGGCTCGACGCCAAGCCTTGCTCCAAAAGCAAAATAGAAGCAATCAAAGCCAGTCGAATCTAAAGCGTACATCCGTGTTCGAAAGGCTCGGGCCAGTCAAGCAACCAAAGAAGAGGTCGGAGTTCGATCGTTTGGGAATGTCAATCGAGGGCGTCGTTTCAACACCCGCCCACCCACCCATGGCAGCCGTCAACCATATCTCCGTCATCGAAACTGACAACGGTGATACTTCTACTTCGGACGATGAGTTGCAAGAAGCCCCGCCAGTCCTCGCAGAAGGGGGGCAGTCCACCGTGGATGACTCAAAGAAGGGGGGCAGTCCAAAAAGACGGCGACGGCGACGGCATGCTCCTTCAGTACCTAGGGCCAAATCCTTACCGTCTTGGGGGCAACCGCCTCTCATGCAAGCACTCCCTTTTCCAAACAAAGCTACATTCCGGCACATGTTCAAAGCGAGAGACGAACAAAGAAGCCCCGAAGTCAACCTGCTAGGCCAACCATCGAGCAAATTTGACTATTATGTCCTCTACTCCAGGCCTCCTTCAATTCCAAACGAAGAAGTCAAGCCAACTGCCTGGGGATCAGAAGATGAATCAGTACAGTCTCCAAAAGAGCAAGTCCTTCCGATCAAAGAAGAGGCTTCAGTCGCAGCACCAGTTCTTCACCTTGGCGAGGAAGATCTTATTGATGAAAACGCACAGGCTACGGCGCCTCAAAGGAGAAGGCTACGACGATCAAGCTATAGGATAGCGCGTCTGGCTAACTGCAAGAAAGACCGGGCGACAAGAAAACTCACCAGAAGAAAGTCCTTCAAGGAAAAGAATGAAGCTCCAGGAAGAAAGACGTCCGAAGTACCACCAGCAAGTCTGAAAAATCTTCTCCAGCAAATATGCCCAAAGCTAGCGACACTCCAAGAGTTCTATCACAATCGCTTCCTTGAAGCTGATAAAGACTTCAAGGTCTCCTGCTACGTGATGGAAGTCCACCAAGTGCTCCGGGAAGACGATGAAGAAAGCGACACCAATATCAAAAGCATGGGGAGAAGCATCGCTGCCAACGGCAAGCTGTTTAACAAGGCTAAAGCACACCTTGCTGACGCTAAATTTTACCAAGTGAAAGATCCCGTTGCAGAAGCTCATCCAGCAAAATCTCTACGAGCTCAGAGAATCAAAGCAGCTGCGAGGGACAAAAGCTCTTCGCTTGCAAAACTAGTGACATCCTCCAGCTAGACAGTGCAC
The DNA here is from genome assembly GCA_947650365.1 of Chamaelirium japonicum. Taxonomy (NCBI): domain Eukaryota; kingdom Viridiplantae; phylum Streptophyta; class Magnoliopsida; order Liliales; family Melanthiaceae; genus Chamaelirium; species Chamaelirium japonicum. Next base: position 63,481,915 of record OX393559.1, on the reverse strand, counting down.
AAAGGCAAAGAAGCGCCAGCATCGAGACGGAAAATTCACATCAACTTCAAATCAAGCTTGATGCGATGCATTCCGTTGCCTGCTCAAGCTGCTTCAGTCCTGCGGCTCGTACCTCAGTGGCTTCGCAAACCAGGACGATCACCTTCCACTCCAGCAAAAGAACCAGCGTCATCATTCTTCGGGGCCAACTTCAGCACTTTGCAAGAGATGACACTACCGTTACGTGGTCTGTTGCATGTCTCGGGCTCAACCGAGTCTTCCGAGTACACCAGCTCTGAGCAATTCGCAATCAAGCCAGAAAACACTCGGGGGCAAAACTCCACCGAGTTGATGTTCAAATCCAGCCGCAGCAAAGAAAGCATGGCGCACATGGGTTCACTACCCTCAGCTGCAATACCACATCGCCTGACAAAGGCTCAAGCTCGTCTCTGCAAAAGCGGCGAACAAATCCTTCCAAATCGCCAAGGCATCGACTCCAGTCAAACTCCAGCAATCATCCAGACTCCAGTCAGGAAGGTCTTCACTTCTAACTACATTGAAGCGAAGAAGACGGGCGACAGCTGCGAACCAGTGGCGACTCTGCCTACCAGCGGCAAGTCCCTCAAAAGGTACTTTGCCTAGCGCAAGGTTACCCCCCTTGCCCAAAAAAAAAAGGGAATAAACGAACTACGTGCGACTTGATCCCTCTCAGTAGGGTACATAGGCAACCTACAAAGGTTCAGTCCAGACAAAAAAAAATCCCAACATCGTTCCAAGAAGGCCGGCCCAGAGAAAAACAAGTGCAGATCCACAAGTCCAGTCAGCAAACCAAAAGATGACAAGAAAGTCAAAGTCTCGGAGGCTTTGAAGCAGCTCGCCTCCCGCGGCCTACACATGCTGCAACTCCCAGGATAGAGAAGTCGTGAACTTCTGACGCTTCGCCAGCTATGCACGCTACTTCGCATAGTCCGCCTCGGAAGCCTTCTCGATTGCTCCACCAGCTCTCGGCACTTCGTCAGCTCTTCACGCCGCCTTGCAAGCTCTGCTCCATAAGTCTTCTCGGTCGCTTGAGCTTTCCCCAAACGGGACTCCGACTCTTGAAGCGACACACGAACGACCTCCACCTTCTTCTGCATCCGAACCAAGTCTGCAGTAGCAAGCGTGTGATGCCCCGACAGCCGACGTCTCTCTCCCTCAGTCGCAGCTAAACCCAAGGAAGCATCCTCCAGCGAAGACCATCGCAAGCAACGGAGCTCGCCACCCTCCAAGAAGGTGTGCGTCTACTTTGCATAAAGTCATCCACCTTGAAATACGCCAGGCTCGTGCAAAAGCTCGAGCCCATCCGAAGGTCGTCAGTCCCTCAAAGACAAAAACCCGAAGGATTGGGACTGCCACTGGAGTCAAATGCAGTAACCCAAAGATAGGCGAATACATCGGCAACGACCGTATCCTTCGCGACCTCAAAAAAAAAAAAAAAAAAAAAGATGAAGGATCTACCTTCCCTGGCCTCTGAAGTCTTTGGCTCGTCCTTGCACCAAGCGAGCGTCACCACACTCGGCTTCGTCTTGTCCTCTCGGCGTGCCGTTGTCATTACGCTCCCGCACCAAGAAGGCGACAACACCCCGCTGAAGAACCCTTCGGTTCCAAGCCGCCGAAGAATGCTTCGTCTCCAAGCCGCCAAAGGAGCCTTCGTTTCCAAGCCGTCGAAGAGTCCTCCACCTCCGAGCCGCCAAGCAAGTCTTCGTCTCTGAGCCGTCGAAGAGTCCTCCACCTCCAAGCCGCCGAAGAATGCTTCGTCTCCAAGCCGCCAAAGGAGCCTTCGTCTCCAAGCCGTCGAAGAGTCCTCCACCTCCGAGCCGCCAAGCGAGTCTTCGTCTCCGAGCCGTCGAAGAGTCCTCCACCTCCAAGCCGCCGAAGAATCCTTCATCTCGAAGCCGCATAGGTGCTAAACGTCCCTCCAAGGCCAGGAGTCGACACCCCACCGGGTCAAGCGAAAGCTCGCATCCTGAAAAGACACAAGGGGAAGCGAAGGCGCCACTCCCGTAGGAGAAGTCCTCAGCAACTCACCCCGGTGAAGCCAAAACCTTCGAAGCTCGAATCCCGAGAGGGCACAAGGGGAAGCGAAGGCGCCACTCCCATAGGAGAAGTCCTCAGCAACTCACCCCGGCGAAGCCAAAACCTCCGAAGCTCGAATCCCGAGAAGGCACAAGGGGAAGCGAAGGCGCCACTCCCGTAGGAGAAGTCCTCAGCAACTCACCTCGATGAGGCCAAAACCTCCAAAGCTCGAATCCCGAGAATGCACGAGGAGAAGCGAAGGCGCCACTCCCGTAGGAGAAGTCCTCAGCAACTCGCCCCGGCGAAGCCAAAACCTCCGAAGCTCGAATCCCGAGAAGGCACAAGGGGAGACGAAGGCGCCACTCCCGTAGGAGAAGTCCTCAGCAACTCACCCCGGCGAAGCCAAAATCTTCAAAGCTCGAATCCTGCAAAGGCACAGGGGGAAGCGAAGGCGCCACTCCCGTAGGAGAAATCCTCAGCGACTCACCCCAGCAAGGCCAAAACCCCGAAGCTCGAATCCTGAAAAGACACAAGAGGAAGCAATCAAGTCAAGACAGGCCAGAGGAGTCACCAAAAAAAAAAATCAAGGGGCTCGCTGCCCCCTCTTTTCCCATCGAGGCCCGCCCGACTCGGAGCCACAGCCGCCTGCAACGCGCCCCACGTCCGTCGCCGACTCGCGCGAAGTCCTCGCGTCCGCACCACTCACCGCTGCCCGTGCCCCGGCGACGGACTCCGCCTGAGCCGCATGCCACCTGCGCGTGTCCCCGCAAGCGCCGCCCGCGCCTCGGCTCCGCGCGCACCGCCACCAGCCGTCGCCCACGCCGCGGCCCCGCGCGTGGCCACCCGCCTGCGCCGTAGCCAATCGCCCGGCCTCTGTTGCCGCCTGCGCCGGCCCCACGCCGCAGCGCCCTCGCACCCTGCGCCCATGCCGAATGCTGCCGTACCGCAGCTCGTGCGCCTCTTGCACCGCTGCTGCTGTTGTTCTCCGCACCCGACCGACAGAGAGGGAGACGGACAAAAAAAAAAAGAAAGAAAGAAAGAAAGAAGAGAGCTCTACAGCACCACCGTGTGCAACAGGACCTCGCGGCCCCATCGCACACAGCAGCACGCGAGCTCCCTTCTCGTTCTCTGCACGTCAAAAAAAAAAAGGCCAACTTAGATGAAAGAGGGGCCCGCAGCCCCTCTCTCCCATCCAAACTCAGCTGAAGAGGGGGGGGGAGGTTCACGTGCTAGCAAAAGAAAAGGGGGGAGGGGCCCATCTCCCTCCCTTCTCCTACCCGATCGCGGAGTTGCCCGATTCGGCGCCCGGCCACCGACCACCGCCCGGCCCCCGCGCCGCCGCCACGTGCTGACCCGCTCGGAGCCCCGCACGCGCCGACCACAGCCGCCCACGCCAACGCGCCGCAGCCTGCGCCCTGCGCTCCGGCCACCGCCGTTCCCGCCCCGCGCCGGCCGCCGCTGCGCCCCGCGCCGCAGCCCGCGCGCTGCCGCCCGCACCCGGCCGCCTGACCTCGCGGCGCACACCTCGGCCTCCGCTGCACCTGGCCCCGCTCGTCGCGCCACTGCGCCTGGCCCCGCGTGTCGCGCCACGGTGCCCTCCGCCGCACACCTGACCCCGCGCCGCCGGCGCCCTGGCCCACACGCCGCGATGGCCGCCTGCGCCGCGCGCCGCCACCGCCGCTCAGGCCGCCGCTGCTGCTGCGCCTCCGCAAACCAGAGGAACAGAGGAAGAAGAAGAGAAAAAAAGAAAAAGAAAAAGAATTAGAAAAAGAAAAGAAAAGAAAAAGAGAAGAAGAAGAAGAAGAAGGAAGAGGAAGAAGAAGGCGGCGAAGGCGGACAACACCTCAGCCGCGCTCCTCCGTCCTCGTCGCGGTCGTTGTCGCCGCCGCCGACGAAAGAGGTGACACCGGGAAGACGGAGCAAGTCGCGTGCAACCCCAGGCAGCACTCTTCCGACAGCGGTCTCCAAGCTCCAGCCTTCCACAAAAAAAACAAGGCACAGGATGAAAGGGGTATGGGCTCTTAAATAAGCCACCAGGCCCATCCAAGAAAGGAATCAAGGACAAGTGCTCCGCGCTTCCTACGTGCACAAACCCTACACGTTTCCGCCAGTGCACTCATCCTTGAGGGGGCATTTGTAGACACACAAATTGTGTCTAACCCGGACCCGACTCGCATGCGCCAATTCGGAGGCAAACCCGACACGCACTCCGATGCGAACCCGACTTGCGTGCACCTACGCGGATACAAACCCGACGCGCGCTCCGACGCGGACCCGACTAGCACGCACCAATGCGGACTCGGACCCGACTCGCGCCCGACAAGGGAACCGGGCGGGCCCACACTCAAGTGGGGCCCACCCGGCCGGCCCCTACTAGGGACCCGAACCCCATGGGGGCCGGCCCTTAGTACGGATCCGAACCTCATAGGGGCCGGCCGGCCTTGCAAGGAAAAAGAAAAGAAAGGAAAGAAAAGAAAGGAAAGAAAAGAAAAGAAAAGGAAGGAATAGAAAAGGAAAGAAAAGAAAGGAAAGAAAAGAAAAGGAAAGAAAAGAAAGAAAAGGAAAGAATTACCGCCATGCGCGGGGCGAGGTTGCGTATGACGTCTGCTCACACGCAGATCTGCGCCGATCCCTCGATCCGACGGACAAGAAGAAGAGTCGGGTCGCCATCGATTTTATGTGCAAGATTCCAGATGAATCCAAAAATGATTGAGCCATAATTACCCCACCAGAAAAGAAAAACAAATAAAGAGTTATTCCCCTCATCAATGGATGAATAAACCCTGGGTAATTATGGGGGAGATATTAAAGGGATTTAAAATAAACTTCCCATATCTCTCCCCTCCCCCCTTCACCTATAAATAGAGGGGGAGGGGGGAAGGCTCAAAGGTCGGATGGCAAGGCGAAGAAGCTTTGCAGAAGAGGAGACGCGCTCTTCATCGACCCAAGGCTTCACGAGGCACGGGCAAGCCTGTCCCTTTGGGATCGGCTTAGTCCATTGAAAGTCCTCATCAACATGAAGACCCTTGCACAAGAAGATCATCCCTTCGACTCCGTGTACGAAGAAGAAAGCTCGGAGAAGAAGAACCCTTCGACTCCGAAGACGCCAGAAGCAAAGGCCGGAGAAGAAGATCACAGCGGCACTACCCCATTGTCTCCAACAAGCCTTCGACTCCGATCAAGCTCAAAAGCCCGGAGAAGAAGAACGAAGCCATGCTACACCCGTCATCTTCAACAAAGTCTTCAACTCCAATCAAGCCCAAAAGCCCGGAGAAGAAGAGAAGCGGCGCTACACTTGTCATCTTCAACAAAGCCTGGAACTTCGATTACGCCAAATACACCCGGAGAAGAGGCCGACGCCACAACCGTCGCAAAGGTCGAAGATTGAAGACAAAGCAAGGAAGCTCTGCAAAAAAGGAGACGCTTCTTCATCGACCCAAGGCTTCACGAGGCACGGGCAAGCCTGTCCCTTCGGGATCGGCTTAGTCCATTAAAAGCCCTCATCAACGTGAAGACCCTAGCACAAGAAGATCAAGACTTCGACTCCGTGCACGAAGAAGAAAGCTCGGAGAAGAAGACCCTTCGACTCCGAAGACACTAGAAGCAAAGGCCGGAGAAGAAGCTCGGAGCGGCACTATCCCGTCGGCTCCAACAAACCCTCAACTCCGATCAAGCTCCAAAGCCCGGAAAAGAGGAACGAAGCGTCATCAACCCGTCGCCTTCGACAAACGTCTGCTCCATCCACAAAGAAGAAAGTCTGGAGAAGACTACCTGAAGCGTCGCTACACCCGTCGTCTTCGAAGCAAAGCCGGCGCTACAACCGTCGCACGGAGATCAGTGCTACCCCCACTATCTTCAAAAGCATTCTTCGACTTCGATCACACCAAAGAAGCCCGGAGAAGAAGAGAAGTCCAGCCGATACCTCAAACCGTCGAAGCACCGAAGAAGTAGCCCACGTCGTTCGAGAAGAAGACCGAGTTGACGCTGAAGCCACAGCCCACGTAAGAAGACAAAGCAAAAGCCCCGGTAAAGCCCGCGCCAAAGCAACGCAAGTGCCAAAACCAAGCGACTACGCCGGTCTCGAAAAAAAGCACCGCACGTTCTAGCCAATACGACACCAAGTCCGGAAGAACGAAAGCATCACAAGTCTCCCCCATCTACGTCCAAGCGCAAGCGCCAAAGCAAAGCAAAAAACCAGAGCCACGCCAGAGCCAAGCCAAAGCCGACGCCAAAGCACGATCGACGCCGCGAACCGACGATCAAGGACGCCGAGGACAAGCAAGGAGCGAGGAAGACACGAAGACCGAGGAACGAAGCTGAAGACCCCCTAGCCGAGGAAGCGCGAAGCACGGAAGGGACTAAAGAAATAGCAGATATTCCTTAGCCTCTCAAAAGCCCTCACCTTGTAAAGACCCCTGTCCTGGGCAACCCCTTCAGAGCTCTCGCACGAACACCACGTGGAGACGCAGATCAAAGGGACCCTCCAGAGGATCTCTCCCACAATCCCCTGATCAACACTCGCCGCAACCCGGACTCGCCACCCCCGAGCCACCCGGGTCCCGGCCACTCTGTAATCTCGTGTGATTCGCAATAAAGACGACCCGTATCTTTTTCTGCGCATACAGCGATGTGGCGCTAACTCATGGCCTTGTATACCTCACCTCACCCATTTTGGCATCCCAGCCTCTGGAGTCTTGGCTCTTGGTTATTGGCTATTGGAACTTGGTCGTCACAATTCACCCCCTTAAGGCTACACGTCCACGTGTAGGGTTAGACCTCCCCACCCCCAATTGCGAGAATAACCGGCTCTTATACCATTTTGTAACATCCACCCCAAACACACAAGATATAGTCTGCTTTGCCCGTGCCTGCAAGAGAACTTCCTAGGGAGGTCACCCATTCTACTACTCTTACCCGAGCACGCTTAACTAAGATTTTTTACAAAATCAGTAGTGGCGCATGGTTTTAAAATGCATCTCCTATATTTGGGAAGGAAAATTAAATAAGTAGCTCAGGATCTTCTCTCCAAGCAATATGGGACTAACTCGTGGTCTTGTACACCTCATCTCACCTCATCCATCTTGGCATCCCAGCTTCAGGAGTCTTGGCTCTTGGATTTAGCTATTGGATCTTAGTCGTCACAAAAGATTTTTGGGGATGACTGGGTGACACCGACTTCGATCCTTCTTCTCTAATCTTTCTTCTTCGTGCGAGGAGTTGAAGTTTTGATCTTCTTGTGCAAAGTCTTCACATTGATGAGGACTTGTGTGGGCTACGTCGTTCCATTGGGATACGCTTGCCCTTGCCTCCTGAAGCCTTGGGTCATCAAGCGTTGGAGCCTCATTGTCTTCAGAGCCTCCTCTTCTCCAGCTTTGATCTTCGACTCGAACGTTGGAGTCTCATCGTCTTCAGAGCCTCCACGTCTCTAGCTTCGATTCTTTACCTTTTGATTTTTTGAGCCATCCCCCACCCCTCTATTTATAGGCAAAAGGGAGGGGAGAGATATGGCTGCGATTTTTTGAATCTCTTGAATATCTCTTCCTATAACCGTTAGGATTTATCTTCATTTTTTGGAAAAAAATAATATTTATTCACTTCCTTTTTTATAGCAGCAGTTTTGGGCAAGATATTGCTCAATCTTTTGAGATATGAGTTATTTTTGCATGTTCAAATCGATGACGACACGACGTTGAATTTGATTCGTCGGATCGAGAGATCAGCCCAGATCCACGGTGTATAGACGTCCGAGCTACCTCCCCCCGTCTATGGTGGTTGTTTCACTTTTTTTTTATTTCTTTTCATTTCTTCCGCTATGGTCGGCCACACCTCCCCAAACGGGAGGGACACAATTTTCAAGAAAAGGGAGCCAATGGGCCCCAATTTCGAGTGGGCCCACCCGGCCCATTTTTGGCTTCAAGTGGTGGGCCCGACAGGTCCCACTTGCATAGGTGAGCCCACTTGGGCCATTTTGAGTTGGGTCTGGGTCTTTTCTTTCGCGAACCGGTGTGTGCGAACTTTGTGTGTGGACCGGGTTCGCATACGGGCCGTTGTGTGCTGGCCGAGTTTGATTTGCTGGCTAATTTCGATGCCCTCAAGTAGAGTGAGAAAATACTATATGAAATTAACCCTTATCATGGGTAGATCCCTCTTAGGAGGGACCAAGGGAGGTACGACCGGAGTACGATGGTCGCCTAAAAATTATCTACCTCCTACGATCACCCTGATAGGATGGCACTATGCATGATAGATTTAAAATCCAGCATCATTAAGTTCTCTCATCACTGCAAAATATTACATTTTACATGCAAAGTGATTAGACATCAGGTCTCTCTCTCTCTCTCTCTCTCTCTCTCTCTCTCTCTCTCTCTCTCTCTCTCTCTCGCAAATACATTTCAGATTAGGGTTTTCTGTGAAGTGCTGGGTATAAGCATACAAGGCTTGCATAAAGAAACTAAACTACAACACGTAAATATATTTTTACGAGAAAATCCTTCGTGGGAAAACCTTGCCGCCTTCGCGCCGATTGCTAGAACAATCCACTAAAACAAAAGGCCAGCCCAGTTACTAAACTGGAAACACGAACACACATGCCCTAGTAGGAGTACACCCTGTTGTAGCTCGTATGTCCTTAGCATGGATTTTCTGTATTAACATTAATAAAGATGACTTTGGTTATTGCTTTAATTAGAATACTACTCTGGTATATGATAATACTCATATAATAAAAGGACCCTAGGGAACACAGTAGGCCACTGAGGCGCATGTAGGATCCATGCTTGGGAGACCCAGTGGACTAGTTCTGTGTAGACCTAGAACTAGTTCACAGTTTAGGTGATGCCGGTCGCTTCACCGAGAACAAGCTGTTGGCAGGTAGAGGATGTGGTGAAGTCTCCACCACAGAAACGTGAGATTCCCATTCACCTGACCAAGCACGATGATCGTGTTGAACAGGAACCAAGACGGTACACAGTTCAGTGATTCAGACACTGGTGCATAAACCGTCTTACTACTATAGATAATTTGTCCTTAACCCTGAGGGATCATGTTCACTGGGCCAACCAGTTGTGTGGTGCTTTGATGTGCCAACGTGTGCGAACCTTCCATAGTCTAATATCACGGTGCGTTGGGTTACCCAGCTGGCGCTTGAGTGACATATAATCCCTACAGGTTATCCGACGTCAAGTGTTGGATGGGTGCGTTTTAATGAGTCAATCTGTCCACACAGTTAACCCAGGCCTGGTGGTTGTCAGTATGACTGACGATGTTCCGAATGCTAGGCATAGCACCGGAAGGTGTGTGGTGTTATAGATGACAAGTCATCAAACCCTAGTCAGATGATCGATCGGGATCTGACGGTGCTCCCCACAGCCCGAGTCGTATCATGGCACCAGTAATAGGAGGGACTAAGGATTATCGGAGTATAGTAAAGAACAGGGTTACGAGGGAGTAACTTAAGTTTAGGATCACTAGAGTTCAACTCGCGTCGCACTCTGGGTGGCTATGCGGGTTAATCGGATTAGGGCTGATTAACGGAACTTTCGGTGTGTCACCGGAACAGTTAATCACGGATCCGGTTGGAGCTAGAGATCCCGAACCCTGAAGGTTCCACCCTGTCGTTGCGTATAGGAATTGTTCCCCGACCTAGTTGGATACGTTGGATGCGAAGTAGCGCGATGGAGCGCAAGCCCGGAGCCTAAGAACCTAATTCACATGTATTATAGGCCATAGGGGTATTTTGGTAAATACTAAAATATATCTCAGAATATATTGAATATGGATCTTAGGATGAGCGGAATAATTTCAGGAGCTCATAGGCGCTGACGGAACTCGATTCCGAGTAGCGCACCTCACTCAGTCTCTCTTTCAATTTTCAACTTTTCGTGAAGGGCGTTTTCGTCCAGGCTTCATGATAGACATTGGAAATCCCTAACAACCGACGCCTCTCTATCCTAATCTATCTAGGCCCTGCCTTCCTTGAAGCCATGGGGGACCGGCCCTATAAGAGAATAGGGAGAGGGAGGGGCCGGCCCTAATGCTCCTCTCCTCCAAAAATCCGAACCCCCCCCCCCCTTTGCTCCTCCTTTGTGGTTTCGGCCAAGGAAAAGAGAGGAAGAAGAAGGGAGAAGGAAGAGGAAGGAAGGAGAAGGAAGAAAGGATAAAGAGGAAAAGAAAATCTCGCGGCTCGCCATCGTTTTCGCAACGGATTCCTCCGTCGGCTCGTAATCCTTGCACTCAGAGACGGAATTTCGAGGATTCTTCAATTCGCAAAGGACAAGGTGCTATCCGATAGTTTCCCTTGCGATTCAAGTGCGGTTCTTCATCGTTCCGTTATCTCCGGATCATAGATCCATAAGGTATGATGATTCTAAACACCTAACTAGATGCATTCATGTCTTCCGTAGATCGTAGTATGCCTCTAGGGTGTCCGCACATATGCTAAGATCGTAGGTTTGCATGTTGATTATTTTGTAGAATTAATTGTAATGAAACATACACCGTATGATCTTCGGATCTATCTTTTGCTTCCGCTGCGACCCTGATAAGCGGATCCAATTCCAACACACCCTCCCTACCTCACTGTCTTCCATCGTGCTCCTTCCAATTTCTCATAAGTTCCTTGCCTGGCTGCCTTCACTACTGCTCCAACACGAGTGGTCTAGATGCTCACCCACGACGCCATGTGGAATCCCTTGATTCATTCAAGCAAAGACACCTAAAGCGTTAGCCTTAGCAAAGGCTAGAATACACTCAAGAGTGACTCGTACTCCACTGTGGGCCAATCACTGTATAAGGGATTACTTCGCCGAGGTACCTCGCTTGACAGACCCCAAAGACTTTTATATCCGTAACACCTCGAATACATACTAAGGTGAATTAGGGTTCTTATCGCAAGTTTCACCCAAGCAAGACCTGACCCTCTTTCGCTTTGTACGAAAGAACCCAGCATATAAGATTTACAGGGGAAAGTGAAAGCAAACCTACTAACCCAAGGAAACTAAAACATAGGGATAAATTAATAACTTCCCAAAGGAAATGACAACGCTTTCAATAAGAAGATCAAAGCACACACAATGAAAAACACCTACAAGCCTAAAGGATCATACCTTGATTATAGGGTTTGAAAGAAAGAGGAAGGGGAGAAGGAAATTCAATAGGTTCTTCACCAAAATCCAAGATAAATCATTTTTCCTTTTATTTTCTACACAACTAAGTGAGAGGAAAGGGCCTCATATAAGTAGATCAATCACGAACTAGTAATAGCCCTAAGATCACGATCAAATGACTGAAAACTGAAGTCAGCTATCTCTGGGTGCTTGACGCACAGGCAACGATCCAGACTGGTTTGATCACGGTCCGGACAATGATCCATACGTGAGACCCAGGAAAAGCCATACATCGTTAGAGCCGTCCAGGCAACAGTCTGGATGCCTTGTACAAAATGTCCCAAAGTGATCCGGACCACTATGATGGAGTCTGACTCACTGGCTAGCAGTCCGGACCGTTGTCCGGATGCCAAACCCAGCCAGTATAAATAGCTATACGGACGGCTAGTATGGAACACTTAGCCGACCTTTGCTTCTAAATGTCCGGACCTTTGTTTGGAAGGCGACCTTCGCCTCGGCATTCGAAGACAAAATCCGAGGCAGGCTTCACCGCCTCGGCATCTGACAAAGCCTGAGACATCGGCAATGTCTCAGCCCGAGGTGACCTTCACCTCGGCATTCGAAGACAAAGACCGAGGTAGGCTTCACCGCCTCGGCACCTGACAAAGCCCGAGACGTTGGCGCCGTCCGGCCCGAGGCAACCTTCACCTTGACATTCGAATACAAAGTCTGAGGCAAGCTTCACCGCCTCGGCACCTGACAAAGCCCGAGACGTCGGTATCGTCTCGGCCCGAGGTGACCTTTGCCTCGGCATTCGAATACAAAGTCTGAGGCAGGCTTCGCCGCCTCGGCACCTGACGAAGCCCGATAAATCGATGCCATCTCGGCCTGAGGCAACCTTCGTCTCAGCATTCGAAGACAAAGTCTGAGGCAGGTTTTGTTGTCTCGGCACCTGACAAAGCCCGAGACGTCGGCACCATCTTAGCCCGAGACGACCTTCGCCTCGGCATTCAAAGACAAAGTCTGAGGCAGGCTTCACCGCCTCGGCACCAGACAAAGCCCGAGATGGCGACATCGTCTCGGCCCAAAGTGACAGCCTTGGCATTCGAAAGCAAATCCCGAGACATCGGCACCGTCTCGGCCCGAGGCGACCTTCTCGTCGGCATTCGAAGACAAAGTCCGAGACAGGTTTCGCTGTCTCGGCACCCGACGAAGCCCGAGACGTCAAAATCGTCTCGGCCCAAGGTGACAACCTTGGCATTCGAAAGCAAAATCCGAGGCAGACTTCACCGCCTCGGCACCTGACGAAGCCCAAGACATCGACATCGTCTCAGCCCAAGGTGACAACCTTGCCATTCGAAAGCAGAGTCTGAGGTACTCCGCACCGTCTCGGCGCTCGCAGACAAAGTCCAGAGCAAGCTTTGTTGCTTCGGCACCCGATGAAGCCCGAGACGTCGACATCATCTCGGCCCAAGGTGACAACCTTGGCATTCGAAAGCAAAGTCCGAGGTGCTCCGCACCGTCTCGGCATTCGAAGACAAAGTTCGAAGCAGGCTTCGCCGCCTCTGCACCTGACAAAGACCGAGACGTTAGCACCGTCTCGGCCTGAGACGACCTTCGCCTCGGCATTCAAAAACAAGGTCCGAGGCAGGCTTCACTACCTCAGCACCAGACAAAGCCCGAGATGGCGACATCGTCTCGACCCAAGGTGACAGCCTTGGCATTCAAAAGCAAAGCCCGAGATGTTGGCACCGTCTCGTCCCGAGGCGACCTTCGCCTCAGCATTCAAAGACAAAGTCCGAGGCAGACTTCACCGCCTCGGCACCCGACGAAGCCCGAGACGTCGACATCGTCTCGGCCCAAGGTGACAACCTCGGCATTTGAAAGCAAAGTCCGAGGTGCTCCGCACCGTCTCGACATTTGAAGACAAAATCCGAAGCATGCTTCGCCGCCTCGGCACCTGACGAAGACTGAGACGTCAGCACCGTTTCGACCCGAGGCAACCTTCGCCTTGGCATTCAAAGACAAAGTCCGAGGCAGGCTTCACCACCTCGGCACCTGACAATGCCCGAGACGTCGACGCCGTCTCGACCTGAGGCGACCTTCGCCTTGGGATTCGAAGACAGAGTTCGAGGTAAGTTTCGCCGCCTCAGCACCTAACGAAGCCCGAGACGTCAGCATCGTCTCGGCCCGAGGCAACTTTCGCTTCGGCATTCGAAGACAAAGACCGAGGTAGGCTTCACCGTCTCAGCACCTGACAAAGCCCGAGACGTCAGCACCGTATCGGCCCGAGACCTTCGCCTTGGCATTCGAAGACAAAGTCCGGAGCAAGCTTTGTCGCCTCTGCACCCGACGAAGCCTGAGACGTCGACATCGTCTCGGCCTAAGGCAACCTCCGCCTCGGCATTCAAAAACAAAATCCGAGGTGCCTCACACCGCCTCGACGCTCGCAAGACAAAGTCCAAGACGTTCGACTCACAGCCTCAACACCTCTCAATAGAATGGTAAAAGTCTGGTTGCCCGACATCCAATGGCGCACACTTTGCACCCTTATTACATCCGATGACAGAAGACGTTCAAAGGTCCGAAGACATCACGACGTTCCATGACCGAACTTTCGGTAGCGGCCAATTGTTCAACCGATCAGCCACTCCCTGACTGAGTGTCGCCCATGTTCATCTACACATTCGACGCTAGATGAAAGATGACGGACTCCAGAATGCAACTCCTAGAGACAAACTATACAGATATACCAAACCACACTCAAGTCCGATCGTTGACTCACTCTCAGATTAGAAGTGCCACGGCATTACAACTTCGAGACAGACCCCTCGAGTCCGAGGGAGAAAGTCCCACTCGGAACCCAGCCAGTCATTCAATCCAATTTAGAGTGTCCTTTACTTACAAGTTAAAGACATGACAAAAAGCTGTCATCCATTTGGTTGATTAGATAGCATTTCGACCAAACCTGTTAAGTTGGTTGAAAGACATCTCTCAACGGGACCAAACACCAAACATCACCATCGATGGCCAGGATTTACACCATTCAAAGTGGCATTTGATATAGTGGCTCTCTCTCAGGGTTGACCTGCAGTCATCATCACCATCTTCGCCACCTCCATCTTCTCTCACGGTCGGAGTTTGAGAGTGGGTACCACCTCCATCTCCTCTCAGGTCGGAGTTTAAGAGTGGGTGAGAGAAGAGAGAGAACAAAGAGAAAGAGAGAGAACAGAGAGTTCGAGAGAGAGAAGAGAGAGAGAGAGAAAGAAAGAGAGCAGAGAGAGAGGGGGCCTGCGCCCCGCCTACGCCCCACCCGGTTGCCGCCGCTACCGTCGAGCCCGCACCCGAACCCCACTCCGCGCCCGTCGGTGCCGTCGATCCCGAACCCGAGCTCCGCGCCCGACCCCTCCACTCTCACCGGCGCCCGATCCCCCCCGAGCCCGACCCCGGCTGCTTTGTGCCCGATCGCGAGCTCCTCCGATCCCCCCCCCCTCCCCCCTCCCCTGCATTCTCCCGACTCCCCCGCCCCGGGTGCTGTCCGCCCGACCCCCACTAGGTGAAAATCGAACCTACCCCCCCACCCCCACCAAATATTTACCAAGGCATCAAGCTGAGTGCAATGCATTTTTGCGATTTTTCAATCGTGTGGCCAAGATTCAATCACGATCCTATCGACGGTCATCAATTCTTCCGATTTGCAGTAGGAGAAAACCACACCTACCACCCCGGGTGCTCTTGGGGGGTGCTCTTGCGTCTACCCCGGGAGTCTACCTATACACTTCTACCGACCCCTCAAAATCTAATCTGGGTTTTTGCAAAAAACCCCCCAATTCTAAAACTTCTGCCCAGAACCCCTTTTATCATATTTTGACAATAAACATAACTTAGGATTTTTTACCAAAAAATCGCTGCCATCCAGAATCTTTGACCAAACCCTTTTGCTTCTTATTTTTTTGCACACTTTTTGCACAAGACCCCCTACCCCTGACTTTTTGCACAGAACCCCCCTGTCCCATGATTTTTTACACAAACCACCCCTGCCCCTAACTTTTTACACAAAACCCACTGCCCCTAACTTTTTGCACAAAAACCCCTATCCCAAATATTTTTTGACTATCGCCCCTCAGATTTTTTAGCTCGAACCGACTTGCACGCAGCTATTTTTGTAACCCCAGTCAACCAAGTTACCACCTACCCAACTGGGAGGGGGTAACACACTAGTAGTCGGTCCCACCCAACGGGTCGGCAGACGCACAGCAGTCGGCCCCTGGCAGGGGGTCGACAGGTAGACGATGGTCGGCCCCGCACAACGGGTCGGCAGATGCACAACAGTCGACCCCGGACAGGGGGTCGACAGACAGACGATGGTCGGCCCCGGACAAGGGGTCGGCAGACAGATAGCAGTCGGCCCCGGACAGGAGGTCGGTAGAGAGACAGCTGTCAATCCCGGACAAGGGATCGGTAAGCAGACAATGGTCGGCCCCATACAACGGGTCGGCAGACACACAGTGGTCGACCCCGCGCAACGAGTCAGCAGACAGACGATGGTCGGCCCCGCATAACGGGTTGACAGACGCACAGCAGTCGACCCCGGACAGGGGGTCGGCAGACAGATAGCAGTCGGCCCCGGACAGGGGGTCGACAGACAGACAGCTGTCGATCCCGGAGAGGGGATCGGCAGGCAGACAATGGTCGGCCCCGCATAACGGGTCGACAGACACACAATAGTCGGCCCCGGACAGGGGGTCGACAGGCAGATAACAGTCGGCCCCGCGCAACGAGTCAGTAGACAGACGATGGTCGGTCTCGCCTAACGGGTCGGCAGACGCACACCCGACCGACCCCTGGCAGGGGGTCGGCGGGCCCAACGGTCGGCCTCACGTAGCAGGTCGACAGACAGATGACGACCAACCCCGGACAGAGGATCATCAGACGAGCGATCGACTTTGCAAAAGAAAATCCCAACCAGCTAGGTTAACACCTATCTAGCTGGGAGGGAGTAACTGCGGGTGCAAAATCTAGCTAATGCCAAACGATGGGACCCGCAGGCCTGCCTGGGTCCCACTTGCACTATCTAAGATCTGGTAAATCCCCTCGGGTATTTACCAAACCCTGGATATTCCTGAGAATATTCCTGGATTATTTCCCAGATAAACTAAGCCCTTATAAATAGCAAATCCTGTAAATGATTCCAGATCCCAAATTCCAGACCAGAAACCCACTTTCTTTTTTTCAGAGCTCATTGAGCTTTCTGGTTTTCAGACTCCTTTTCCACCCTCTGATTACTTGTAAGAAGCACTCCTCGGCCTGTCGAGAGCAGCTCTACTGTTTAATCAGAGATAGTGGATTCAAAGGTTGCGTCTTACCGCACGGAGACGTAGGCTTCGGCCGAACTTCGTCACCATATCATGTGTCATCTCTTTCTCTACCTTTCTACTCTATAGTGCTTGTGTGACAGCCCAGCAAGTCACAACTCAGTGCTTCGAAGCACGCCACATCCCGAAGGGTCAAACCTTCAATCGACTGTTGGAGGAGGGTCACGTACGACGACCGAAATCCTCCCCCACAACATCTATATAACATGACAAGTTGACTAAGACAAGATGACTTCGATAAAAAGGAACATATACATCGTCCATTCCAACTAAGAGTGGTTAGAATTGTTTAATCAAATTCTGGTTATTAGTCATCCGATGCCGTCAAAGGCGATCAGAAGAGTGTTGCTTGCTGTCGAAGGCACTGTCCGAGTGCGACAAGCATGGGCAGGCACTAGTCATTGGTGAGGTCCATCGAGTGATGGTGATGAGAAGATTGTTGTGTCTAGTCCTCTCTCCACCTTAGCCTTCTCTTGGTGGCGGACGGCCATATGATGTAGGTCATCCTTTCTCACTCTCACCCTTACTCTCACTGGACGTGACATGAGCATTGCTGGATTCCTGTGCCAACGTAGACGCTGCTTGTTTGGATGCTGCGTATATATATGTGTGTTTCTTTGCATATACATTCTTGTAATGCATATGTAAAAAAACGCATGTTCATAGTTGCACGTGTTTGTCTGTTTTTATCATTTGTACATATTTGTGCATGCGTTTGTATCTAAAGTAGGGACCATTTGTGTAAATAAGTGGTGGATTTCTATTTGTTTATGGGGTGAGATGAATTCTCAAAAGATCAGCTAGCGGCACATATTTGAACGTGTATAACCGGTTACATATCTAAAAAAAGCAACAACCAACCATAAAATTTTGTCTGTACCTATACAAATAGAAACACACCCTATTTGTATAAGATCCAAACAAAAATGAGGAAGTTGGTGAAAACCCCTTTTTAGAAATCCTTTTTTAACAGCAGTCCCGACCGACGTTTCATTTGAGCTAAAACCTCTATGGATGAAAATGCCCCTCATATCCATTCGAATTTATACTTTTTGCCACTCATCTACCACCGCCACCACCGCTGCCGGACCTAATCGAACCCCAGTCCGCCCCCGCCAAACCTAACCGAACTCGCTCCCCCGCTCCCCACCCCCTGTCGCCCCCGTCGGACCTAACTGAATCCCCCCATAATCTACAGGCCATGGGATGAACTCCCAGTCGTTGTCGAACCTAACCGAACCCCCTCGAATCTACAGGCCATGGGATGAACCCCCAGTCATCATCGTCGTCGGACCTAACCGAATCCCCAGTTGTCGCCGCCTCCGCCGCGCATGCGCGACCATCGACCGGACTTGGGAGAGATGAAGGCAGAGGGTGGCCTCGAGATTAAAAAATAAGGGGAGAGTTTTTTCTAAAATTTTGAGCGGTTAGATGGGCTGGAACTCAAATGAAATGTTTCGTTGGGTTGATCTTAATGTGGGGTTGGTTGAGTGATCTTACGCTAATAACTGTAAATAAAAATATACTAATTGTTGTAGCTAATAATGGGGTCCGTTGAGATAAACAGTTTGAGAAATACTATTTAGTCTAAAGGTTTTCTTGTTTCTTCGGTCCGATTGAAGTGGCAGCGTGCAACTGGTGCTGTTAAAGATTTTAAAATCGCTAGCCAGCAGCACACTCAAACTGTTTAGTCTTTAGCATCTGTCGGCCCGGCCGATGACGCAAGAGCTTCCGTCAGCTGGGTTTTGCGCGCAAGCCCATCCGAGAGTCCTGAAAGTCCTATTTATCGAACGGGCGAGGAAGAGGCAAGGCGGAGAGGACATCATCATGGCGGCCGGCGAAGGGTTGGCTGTGTCTGTGGGCCGGATGAAGCTGGGGTCACAGGGCCTGGAGGTGTCCCGCCAGGGGCTGGGCTGCATGGGGATGTCCGCCGCCTACGGCCCGCCGAAGCCGGACTCCGACATGATAGCCCTCATCCACCACGCCATCCGCAGCGGGGTCACCTTCCTCGACACCTCCGACATCTACGGACCCTTCACCAACGAGGTTCTCATCGGCAAGGTCAGTCACCCAGTCCTCCCCCTGCTGGTTTTGTGCTCTCTGATTTGACTGTGCTTTGCCGCGTGGTGTTCGACGCAGGCTCTGAAAGAAGGGACGAGGGAGAAAGTGGAGCTGGCGACCAAATTTGGGGCAAGGTATTGGGACGGGAAGATGGACATTTGCGGGGATCCTGCCTACGTGAGGGCCGCATGCGAGGCCAGCTTGAAGAGGCTCGATGTCGACTGTATCGATCTCTATTTCCAGCACCGCATTGACACCAGGGTCCCCATTGAGATCACGGTGCGTCATTTCTCCCACTTCTCCTTTTATATCCTAGCTCCTAACTGTGTTCAGATTATTATGGAGGAAATTTCAAAAATTGACCAAAATACAACTCCAATAGCAGATGGGTTTGGCAAAACTTTTGATACATAGTAAAGTCATAATGAAAAAAACAGCCTTTTCCTAGTTTAGTTCATTTACATGGAAGCATCCTCAAGTTTCATACTTGTATTGATTGCCTGATTTAGGATTGATGATGGAACCGGATCAAAGGTCTCCAGGATCCAATATATTTTGATCATAACATCTAACGAGGTTTATTCTCATCCTTCGAGTTTGACATCCTTGATGATGGATACATAATGTCCATGTAAGCACCATTGATAACAAAAAATTGGAATGGTATCCTTGGAATATGTTTTTTTTGGTTTGGATTAGATTCAGATCGAGTCATAGTTTAAATTTCTTCACCTCTTCTTTTCTGGTTTAATTTTAATTTGGGAGGCTTTGTTTAATTATGAGAAATAAGGTGGTTTGATGTTAACGTAATTTTTGACAGGCCCGTTCTCGGTATCTTACATCCTATCTTTAAGGATCTCAAATCCTACGTTTTAGGATCTATTTTTTTTCTTTTTTCTTTTAATTAATTAATTTATTATTATTATTATTATTACTAATTTTTTTGGGGCGTGGGGTGGGGCTGGGTTGGGCGGTAATATTTGGATAAGAGTAGCGAGGATACACTCCTTGATTTTAGGGATATTAATTGGACAAAATTGGATAGAATACCAAAAAAATTAAGAATTCCTCGTATCCTTATTAAAGAGAGTGAATTCCCATCTTCATTGAAGAGGTCAAATCCCTTAAATTTTGGATTTTGGTTAAAGAAATTTTGTAATTGTCCGATCATAAGAAGGAAAGGGAGGAGGAAGATGTGGCTCAGTTAGAAATAATAAATTCAGGTTTTTTCCCCTTGTATTTTTTTTTTTTGTGTTAGGTCACTAAGTACATGGCAGACTATATAGTTGTTTGATGGAAGTGGATTCCACTTCCATCTCTCCTGTCTTCTAATTTCTTCCGTTATTATTGTTCTCTTTTTCTTTTTTATTTTCTAATGCGACACTTGTTTTCATGGATAAAAATATTGGTCGCGGACAAAATATCGGCCGGCCGAAAAAACGGTTCGAACCGGGTGGTACGAACTGGTATTGGTCTGAACCGGTCCATACCGGTGTGAATTGATTTTTGATTTCAAAAAAATTTGAAAAAATAACCAAAAAATCCAGAATAATCTAAAATACTGGTTTGTGATGTTTTTTTTCATTAGTAAACTAGTTATAGGTATGAACCGGTCTTTTTAAGTTATAAAGTCACTGTTTTCACTGTATGATTCTAAATTGTGGAATTTGATATAGTTATTAAATTATATGTGTTAGATTAGCCCAGTATTAATATATTATGCTTAGGGATTACAAAACATAATTCATAATCATTGCACAAACATGAATTACACAACTAATACGAGTACATGAGTCATATTTTACAATTTCACATAATATGATAATAAAGTAATAAACACAAATTCATAGTCCTAAGACTCCTAACAGATTAACATGTTTAGCAAATAAAATGCATGTCCATAACTTACAAGAGTAGAGAATTAGATATTTTTACCTACTTAGACTGAGTAACTTAGTACCACATAGAACTTCGGGCAGGCTGCATTTTATCATCATCATCATCATCATTACCTCGTGGATGACCGGATGGCGGCAATGTCGGATATTGAAAGAAATCATACACAAATGACTGATATTGAGGCTCCCCGTATGAACTCCCAAATTGGGAGTTCGTACGGGGAGTCCCAATGCTCTATGCTATCAAAGTCGGGACTAGTCCCCGACTAGTCGCTGGGCGGCATTTTGCCGACCGATTTATTTGGATTTTTTCATTGCTGGGCGGTAGCCCGACTAGTCCCCGACTAGACCCGACTAGCCCGACTAGTCCCCGACTAACGACTGCCGACTAGTCCCCAGGCAGCATTTTGCAAGCAAATTTTTTTTTGAAAGAAGTCTTTGCAAGCAATTTTGTTTGGATTTTTTTACATTGGCTCAAAGTCTTGAGTAGCAAGACTCACAACTATGGCTCTTCCCTGTAATCATCTGTTGAGCACCTGAGAATCTCCGATAAAAACATAGACAAATAATTAGTTTATTTGTTGATATTCATATAACCCTATAATCAAAATTGGGGTTGTTCACTGATTAAACATCATCAAACAAACATTGTGATGAATTCTTAGTTCTGAGTCTTTTGGCATGGGCATGAAGCCAATACAACTGTGTTTTGTTAGACTGTTACTTATGTATTTATACCCATGTTGTGAAGTGTGAAGGTATGTATTGTTATTAACCGACTAATATCATATACTTATTGACATTTATATTAGTTCATATATCATATATGTTTAGGGAGGGGGGGAGGGGTTAGAATAAGTTTTGGCCGACTAGTCCCGATTTAGTCCCGACTAGTCCCGACTAGTCCTAGTCGGCCCTTGGCCGACTAGGGCCGACTACCGACTTTGACTGCATAGCCAATGCTACCCATCGAAGATTCTGGCTCCGGCTGAGGATAATATGGTGGTGAGTAGTGTGGTGGAGGATATCCATATCCATAATAAGGTTGTTGCCACTGTCCTCTGGTTTCTCTAACTCCACTATCATTTGCACCCCCATTACCTCCATGTTCAACACCAACATTCCCACTATCTCCGAAATCCATACTATGTGAATCGAAGACACATGTGTTGTCTTCATAAGTGTTGCCGGTGTATACAGGGCATGGTCGTGAAGACTGCGGAGAAAGAGGCGATCGAGGTCCTAGAGAACTGCTATTACTGCTATGATGGCTGGACTCAGAATTAGACTCATGTGGTGCCTCCCGCTCAGGCTGAGTCTGGTGTCTACCTCTGTAAGATCTAATCCGGTCAGTAGCTCTGAGAGGCTCATTACCATCCAAGTCAGGTATATCTCGTACTAATGCTTCGTCACTATTTAACACTGGTAGCTCCCCTTCTTCTATCCAAGGTGCCAACGGATCATTCTCCTCCGAAAATATATAGTCCAAATTAATTGGACATGAGTACTCTCTCTGCTCCTCCGCATCCAATCGTTTTCTAGTCCTCGTTCTAAGCCTTAGATTATAATTGATGAAGACCAACTTCTCCAAATTCTTCATAGTTAGGCGATTTCTTGGCTTTGTGTGAATCAACGAGAATGTACTCCAATTGCGCTCACAATTCAAAGAAGATGTTTGGCTCAAAACTCTGATTGCAACCTTTCTTAGTGCTGGGGCTGTTTCTCCATAATTCATCCACCACTCCGCTGCAAATAAAAAAAAAAAGGATTAGTTCTCTTTATTGTATCAGAAATTACCTCCATACATAAAAAAATAAATTTAATTATTTTTACCGGGCTTGCATCTCTCTATTGCATGCCTTGCGATAGTGTCTCCAAAACTCCCTAATCCTTGATTTTAGTAGTCAATCTGTAATAAAAAACAATATACATTACTGATTTATGTTATAAGAAATAAATAATCTCCTAAAGATGAATAATGCCATTAGTCCTTACCTGAGTAATGTCATCAATCTGATCGTTTACATCCCTTAATAATCTTTTTATTGTTTCTTTTAATCCTACGCGCACTTCATCAGTGATCTCTCGTGAATTATTTGCGTAGCGGTGTATAGGATTAAGAAAATAACCTATACATTCATGAATACAAGTTAGCCATATTTCACAATATTTATTCATATACTAACTACTACACAAATATGAAATACATAATTCAATTATCTGCTGCATGCAGGTCATGGTGCAGCTGACGATTCCACCTTTTATCGATCATCTCCTAATACTTTTTGTAGTATCTGGTTCTCGCCTGGATTTGCAACTTGGCTGTGTCCATTGCCTCGTATATATCTCCCATCGTCGGCTTCTCGTCACCGTCAACTAGCCGCAAGACAAAGAGAAGTGGCTCGACAATATCACAAATATCCTTCACATTATCCCAAAATTTCTTTTTCCGCACTATCCCTGCCACATCAGCTGCTGGGCCTTCTGTAATTTTCCCATATTTTGAGGTTAGCCACTCCGGAGAGAGAAACATCTGTTGCAAACCAATTTTGTGCTTCCACAAGCTCTCTAAAGCAATGTAGTTAGTGACAAATTTAGTTATACCGGGCCGTAGCAGTTTATGACCATCTGTATAAGTCTTTATCAATGCAATGACCCAGTTATGGGTGTAGATGAACGTTGTAATTTTTCTTGCCTTTGCAATCGCTTTTGATATCCATGGCTTTTTCCCAATGTCTTCAATCATCAGGTCCAAGCAATGAGCTGCACAAGGAGACCAAAACATATGCGGCCTAGTCTGCATTAGTTTCATTCCTACAGCCTTATAAGTGGCTTCGTTATCTGTCACGATTTGGACCACATATTCTTCACCTACCTGCTCAACGACTTCATTCATTAATGTATGCAGATAGTCAGCATTCTTCACTTTGTCTGTCGCATTAATAGACTTAAGAAAAACTGTCCCGGAAGATGAATATACAAGAAAATTAATCAAACTTCTTCGGTTGATGCTTGTCCACCCATCACACATAATAGTGCATCATCTTTCTTTCCAACAATCCTTAAAGCTGTTAACTCATTCCAATGCCTCCTTGTACTCATACTGGACACATGTATGTCCTATATCATATGGTGTAGGGGCCGGAATACCAGGACCAGCACTTGCCACTGCGTCAAACATGCCTTGCAGGTACAGTAACGATGCAACATGAGTCGGAATCCGATTGTGTAGAAAAAAATTTTCTGTTGCCTTCATCACAATCTCCTTTGCCTTCTTTTGCATCCCAGTCAATGCAGCTTTGATACCAGGCTGTGTAGATGACGGTCTCCTGCAAGCCATTGGGTCAACCGGACCCACTACTCTCGGCCTAGGCCCCCCCGACAAATGTACCTCCTCGTCCCTCTCACGGGTCGTGAGCTGAGGACACGACGTAAAGATCCGTCAAAGCCTTGTGATGATCCAATACCCTTGCCAGTGCTACCAGATGGTCTAGATCCACCGAATCCAGATGCGCCTCTATGCTCAAAAGTCGAATCTCTCATAGTTGCCTCTCGCTGTAACCTCCTCGCCTCATCATCAGTTTGCAGAGTCTGCTTAGAAGCTCTCATTTCTACCTCCATCTGGGAATCATCATTATCATCCTCACTCTCCCAAATCTCATCTCTACATGCATCTAGCTCCTGTCTCATGCTAGTTTCCTTCTGTGCTTTCTTTTGTTTTCCAGAGTCAAGCAATGCTTGCATTTCTTTTTTTACCTCCTTGGGTACATTGGGACATGCAACTACTTGGCATTTTTATGTGCCAAGTGCTCTTTCAGTCTTGTTATCCCTCCATTGAGCACCTTTGCACAATACTTGCACTTAATCTTGTGCCTCAAACCCGCAACTGCCTCCCCATGGGACCACGCATGATCATACTCTCGCACCATTTTCCTGAAAAACATTCAAACATTCAAGAATTAAGTCATTTTACAATGTACATATATTTCACCATAATTATTTAGTTTTTTTTCAAAAAAAATGTTACAAAAACAAAAGAAAAATGAAAAAACATCCAAATTTGCATGCACCGATCATGCAAATTTGGAGATGATACTTCAAATCTTATAGATCTAACCTTTGATGATATAGATCTGACCCATATCATCACAATTATTTGGTTTTTTTCAAAAAAAAAAGCAACAAAAGAAAATAAAAATAAAAAAAATCCAAATTTGCATGAACCGATCATGCAAATTTGAAGATTATGCTTATAAATCTTTAGATCTAAGCTTTGATGGCATAGATCTAACCCATATCAATATTTTCACCACAATTATTTGGTTTATTTTAAAAAAAAATGCAAAAAAAGAAAAGATAATTGAAAAACCCCCAAATTTGCATGAACCGATCATGCAAATTTGGAGATGATGCTTATAGATCTATAAATCTAAGCATTGATGGCATAGATCTAACCCATATCAATATTTTCACCACAATTATTTGGTTTATTTTAAAAAAAAATACAAAAAAATAAAAGAAAATTGAAAAAAACCCAAATTTGCATGAACCGATCATGCAAATTTGAAGATTATGCTTATAGATCTATAGATCTAAGCTTTGATGGCATAGATCTAACTTATATCAACATTTTCACCACAATTATTTGGTTTATTTTAAAAAAAAATGCAAAAAAAGAAAAGAAAATTGAAAACCCCCTAAATTTGCATGAACCGATCATGCAAATTTGGAGATGATGCTTATAGATCTATAAATCTAAGCATTGATGGCATAGATCTAGCCCATTTCAATATTTTCACCACAATTATTTGATTTTTTTCAAAAAAAATGCAACAAAACAAAAGAAAAATGAAAAAAATTATGAAAACATACCTTCAAATGTGGTTTTGATCTTGCAAATCCGAGTTTTTGGCTTCAAATTTTGCAAATCGAGCTAGTATGGAGGTTCACCTCATGTGGGAATGAAGAAAGAAGCCCAAAAAATTCAAATCGGAATGAAAAAACCACCCAAAATGACACTTAATACCTGGTACCGGTTCGAACCGGTACCGGCCGGTATTTACGCGAATTAACCACCGCGACCGGTATCGCCTGGATACCGGTGCGGTTCGGTTCGGTTCCCGGTTTGAACTGGCCGGTACGAACCACCGGTATTTTGATCCTTGCTTGTTTTACTTCAACCTAAATTTTCTGCATGAAAATCCTGCAAACATGCATAAAGTCCTTCACTAAACCATAGATCTATCCACCTAAAACGTTAACTTTCTTGTTTTCTTATCAGCTGCACCTTACCTCAAAATTAGTGAAAATATGAACTCCAAACTTTCAAATAAAAACCTATGTATGGAAGACTATCACAATATATTTCTCTTTTATCCTATTACAGCTTCAATCCTTAACCCATAAAACCATAACTGTGTAATCCTAGACCCCTAAGCTACACCATGCTTCCAATGGCTCCGACACGTCAAGCGGTGTGTTGGACTTTAATTTGGTGGGTTCGTTAGAGCTCCGATTAGACCAAAAAAATAGTGTTGCATTCAGTGTATTTTCAGTTTTGATGGTCCTTTCATTGAAACGATTCATTTAGGGGGTTCTTTATTAACTTTTATGAGTCACTAGGTTTGTGACCTGGGTTTCAAGTTTGGAGCAATGCTTTAATGATCTTGGCTTGGTTTATGTTGTGTGAAGAATATGACATTACCATTACCATTACGATCAAGCCATGTTCGATCTACTTGGGGTCAGCTTTATGAATATTTCTTCGCCATTCATTTCTATTTAGGATTATGTCTATTGTCAATGAAAGTTTTTCCATAACTTTTATAAGTTCTAACTACTTCCATTAATGTTATTCTAGGTCTTCCTTTTTGGATCGTCCACACTAATTTGGGATTCTCTTCTTATCGGGGCCGCCTCTACTCTACATTATACATGGTCAAACCATCTTATCTATTCTCGTTCCTCACTCTATCCCTCCTGGTTTTTCCGCACATTCACCTCACTATCCTCTTCTCTGCCACGCCTATCTTATGAGTTTGATCTCTCTTTAAGGACCAACATTCTGAACCATATAACATTGCAGGTCATATTGCTGTCTTGTAAACTTTACCCTTGAGTTTTAAAGGCATGTGTTGATCACATGGCATTCCCAAGACCCCTCTCCACTTCACCTAAGCCGCTCTAATTCTATTGGATATATCATTATCTCTCTCTCAATTCTTCTGCATCATAGACCCAAGATACTGAAAACAATTATATTGTTGTACTTCTTTTGTATGACAGATCCAAGATACTGAAAACAATCACATTGTTGTACTTCTTGATCATCAATTGTGAATGAGCTTATTATCCTATGCTATTAGACTCAAGCGTGAAGAATCTAACAATATTTCTATTAAAATGATGGGTGACCAAGATGGTTGAAGGCCAAACTTAACCTACAGGTTATGTTTCTGGGTATAATTAATTAATTATTGAATAACAGGCATTTGAAGGCCTTCATAGGATAACCTTGCAGAGCGAGATTGTAAGTTTAGATAGTCTGCAACTGCTCTTGATCTTCCGTTTTTTCTATGTACCGTGTGCTATGGCCTTTGCTCAGTTTATTTTGTAATGTTCATAGGTTGTTTTATCAGATAAACCCAAATCCAGTAATATCAGAAAAAAAAAACTACTAAATTTAAAGTTCATGAGATTATGTGATATTGCACTTCAATTTTGTAAACATCTATGAAATCTCTGATCTGTTCTTCTTAAAGATCATCTTTTTCTTAGCCATAGTCACTCAGGCATCCATTTGGCTTAGGCCAAGTTTGATTAAGAAAGCATTCATCATCTTATTTCGTTCTTGCTAGATGGGAGAACTGAAGAAGCTAGTTGAAGAAGGAAAGATAAAATACATTGGGTTGTCCGAGGCCTCTGCATCAACAATCAGGAGGGCCCATGCGGTACACCCGATCACTGCAGTCCAACTGGAGTGGTCTTTATGGACAAGAGATTCGGAGGTGGATATCATTCCTACTTGCAGGTGAGATTTTTATCTTCTGGATTTATTTCTTTAGTTTCTAGCATAAAGAGATGAGTAGCTGAGAGTTGTCTGGTCTATACAGAGAACTCGGCATAGGAATTGTTGCATACAGCCCACTGGGAAGGGGCTTCTTATCCTCCGGACCGAAGCTGCTCGACAACATGTCAGACCAAGATTTCCGCAAGGTGTGCAGTTATCCATAAGCGTATTATGATTGTTTGAGGTCATCCTTCTTGTTGTGTTCCTGACTGAGGAATTGCATCATCTGCAGTCTCTACCGAGATTGCAAGCTGGGAATCTGGAGCACAACGCAGACATGTTCGAGCATGTAAATGAGTTCGCTACGAGGAAGGGATGCACCACCTCGCAGCTCGCGTTGGCTTGGGTTCACCACCAGGGGAGCGATGTGTGCCCTATACCTGGCACCACCAAGGTCGAGAACTTCAATCAGAACATTGGAGCACTGGCTGTGGAGCTCACGCCTGAAGAAGTGGCCGAACTCGAGTTGTTGGCCTCCCCGGATAAAGTCATGGGTGATAGGTACTCAACCGGAATAAGTACTTGGAAGGACTCGGAGACCCCTCCCCTATCTTCATGGAAACCTGAATGATCGAAGCGTATGCTCTTCCCCCAGCCTCTCTTGTGCTCCGAAATTACAGCTTAGAAACAAATAATACATCCTCTCCCTGGATTCCCCCTTTGTGCGTTGAGACTACTCTCCATGTTTTGAGCTTTGATGGTGTTGGTGCTTGGAACTTGTAGTTGCTGCTACATGACGACAACATCTTTAATTTCAATAAAGAGGCTTTTGCTTCATTAAAATGAGACTTATTTGCCACATATGCTTCCTTGGAGTAAAATCCTTGGTTTTTGTTTTATTTCGCCCAACGTAGCAACAATTGATTAACCAACAGGATGTTGTCCAAGTGTTAGCTACTTTCTTTTCCTTGTTGGAGACCAAGGTTCAAAATTTTGATTTCGACCAATATTTTCATACCGCATGAATATGGAGATATTGCGTGGAAATATTTTGTCAGTGTAGAAATATTATTGTTTTATAGAAATAATAAAAATATTATTAAGATGATTGAATTTTTTAACGAAACTCTTGACATTCATAAATCTATGCATATTCATGTAATATGTGTTTCTATGCATATTGTACATATGATAACGATTTAAGATCTACAATATATCCAAAGTTCGAATGATTTCATCAATATTAAGACTTGTTTTTTTAATTATTTTTTAAGAACCTTCAGAATTTTAAAAGATAAATTTGATAAATTTAGTTGTTTTTTTTCAAATCCATTGTAAGAATGTCAAATCTTGAATCTTGATAGATTTGATATTCTTATACCATTATATTAATTAAATAATTAG
This sequence comes from Chamaelirium japonicum, assembly GCA_947650365.1. NCBI lineage: Eukaryota > Viridiplantae > Streptophyta > Magnoliopsida > Liliales > Melanthiaceae > Chamaelirium > Chamaelirium japonicum. Next base: position 63,453,030 of record OX393559.1, on the reverse strand, counting down.
AAAATGATTAATTGAAAGGAATCTAAGATTTATCATATTCGAAACTTTCATAAAAGTACACTTCAATTTGATCGAACAAATATTTGAATGTGTTTTTCGTTGAATTGATCTTCTTAGGTTGGTGTTGATGTTAGATCAAACACCCTAAAGCAATTTTTGGAAAAAAACCACATCGGAGATATCGAACGATCTGATTTGAGGGTTTAAAGTCTAGGGTTTAGGTTTAAGCTAGGTTCAAAATTTTAGGTGGTTTTGAAAATTTCGATAAATTCCGGAATATTTCTGTCCTCCTCATTTCATTTCGAGGGTCGCAAAAATAAAAATATTTTAAAAAATTTTGAAAAAGTTCGGAAGATTTTGAACCATGTTGGAGACTAGTAAATGCCACTGCCCGTCGGTTTGACCTAGCATTATGCTTCAAATTGAATGCATTTAGGATCTGGTTAGAAGTTGGTTTTTCAAAACCTGAAAATTACCAAAACCCAAAAGCAAAAAAAATCTGCTTTTGAGTTCTTTTGGGTTCTAAGGGAAGTGGCAAAACAACAATTAAGAGAGAATACAATTAATAATGTATATGCTATGGAGATAAACTATTTTAGATAGAGAAAAAAATTATAGAGTGAGATAATATTATATAGAGAATATATTAATAATGTATTTGCTTCTCTTCTTCTTCGAGCTTCTTTGGTGTTTTCGGAGTCAAATGCTTCTTTTGAAGATAGTGGGTGTAGCTGTGATCTCCGTGCGGCGGTTGTAGCTCCGACTTTTGTTGATAAAGACGACAGATGTAGCACCGATCTCTGTGCAACGATTATAGCATCGGCTTTTTGTTGATGAAGACGGTGGGTGTGGCACTGATCTTCGGGCTTCTTCTTCGCTTTCGCTTTTGAATGTCTTCGAAGTTGAAGATGTTTTTGGACGATGGGGTGATGCCGACTCGGGGCATTCGTCTCCAAGCTTTCTTCTTCGTCCGAGGAGTCGAAACTTTGTTGAAGACGACGGGGTGATGCCAACTTTAATCTTCTTCTCCGACCTTTGCTTTTTGGAGTCTTCGAAGTTGAAGATGTAACATCCGCCCCAAACACACAAGATTTTATCTGTTTTCCTGTGCGCCGCTACAAAATTTTTGTAACATCCGTCCCAAACACACAAGATATTGTCCGCTTTGCCCCGTGCCCGCACTAGAACTTCCAGGGAGATCACCCATCCTAGTACTACTCTCGCCCGAGCATATTTAACTATGAAGTTCTTATGAAATCAATAGTGGTGCACGATTTTAAAACGCGTCTTCTATGTTTGAGAGGGAAAATTATATAACTAGCTTAGGATCTTCCCCAAGCGATGTGACGCTAACTCATGGTCTTGTATACCTCACCTCACCCATCTTGGCATCCCAGCCTCAGGAGTATTAGCTCTTGGTTATTGGCTATTGAATCTTGGTCGTCACAATTCACCCCCCTTAAGGCTACATGTCCACGTGTAGGGTTAAACCTCCCCACCCCCAATTGCGAGAATAACCGGCTTTTATACCATTTTGTAACATGCACCCCAAACACACAAGATATTGCCCGCTTTGCCCGTGCTTGCAAGAGAACTTCCCGGGGAGGTCACCCATTCTAGTAGTACTCTCACTCGAGCACGCTTAACTAAGAGTTCTTACGAAATCAGTAATGACGCATGGTTTTAAACGCATCTTCTATATTTGGGAAGGAAAATTATATAAGTAGCTCATGATCTTCTTCTCTCCAGGCGATGTGGGACTAACTCGTGGCCTTGTACACCTCAGCTCACCTCATCCATCTTGGTATCCCAGCCTCAGGAGTCTTGGCTCTTGCCTTTAGCTATGGGATCTTAGTCGTTACAAAAGATGTTTGGGGATGACTGGGTGACGCCGACTTTGATCCTTCTTCTCCAATCTTTCTTCTTCGTGCGAGGAGTTGAAGTTTTGATCTTCTTGTGCAAGGTCTTCACATTGATGAGGACTTGGGTGGGCTACGTCATTCCATCGGGATACGCTTGCCCTTGCCTCCTGAAGCCTTGGGTCATCGAGCGTTAGAGCCTTATTGTCTTCAGAGGCTTCTCTTCTCCAGCTTTGATCTTCGACTCAAACATTGGAGTCTCATCGTCTTTAGAGCCTCCACGTCTCTAGCTTCGATTCTTCACCTCCCAACCTTTTGAGCCATCCCCTACCCCTCTATTTATAGGCAAAAGGGAGGGGAGAGATATGGCTGCGATTTTTTGAATCTCTTGAATATCTCTTCCTATAACTGTTAGGATTTACCTTCATTTTTTTGGAAAAAAATAATATTTATTCACTTTCTTTTTTGTAGCAGCAGTTATGGGCAAGATATGGCTTAATCTTTTGAGATATGAGTTATTTTTGCATGTTCAAATCGATGACGACACGATGTTGAATTTGATTCGTCAGGTCGAGAGATCAACGCAGATCCATGGTGTATAGACGTCCGAGCTACCTCCCCCCGGCTATGGTGGTTGTTTCACTTTTTTTTTTCTTTTATTTGCTTCCCCTATGGCCGGCCACACCTCCCCAAACGGGAGGGACACAATTTTCAAGAAAAGGGAGCTGGTGGGTCCCAATTTCGAGTGGGCCCACCCAGCCCGTTTTTGGCTTCAAGTGGTGGGCCCGATAGGTCCCACTTGCATGGGTGAGCCCATTTGGGTCCGTTTGAGTTGGGTCTAGGTCTTTTCTTTCGCGAATCGGTGTACGCGGGCCTTGTGTGTGGACCGGGTTCGCATACGGGCCGTGGTGTGCTGGCTGAGTTTGATTTGCTGGCTAATTTCGATGCCTACAAGTAGAGTGAGAAAATACTACATGAAATTAACCCTTATCATGGGTAGATCCCTCTTATGAGGGACCAAGGGAGGTACGATCGGAGTGCGATGGTCACCTAAAAATTATCTACCTCCTACGATCGCCCTGATAGGATGTCACTATGCTAGACTATGATAGATTTAAAATCCAGCTTCACTAAGTTCTCTCATCACCTCAAATTATTACATTTTACATGCAAGGTGATTAGACATCAGGTCTCTCTCTCTCTCTCTCTCTCTCTCTCTCTCTCTCTCTCTCTCTCTCTCTCTCTCTCTCTCTCTCTCTCTCTCTCTCTCTCTCTCTCTCTCTCTCTCTCTCTCGCTCGCAAATACATTTTAGATTAGGGTTTTCTGTGAGGTGCTGGGTATAAGCATACACTAAATATATTTTTACGACACATAAATATATTTTTACGAGAAAATCCTTCGTGGGAAAACCTTGGCGCCTTCGCGCCGGTTGGTTAGAACAATCCGCTAAAACAAAAGGCCAGCCCAGTTACTAACCTGGAAACACGAACACACATGCCCTAGTAGGAGTACACCCTCCCCACCTCACCGTCTTTCATTGTGCTCCTTCCAACTTCTCATAAGTTCCCTACCTGGCCGCCTTCACTACTCTCCAACACGAGTGGTCTAGATGCTCACCCACGACGCCATGTGGAATCCCTTGATTCACTCAAGCGGAGACAACTAAAGCGTTTGCCTTAGCAAAGGCTAGAACACACTCAAGAGTGACTTGTACCCCACTGTGGGCCTATCACTGTATAAGGGATTACTTCGCCGAGGTACCCCGCTCGACAGACCCCAAAGGCTTTTATATCCGTAACACCCCGAATACATACTAAGGTGAATTAGGGTTCTTATCGCAAGTTTCCCCCAAGCGAGACCTGACCCTCTTTCGCTTCGTATGAAAGAACCCAACATATAAGATTTACAAGGGAAAGTGAAAGCAGACCTACTAACCCAAGGAAACTAAAACATAGGGATAAATTAATAGCTTCCCAAAGGAAATACCAACGCTTTCAATACGAAGATCAAAGCACACACAATGAAAAACACCTACAAGCCTAAAGGATCATACCTTGATTATAGGGCTTAAAAGAAGGAGGAAGGGGAGAAGGAAATTCAATAGGTTCTTACCAAAATCCAAGAAAAATCATTTTTCTTCTTATTTTTTACACAACTAAGTGAGAGGAAAGGGCCTCATATAAGGTAGATCAATCCCGAATTGGTAATAGCCCTAAGATCACAATCAAATGACTGAAAACTGAAATCAACTATCTCTGGGTGCTTGACGCACATACAACGATCCAGACTGGTTTGATCACGGTCCGGACAATGATCCATACGTGAGACCCAGGAAAAGCCTTACACCAATAGAGCCGTTCAGGCAACGGTCTGGATGCCTTGTACAAAATGTCCCAAAGTGATCCGGACCACTATGATGGAGTCTGACTCACTGGCTATCAATCCGGACCGTTGTCCGGATGCCAAACCCAGTCAATATGAATAGCTATACGGACGGCTAGTATGGAACACTTAGCCGACCTTTGCTTCTGAACGTCCGGACCTTTGTTTGGACATAGAACACAAGCAATTCGGATAACGGTCCGGATGGCTAGTGTGGACTTCTAACACTTAATAATTTTTCTAAGTTTTGAATCCTCTTGACCCAAACTTGACGAAAATAAAATCCTTGATATGTGCAAAGCATGATAAAAAGTATGATCGATAAATCTGATGCATGCAAAATCGATAAAATCATGCGAGTGCAAAACCTAAATTCTTATTGGGTTTCGAGGACATTGCCCTTGAACCCCTCCACTAGGAGGTGCTCCCCTGGACCCTCGTGAGCTCACCGAGGAGCTCGACCCCTCGTGTGCATAACACACATTGGTTCGATTCAGGTACACAGTATGACTAGGCTAGCCCTAACATGAAAGTTAACTAAATCATGTTGAATCCTCAAAATGCGTAGAAACGATAAATGATGAAAATGCACGTAAAATGATGCGATCGGAAAACCCAATCACTGCCTGTTGTAATCCCACACATCGCATGTCTCTCAAGTGAGAGGGTTTGTCTCCTCCAAGTCCTATGGGAGCACCCTCCACGACTGATTCGGTTCCCAAACACTACGGGCGGTCCAACTCAGTGGGATTTGAAAGGATGTTAGGGTTCACATTTAAATTTTAGGGAAAAGGCATGGAAATACCTAAATCTCTAACAAGATGGGTTCACAAGAGAAAAATCCATGAGATGAGTGGTTCACAAGAAGGAAGATCAATCAGCTTATAAACAAATAAACCCATGAAAGAAGGAATATGAAGCTACTTACCCAATTTTGGGGTTTTCGATCTAAGGCTCCAAGCTCCTCCAAAGACAGCTGATCTTGGTGCGCACCCCCATCATAGTGATCAGCACCCCACAATGGTACACACTAGGACTCAATTATAAGGAGATGATTTTTGACATTAAATGGTGGGCAGCACGATGTCACAGTCCAATGGCTAATTATTGATTTTTGATGCACACATCTATATAACATGAGTCATGACAAGTTGACTAGGACAAAATAACTTCGATAAAAAGGAACTTATACATCGTCCATTCAAAATAAGAGTGGTTAGAATTGTTTAATCAAACTCCGGTTATTAGTCATCCGATGCCATCAAAGGTGATCAGAAGAGTGTTGCTTGCTGTCGAAGGCACTGTCCGGGTGCGACAAGCATGGGCAGGCACTAGTCATTGGTGAGGTCCATCGAGTGATGGTGATGAGAAGATTGTTGTGTCTAGTCCTCTCTCCACCTTAGCCTCCTCTTGGTGGCGGACGGCTATATGATGTAGGTCATCCTCTCTCACTCTCACCCTCACTCTCACTGGACGTGACATGAGCATTGCTGGATTCCTGCGCCAACGTAGATGTTGCTTGTTTGGATGCTGCATATATATGATGTGCGTTTTTTTGCATATACATTCTTGTAATGCATATGTAAAAAAACGCATGTTCATAGTTGCACGTGTTTGTCTGTTTTTGTCATTTGTACATATTTGTGCATGTGTTTGTATCTAAAGTAGGGACCATTTGTGTAAATAAGTGGTGGATTTCTATTTGTTCATGGGGTGAGATAAATTCTCAAAAGATCAGCTAGCGGCACATATTTGAACGTGCATAACCGGTTACATATCTAAAAAAAAGCAACAACCAAACATAAAATTTTGTTTGTACCTGTACAAATAGAAACACACCCCTATTTGTACAGGATCCAAACAAAAATGAGAAAGTTGGTGAAAACCCCTTTTTAGAGATCCTTTTTTAGTAGCAGTCCCGACCAACTTTTCATTTGATCTAAAACCTCTATGGACGAAAATGCCCCTCATATCCATTCGAATTTATACTTTTTGCCACTCATCTACCACCTCCACCACCGCTGCCGGACCTAATCGAACCCCAGTCCGCCCCCGCAAAACCTAACCGAATCCGCTCCCCCGCCCCCCACCCCCTGTCGCCCCCGTCGGACCTAACTGAATCCCCCCTAAATCTACAGGCCATGGGATGAACTCCCAATCGTTGTCGAACCTAACCGAACCGCCCTCGAATCTACAGGCCATGGGATGAACCCCCAGTCATCGCCGTCGCCGGACCTAACCGAATCCCCAGTTGTCGCCGCCTCCGCCCCGCCTGCGCGACCATCGTCTGGACTTGGGAGAGATGAAGGCAGAGGGTGGCCTCGAGATTAAAAAATAAGGGGAGAGTTTTTTCTAAAGTTTTGAGTGGTTAGATGGGTTGGAACTCAAATGAAATATTTCGGTGGGTTGATCCTAATGTGGGGTTGGTTAGAGTGATCTTACAATAATAACCGTAAACAAAAATATACTAATTATTGTAGCTAATGGTGGGGTCCGTTGAGATAAACAGTTTGAGAAATGCTATTTAGCTCAAAGGTTTTCTCGGTTTCTCCGGCGCGATTGAAGTGGCAGCGTGCAACCGGTGCTGTTAAAGATTTTATAGCCAGCTGCACGCTCAAACTGTTTATTCTTTAGCATCTGTCGGGCCCGGCCGATGACGCAAGAGCTTCCGTCAGCTGGGTTTTGGGCGCAAGCCCATCCGAGAGTCCTGAAAATCCTATTTATTGAACGGCGAGGAAGAGGTAAGGCGGAGAGGACATCATCATGGCGGCCGGCGAAGGGGTGGCTGAGTCTGTGGGCCGGATGAAGCTGGGGTCGCAGGGCCTGGAGGTGTCCCGCCAGGGGCTGGGCTGCATGGGGATGTCCGCCTTCTACGGCCCGCCGAAGCCGGACTCCGACATGATCGCCCTCATCCACCACGCCATCCGCAGCGGGGTCACCTTCCTCGACACCTCCGACATCTACGGACCCTTCACCAACGAGGTTCTTGTCGGCAAGGTCAGTGACACAGTCCTCCCCCTGCTGGTTTTGTGCTCTCTGATTTGACTGTGCTTTGCCCGCGTGGTGTTCGACGCAGGCTCTGAAAGAAGGGACGAGGGAGAAGGTGGAGCTGGCGACCAAGTTTGGGTTAAGGTATTGGGACGGGAAGAGGGACATTTGTGGGGATCCTGCCTACGTGAGGGCCGCATGCGAGGCCAGCTTGAAGAGGCTCGATGTCGACTGTATCGATCTCTATTACCAGCACCGCATTGATACCAGGGTCCCCATTGAGATCACGGTGCGTCATTACTCCCACTTCTCCTTCTATATCCTAGCTCCTAACTGTGCTCAGGTTATTACGGAGGAAATTTCAAAAATTGACCAAAATACAACTCCAATAGCAGATGGGTTCGGCAAAACTTTTGATACATTGTAAAGTCATAATGAAAAAAACAGCCTTTTCCTAGTTTAGTTCATGTACATGGAAGCATTCCAGTGTGCAACCATTTGGATCGAAAAATTGACTGCATCCTCGAGTTTCATACTTGTATTGATTGCCTGATTTAGGATTGATGATGCAACCGGATCAAAGGTCTCCAGGAACCAATATATTTTGATAATAACATCTAACGAGGTTTATTCTCATCCTTCGAGTTTGACATCCTTGATGATGGATACATAATGTCCATGAGCACCATTGATAACAAAAAATTGTAATGGTATCCTTGGAATATGTTTTTTTTGGTTTGGATTAGATTCAGATCGAGTCATAGTTTAAATTTCTTCACCTCTTCTTTTCTGGTTTGATTTTAATTTGGGAGTCTTTGTTTAATTATGAGCAAATAAGGTGGTTTGATGTAAACATAATTTTTTACAGGCCCATTCTCGGTATCTTACGTCCTATCTTTAAGGATCTCAAATCCTACGTTTTAGGATCTATTTTTTTCCTTTTTTATTTTAATTTCTTTATTATTATTATTATTACTAGTTTTTTTGGGGTGTGGGTGTTGTGGGGGGGGGGGCGGTTGGGTTGGGGGGTAATATTTGGATAAGAGTAGCGAGGATACACTCCTTGATTTTAGGGATATTAATTGGACAAAATTGGATAGAATACCAAAAAAATTAGGAATTCCTGATATCCTTATTAAAGAGAGTGAATTCCCATATTCATTGAAGAGAGTCAAATCCCTTAAATTTTGGATTTTGATTAAAGAAAATTTTGTAATTATCCTATCATAAGAAGGAAAGGGAGGAGGAAGATGTGGCTCAGTTAGATATAATAAATTCAGGTTTTTTCCCATTGTATTTTTTTTTTGTGTTAGGTCACTAAGTACATGGCAGACTATATAGTTGTTTGATGGAAGTGGATTCCACTTCCATCTCTCCTGGCTTCTAATTTCTTCTGTTATTATTGTTCTCTCTTTTCTTTTTATTTTCTAATGCAACACTTCTTTTACTTCAACCTAAATTTTTTGCTTGAAAATCCTGCAAACATGCATAAAGTCAGTGGCGGACCCAGGATTTTTCCTCAGGGGGGCATAATTATTAAAAAGTAACTATAGTCGCTGCCTCATTGTCGAAGGCTTCGGCAGGCGGCGTGACAACGTACCTACCTGTTACGAAGAGAGGGGGAGAGAGAATAGGATTGGGGAGAAAAGCTCCTTGTATTATCTCATTAATCACAATTTTCATTACATAAGACTACCTCTCTTTATATAGAGAGAGTACGCACACTTTTATGTTACCACAACCGAGGTGGGACTAATAGAATACTAACACACTACATCTAATACCCCCCGTCAAACTGATGTAAGGTATAAACCGACATCAGTTTGCTTAATAAAAGGAAGGAGAAAGAAAGAAAAAAGAAAAAAAAAATTACATCAAATAACCCTTTTTTTTTATGCTGAAAAGTAAAGATAGTGCCAGGACGACCTGCAAGCAAGTCGTCCTGGAAACCCGATTGACCTGCAAGCAGGACAACCAGGGGAACCCGGCCAACCTGTAAGCAGGTCAACCGGGGGAATTGGCAATGATCATTAAGGATCGGAGCGAAGGAAGCCGACGGTGATGGAAGCCGGCAATAACGGAGGCCGAAAGGAGAGAGAGCGGCTAAGAAAAGATGTGAATGCGTAAGACCTCATAAGAGGCAAGCACCCGGCCGAAGCAAATACTTGACACCTCTGAGAAGATCTCAATTATCACAGACAAAGAAGAAGGAGAAGATGAAGAGTCGTAACTCTGATAGGGTCACAAGACCAAGAAAAGGAAAAGGATCCGAAAGCCGGCACAAGAATGACCGGAACGAGAGTGGATCCAAAAGCCGGCACAAAACAAGTGTGACCGGAACTAGAAAAGATCCAAAAAGCCGGCACAAAACAAGTGTGACCGGAACTAGAGAGGATCAAAAGCCGGCACAAGACAAGTGTGACCGGAACGAGAAAAGGTCCAAAAGCCGGCACAAAAACAAGTGTGACCGGAACTAGAAAGGATCTAAAAGCCGGCACAAAACAAGTGTGACCAGAACGAGAAAAGTTCCAAAAGCCGGCACAAAACAAGTGTGACCGAAACTAGAGAGGATCTAAAAGCTGGCACAAAACAAGTGTGACCGGAACGAGAAAAGATCCAAAAGCCGGCACAAAACAAGTGTGACCGGAACTAGAGAGGATCAAAAAGAGTGCAAGGCGGATCGGTAGGGCGTAGAGCGCAAAAATATCAAGGCGCAAGGGCACAGAGCGAGGCGGGCTGACAAAGCTCAAGGTGCAGCGGACAGCGGGTGCGGGACGCCAAGGCGGCCGGATCAAACGGCTTAGGGCTCCTGCAGCCAGCAAGACTGATAGGCGCGGGCTGGAGCCAAAGGAGGAGCGGTAGCTCGAGCGCAGGGCCGCAGAGAGAGCGCAACAGATCAGAGCGCAAGGCGAAAATGCAAAGAGCCGACCATGTACGGAATGGCAGGCCGTGAGCTCAAGGCCGGCGGCACACCTCATGGTATCGGACGGCGGCGGCGCACCTCATGGCACCAACGCCCTCGAAGAATGGCTCGCCGACGAGCAAAGCGTCAGGGAAGCCGCTGGGCTGCTGCAAGGACCCATCGAAGCTCAGGGTGAACCATCGTCTTCAGCCACTACCTGCATGATCTGCTCCGGTACCTACGGTTCCGATGCGACGACCGCTACCGTCGGCGGGCACGGCTACTGCGGCGGGTGCTGGAGGGGCCACGTCGATCGCCGTCGACGGCGCCGGGTGCCTGGCGCTGCGGTACCCCGATCCTTCTTGCGGGGCGGCCGTCGGCCGGGACATGATCAGCAACCTGGCCACCGACCAAGACAGGGATCGGTACTCGAGCTACCTCGTTCGATCTTACATCGCTGAAAACCGGCGTCGGATGAAGCGGTGTCCCTCGCCCGGGTGCGAGTTTGTTCTTGTTTTCGATCTCGGGGGCGGCGGCAGCCACGTCCGCTGCGCCTGCTCCTACACCTTCAGCTGGAACTGTGCCGAGGAGGAGCATCAGCCGAAAAAAAAAAATTATTTTTTTTTCCCGGCCTCCTCGATGTCGTCGACGACGACCGAGGAGGCCGGAGAGGAGAGCGTCAAACCCTAGGCCAAAAGGGTTGGCTCTGATACCATGTTACGAAGAGAGGGGGAGAGAGAATAGGATTGGGGAGAAAAGCTCCTTGTATTATTTCATTAATTACAATTTTCATTACATAAGACTACCTCTCTTTATATAGAGAGAGTACGCACACCATTATGTTACCACAACCGAGGTGGGACTAATAGAATACTAACACACTACATCTAATACTACCATTCCTTCGATCGCGTAGCAAAAGGCCTATTATGATTTTGCCTCTAGTGGAGGAGCATTTCGATTCTAGAAGTCCTTCGAAAATTTGAAACTATAATTGGCCGACTCAATCGGAGTTCACGGGTTGTAAATAATAGACCAGATCCTTTTTTTTTTGGCGGGGGGAGGGGGATTTCATACATACCCTCAAAAACCTATAAATAGGCCCCAGTTTCCACTCGATTCTTATTCACTAAGAGCCATGGGATGAACTCTACGGGGATGTCACGTGCGCGGGAGGTGGCAGACGACAGAGGGTATTGGCCGGACAGTGGTGGGCGTCGGTGGCCGACAAACGGTGAGGACGGCCGTGGGTCACCAATACGGGCGGCAATGGCAGGTTAGAATTGTTTTTTAGATAAATTACACTTTGCTTCCCCCTCCTGAAGTTTAGCTCAAAAACATTTATCCCCCATATCGTTAAAAAACAACATTTTTCCCCACTTCAATTCAGCTTCGATCAGATAAAAATTACCAAATGAGGAAATCAAGTAGTTGACAAAAGGAGTATTGTGCTAACATTTCAAACTTTAGGGAGTGATTTGGAACAAAATAAACTATACAGGGGTTAAGTGTTTTTGAGCTAAACTTCAAGGGGGTAAGTGTAACTTACCTTGTTTTTTCTCAAATTTAGGAGGGGCTTCAGCCCCCCCTAGGCCCAATGTAGGTCCGCCCCTGCATAAAGTCCCTCACTAAACCATAGATCTATCCACCTAAAATGTTAACATTCTTTTTTACTTATCAGCTGCACCTTACCTCAAAATTAGTGAAAATATGAACTCCAAACTTTCAAATAAAAACCTTTGTATGCAAGACTATATCAATATATTTCTCTTTTATCCTATTACAGCTTCAATCCTTAACCCATAAAAATATAACTGTGTAATCCATGACCCCTAAGCTACACCATGCTTCCAATGGCTCCGACACGTCAAGAGGTGTGTTGGACTTTAATTTGGTGGGTTAGAGCTCCAATTAGACCAAAAAAGTAGTGTTGAATTCAGTGTATTTTCAGTTTTGATGGTCCTGTCATTGAAACGATTCATTTAGGGGGTTCTTTATTAACTTTTATGAGTCACTAGGTTAGTGACCTGGGTTTCAAGTTAGGAGCAATGCTTTAATGATCTTGGCTTGGTTTATGTGGTGTGAAGAATATGACAGTATCATTACCATTACAATCAAGCCATGTCCCATCTACTTGAGGTCAGCTTTATGAATCTTTCTTCGCCATTCATTTCTATTTAGGGTTATATCTATTGTCAATGAAAGTTTTTTCATATCTTTTCTAAGTTCTAACAACTTTCATTAATGTTATTCTAGGTCTTTCCTCCTTTTTGGACCGTCCACACTAATCTAGGATCCTCTTTTTATCAGGGTTGTCTCTACTCTATGTTATACATGGTCAAACCATCTTAATCTATTCTCGTTCTTCACTCTATCCCTCTTAGTTTTTCCGCACATCTACCTCATTATCCTCTTCTCTACCACGCCTATTTTATGAGTTTGAGCTCTCTTTAAGGACCAACATTCTGAACCATATAACATTGCTGGTCATATTGTTTACCCTTGAGTTTTAAAGGTATGTGTTGATCACATGGCATTCCCAAGGCCCCTCTCCACTTCACCTAAGCCGCTCTAATTCTATCATTATCTATCTCTCAATTCTTTTGTATTATAGACCCAAGATACCGAAAACAATCACATTGTTGTACTTCTTGGTCATTAATTGTGATTTGGGATTCATTATCATACATTATTAAGACTCAAACATGAATAATCTGATAGTATTACTATTAAAATGATGGGTGTCCGGGACAGGTCCCTCTCCACTTCATCCAACCCGCTCTAATCCTATTGGATATATCATTATCTATCTCTTCATTCTTTTGTATGACAGACCCAAGATACTAAAAACAATCACATTGTTGTACTTCTTGACCATCAATTATGAATGAGCTTATTATCCTATGCTATTCGACTCAAACATGAAGAATCTAACAATATTACTATTAAAATGATGGGTGACCAAGATGGTTGAAGGCCAAACTTAACCTACAGTTTATGTTTCTGGGTATAATTTATTAATTATTGAATAACAGGCATTTGAAGGCCTTCATAGGATAACCTCGCAGAGCGAGATTGTAGTTTAGATAGACTGCAACTGCTCTTGATCTTCCTTTTTTTCTATGTACCATGTGCTATGACCTTTTCTCAGTTTATTTTGTAATGTTCATAGGTTGTTTTGTCAGATAAACCCAAATCCAGTAATATCAGAAAAAAAAACTATTAAATTTAAAGTTCATGAGATTATGTGATCCTGCACTTCAATTTTGTAAACATCTATGAAATCTCTGATCTGTTCTTCTTAAAGGTCATCTTTTTCTTAGCCATAGTCACTCAGGCATCCATTTGGCTTAGGCCAAGTTTGATTAAGAAAGCATTCACCATCTTATTTCATTCTCACTAGATGGGAGAACTGAAGAAGTTAGTTGAGGAAGGAAAGATAAAATACATTGGGTTGTCCGAGGCCTCTGCATCAACAATCAGGAGGGCCCATGCGGTACACCCGATCACTGCAGTCCAACTGGAGTGGTCTTTATGGACAAGAGATTCGGAGGTGGATATCATTCCTACTTGCAGGTGAGATTTTTATATTCTGGATTTATATCTTTAGTTTGTAGCAGGAAGAGTTGAGTAGCTGAGAGTTGTCTGGTCTATACAGAGAACTCGGCATAGGAATTGTTGCATACAGCCCACTGGGGAGGGGCTTCTTATCCTCTGGACCGAAGCTGCTCGACAACATGTCAGACCAAGATTTTCGCAAGGTGTGCAGTTATCCATAGGCGTATTATGATTGTTTGAGGTCATCATTCTTGTTGTGTTCCTGACAGAGGAATTGCATCATCTGCAGTCTCTACCGAGATTGCAAGCTGGGAATCTGGAGCACAACGTAGACATGTTCGAGCGTGTAAATGAGATTGCTACGAGAAAGGGATGCACCACCTCACAGCTCGCATTGGCTTGGGTTCACCACCAGGGGAGCGACGTGTGCCCTATACCTGGCACCACCAAGGTCGAGAACTTCAATCAGAACATTGGAGCACTGGCGGTGGAGCTCACACCTGAAGAAGTGGCCGAACTTGAGTTGTTGGCCTCCCCGGATAAAGTCATGGGTGATAGGTACTCAAGCGGAATGAGTACTTGGAAGGACTCGGAGACCCCTCCCCTATCTTCATGGAAACCTGAATGATCAAAGCGTATGCTCTTCCCGCAGCCTCTCTTGTGTTCCGAAATTACAACTTAGAAGCAAATAATACATCCTCTCCCTGGATTCCCCCTTTGTGCGTTGAGACTTCTCTCCATGTTTTGAGCTTTGAATGGTGTTGGTGCTTGGAACTTGTAGTTGCTGCTACATGACGATGACATCTTTAATTTCAATAAAGAGGCTTTTGCTTCATTAAAATGAGACTTATTTGCCACATATGCTTCCTTGGAGTTAAATCGTTGGTCTTGCGTAAAGTTTGTCTCCAGTATATACTTTTGGGTTTTTGTTTTATTTCGCTCAACGTAGCAACAGTTGATTAACCAACGGGATGTTGTCCAAGTGTTACGTACTTGCTCTCTTTTCCTTGTTGGAGACCAAGGTTCAAAATTTTGATTTGGGCCAATATTTTCATACCGCGCGAATTTAAAGATATTGCGTGGAAATATTACGACAGTATAGAAATATTGCAGTTTTATAGAAATGATAAAAATATCATTATGATTGAATATTTTAACAAAACTCTTGACAATCATAAATCTATACATATCCATGTAATATATATTTCTATGCATATTGTACATATCATAACGATTTAAAATTTACAATATATCCAAAGTTCGAGTGATTTCATCAATATTAAGATCTGATATTTTAAATTTTTTTTCAAGAACCTTTACAATTTTAAAAAATAAATTTGATAAATTCAGTTATTTTTTTCCAAGTCCATTGTAAGCATATCAAATCTTGAATCTTGATAAATTTGATTTTCTTATATCATTATATTAATTAATTAATTAAAAATGGATTAATTGAAAGGAATCTAAGATTTATCATATTCGAAACTTTCATAAAAGTACACTTCAATTTGATCGAACAAATATTTAAATGCGTTTTTCGTTGAATTGATCTTTCCAAGTTGGTGTTGGATGTTAGATCGAAAATCCTAAAACCAATTTTTAAAAAAAACCACATCGGAGATGTTGAACAATCTGATTTGAGGGTTTAAAGTCTAGGGTTTAGGTTTAAGCTAGGTTCAAAATTTTAGGGGGTTTTAAAAATTTCGATAAATTCCGAAATATTTATGTCCTTCACATTTCGTTTCGAGGGTCACAAAAATAAAAAATATTTGAAAAATTTTGGAAGATTTTGAACCATGTTGGAGACTAGTTAATGCCAATGCCCGTCGGTTTGATCTAACATTATGCTTCAAATTTCAATAGATGCGGTTGACCAGCTTTGGGGATCCAGTTATCCCTCCAAATGGTGTTGACGACATCCATTAACGGAACTCAGCATTATGCTTCAAATTTCAATAGTAGCCCGATGCTCATCGAATGGCTTAGAGTACTACATTACAGGTGGCCCACTCAATGGAGCCTATCCTTATTACTTGTCAGCTTTTCTCCATTTGTATCTCCCACAATTTCAGTCAATTCTTCCCTTTAGTTGGCTCTCCACATGAAATGAAAAGATCAATGCTATTCTGCCAACCCGTTCGGCCAACTTTGCTAAGCACTCCATCACAACTATTTGTTTGCCTTCCGGTTAGGATTGAGTGTGATTCACCTTACGATCTGGGTAGAACAGACGGTTGTAATCGTGCCACTTCAAGTTGGCAAAACATATTGACAGAATAGCAATTGCAAAATGAAAATGACCATTAATTAGACTCCTCTTCATTTGTCGCCCCCTCACTTTAGTCAATTTGTGGCATGATGTGTGGCATGAACAGCCACGATGAAATGTCGAGTGAGTGTTGTCAAGCACTCCTCCAATTCTACCTAGGCCTCCTAATCCGATTTCCACCATTGTGCATCATCATCTTGAACCCGTCAGCATGCCACCGTTAGATGGAATCCTTTCGATCCTGACAACCACTCCTACAGCTCCAGCTCATCCACTGATGGCCACTCTCGTCTGTCTCTCACTACGACCTTATTTCTCGTCATCGACGAAAGGCTTCTCAGAATCGAAAGGCTGGCTTTTCAGAGATGCAATGGAGCCGAAGAAGTTGTCATCAGGACGATAGGACACAAAGGAGAATTGGGCTGAGGAGGAAGGCGGGGGCTGAGCACTAAACCAAGTCCACTAACCATCTGCATTTATCATGGCCGTTCATACCACGTAGCACTCATAGTAAGCATGCCCCACACCAACGAGAATTGAGGGGACGACAGATAGAGGCAATCAACTCTAAAAATGATTTCCACATAATTATACTTTCATGGTCACTCGTATAACCCACCTAGGCCAAATGTAGAATTTTTTTCTATAGTATTAAGGAATTACTTGTTATTAATAACAATTCTAGTGTATATATTAAATTTAGTATCAGTTTTGTGTTCGCAAGATAATTTTTATCATTTGAATTAGTAAACGGGTTAAACGGGTCGGGTCGGGTCGGGTCAACCCGTTTATTAGGCGGGTCGGGTTTGGGTTTAAGTTTTTGATCCGTTTATTAAACGGGTCAGGTTCGGGTTGGGTGTTTTACCCTTATACATATGTCTCAACCCGAACCGAACCCGACCCGACCCGACCCGACCCATTGCCACCCCTACTCACAACTTGTCTTTTCCTAAGCATCACAAGATCATAGACAAGATGATCCCTAACGCCCTTTGTTGCCTAGTCCGGATTAGGTGTTCGACGGCGGAGCAGGTGTCAAGCGACATGCCCTTTGTTGCCTAGTCCAGATTAGGTGTTAGACGGCGGAGCAGGTGTCAAGCGACATGCCCACAGAGGTAGCACGGTCAAGCCTCTGACATCAGTGAGAGCACGACGTGCGGCGCAGGACGAGAGATATTCTCCATTACGCAGACCAATCTCTGAGCGACGACCTCCGCCAACCGCATCATGACACATGGAGATTTTCTGCTCCGTCCTGACCTCCTGCACCTACCGCGTGATGACACATGGAGATTTTCTGCTCCGTCCTGACCCCCTGCACCTACCGCGTGATGACACGTGGAGATTTTATGGGCGACCTGCACCCTTGCTTGGTAGAGACAAGCATGGCTGAGAGATGGGCCTCTACGCCAACGCCAAGCTGCGCACCTGGGTGTTACGTGGTCAGACACATGTCGACACCTCTTGCCTCTGGGCTCATATAAAAGCCCACTTAGGGCCCTGTCCAAAGGGATGGCAATTCTGAGTTGATTCTCCCCATGCTTGTTTTCCTTTTTCCTAGCTCCTCGTCTGAATTAGGAAGGGTTGCAGTGGAGCATCATATGGAGCCGATCGTCCTTGGCCTAGTTATTGTTTTTTGCATGTTGAAATGGTCATACCTCACATGGGTTAGTCCCACATCGGTAATGGAAGCGGGTGATGAGCTGCTTATATACCCACCTTGGACCTCCTCTTACAAGCCGGTTTTGTGAGGAGGTGGATATCAAAGGGTTTTGGTTCTTCACACATGGTATTAGAGCCAGACCCACTTTGGGATCTCCTCCCGATTGTGCCCTTGTCACGTGTGTCCCGCGTCTTGTAAGGGGAGATCTAAGAGCAGCTCATCACCCGCTCTCATTATCGAAGAACCTTTGTGAGGAGGTGCGTATCCAAAGGTTTGGGTTCTTCATATTGTAGCTCACTGAGCGTCCATCAATACCCCTCTTCCTATGGAAGGAGGGTACCCACGATCACGCTAGACCAAAACCCACACTGGAGAGGAGCTGCTGCTAAGGTCGATTCCGCCACCTTCCATGATAGTGCCGAGGCCTCTAGGTAAGGGACAAGTGACGTCGTTCCGTTCATGAGTGAACAAGGACAAACTGAGACCCGATGGATCTTGGGGAAGGTCCGCTAATCTTGAAAACAAACCTGATATTTTCATAGCTCAAACTTGAGTCTGGCACCGGGCAATCACCGTGACAATCCACTTTCAGAGAATGTCCTCTTTTGATGATTCTCAATACTTGATCCATGAACATCTCTTTAGTGCAATGGCATTGCCTTGGATCGTCGCAACAGGTTTGAGATTTCTACTTCCCACAGGCAAGCTCGAGATACACCTTGAACTGATCAACGATGTAATTTCTTCAAGGGTATGAAAGAGAAGATGGATTAATTTCCTCAAGGGTATGAAAGAGAAGATGGATAAACGACATTTCGTACATTATGGTCGCTAAAAGATCTTTCCAATGATTTGATTAAATCAAGGAATCCAAACAAATTACTAAGAAATAAATCCAGCGAAAACAAAGCTGGACCAATGAAACTAGGGTTTAATATGAGAGAGCCTTCAATGATGACCAAGATGGGGGTTCTTCTCCCTTTCTCTTGTCTTTACAAGGAGATCATTGATGAGATGGAATGGATGATCTCTTCTGTCTAGGGACCAACAGACCACAAGCACGATATTTTTTTTTTGAGTGAGCTATTGGCCATTAGTGCTGCCATTGAGGGAGCTCGTGTGATCGGAGGCGACTTCTATATTACTAGATTTTCTTTTGAACATCACGAGAGCATCAGGGATCTTGATGCCATGGCAGATTTTGCTGGTTTCATCCATGCTTTTGGTTTAGTGGATTTGCCAATAGGATGCAGGAAATTAACGTGGTCGACTCAACGTTAAGATCCTATTGAGGAGGTAATGTAGAAGCAGCGATCTGAATGCAAAGCTATATATCATTCTATCGAAGGAGGAGGTAATATGGAAGCAGTGATCTCGGGACCAGTGGATCAAGGAGGGTGATACGAATTCAACCTATTTCCTCAAGATAGCCAACGGAAACGATGTAGGAAGTAGGAACTTCATCTCTTCTATCAAATGCATTGGGCCCGTAGCCTCTATGATGTATTGATATTATCCTCGGAGCTATAGATTTCTTCAAGGTGAACTTGCGCATATCGAATTCCACTCCACGTCGACTGGTCGTGTTTACATATCAGTATCATTGGGACGAATTTAGATTTTGATACCCCCTTCATGATCGATGAACTTAAGAGAGTTGTGCTCAACTCTAAAGCCGACGACACTCCTGGACCAGAGGGATTTCTTAAACTTCTCTTTTAAAAATATTGCGATGTCGTTTACCCCAATCTGTGCAGGTTCCTTGGAGATTTTTTTCTTAACAAAGTTCCTTTGGATTACCTCAATTATTCTTGGATCATCCTTATCAAACGAAGGAAGGGCCGGAGCACATTGCTGATTTCAGACCCATCAGTCTTTCGAACCGTGTCACAAGATCGTGGCTAACCGTCTGAGTGCTTTGATGGATTCTCTTGTTTTGGACTCTCAATCGGCTTTTATCAAAGGTCGATTCATCCTACATAGTGCAGTGGCGGTACAAGAGATCATTCATCATTGAAGGAGAGCAAAGGGGAGGGTATTTTTCTTAAATTAGACTTCGAGAAAACTTTTGATAGACTACACTTGGATTTCCTCATCTTCAGGCGAAAGGCTTTTCTCCCTGTTTGATTGGGTGGATTAGATCCTGCCTTTCTTCATCGAAACTCTCTTGCTCCATTAATGGCTCAATGGGTAGTGAATTCAAAATGTATAGGGTTGTCAAGCAGGGTTGCCCTCTATCTATGTACCTCTTTATTCTGGTGACGCCATCTGAGTATCTTGGATCCTTCTTCATACATCTTTTGCAGTGCAACCGATGAGCCTCCTTCCCATATTTTACTGCGATACCCATTTGCGAGATCTATGTAGGACGACATCTGCGCGGAACCATCAACCAACTCCTTTCCATTGAGATTTTAACTAGACAAGAAAAACACACTAAATCAATTTGTTACAAAAGTTACGGAAGGATCACACTGAAAGCCGTAAGGTTTCTTCAAGTTATGGTGAGAAACGATCGGCCAAAAAGCTGCTAACAGAAAAAACAAAACGATGCCGCTGGAGTTACAGGTTGGTCTAGCTTCTTCCAAAATAGGAGAGCAGTGAGGCTTGTCGACCACTGACACTGTTTGCACTTCCACCCTTTTTCTTCGACGGACCAGAGAACACCCAGCTATCCGAGTTCTCAGCTGTCGTCTGTGAGTTGATTGCCGTTTCGACTCCTCGTTTGGTACCGCAACCGTCTTTCTCTGCAGTTTCCTTCTTAAGCTGTGTGAAGGCATTAGATTTGCTGCTCTTCTCCCCCCAATGTTCTCCACTTTCTGTTTGTGGAAATCCTTCAGATGACTTGTGGACTTCTGGCTCTGGCTGGCATTCCCCATCAATCTTCTTGGAGAAGAATTTTGACAATGGTTTCTCACCAGCAGTTTTCAGCTGTATCAGCAGCTTATAAATAGTTACCATCATGTCCAAAATAAAGTATAAATTAATATGGATTGTCTTAGTAGGGAAGCACATGAGATCAATAATCCTTGCATGAATAAAAGTTAATGTTGATATCGTTGAGTGTTCATAGTATAAGTTTAGTATTGGACTTGGGCCACTTGGCTCTAGTTCAGCAAGTAGTTAAGGAACGCATTAAGCGCGAGAAGGATAAAGGGGCTCCGCATGGGCCTGGGTCGAGGGGTGCAGGAGCAAGTGACGTGTCACAAGCAAGGTTTAAAATATGGATATCTGTACCGATATCGGTCGGCTCTGGACTGATATATACCGGCGAATCGGCATCAGTATACAATCACTCTATTGCGAGTAAATTGGGTATTTTAAAATTTTCAATAGCCGACATAAGGGGTGTAAAACGGGCCAGGCCGGGTCGGGCCTAGAGATGTTAAGCCCGGACAGGCCCGTCGGGCTCATCGGGCACATCGGGCCGAGCCTCGGACCCGACCCGGGTATATATATATTTGAAATTTTGGACCGGGCTGGGCCGGGTTTGGGCTTAAAACAAGGAATGTTCATTTGTACATAGTGGGGTTTTGATGTGATCCGACTTGGGCCCAAGCCCGTTGGCCCACCCGAAGGCCCATCCTAGCCTGCCATGGATGGATTAGGCAGGATATCTCTTATGATATCTTTTAGAATCTTTTTTATTTGAGATCTTTATTTTAGGCAAGTAGTTAAGATACTTAATGTGTTTTAAATTGTTGCCATTTTTATCTTTTCTTTTAGCCTATTTAAAGGCCCCCATTGTAACCATTGAAGACAGATTATGGATGAATGAAAATTGATGGCGGATGCCTTCGTTGGCTCATGGATTTGAGTCCCCACCTTGTATCCTGATGGATTTTAGGCCCCCTCTCGTCTAAGCTTCTAGTCTTTTCTTCTCTGTCACAGTTCTTACCCCCTCCGCCACTTCCTCTCGGTGATTCCGTATCACTAGTTATCTTTTTACAAAGAAAATACCAAAAATATTACATCGCCTTCATCAACCGCCCTTCGACGACGCGCGCCTGCATCAAGTTGGTATCAGAGCTTCGGGCTTCGTGGCGTTCCTGCACCACGAACGATCTTTGCTTCGATCGCCGTCGTCCATCGTCATCGTTGTCGTTCCGTCGTCACCATTCTCGCCGAGTCGTCATCTTCTTCTGGTACGACGCCCTACAATCCCAACAAAAAAAAAAAAAAAGAGAGATCAGATCTGTTGAGAAAAAAAAAAAGAGAGAAGAGAAAGGAAAACCCCTTCAACCGAACCCCTCTCCTTTGTCGCCCGCCCGTCCACCGCAAGCCGACCCTTCCTCCCGCTCCACCCGTTGAACCGCACCTCCTGTCCCGTGCTCCCGCGCACCCCGCAGCAAAAAAAAAAAAAAGAAGCCAGATCTCTCATCAGATCTACGACAGCAGCAGAAAAGGAGAAGAATAAAAGGAAAGAAAGCAGAAAAGGAAAGAAAAAAGAATAAAAGGAAAGAAGAGAGAAAGGCAGAAGAAACTTACCTTAGTTGCCGGTTGCTAGCCGCTGCCCCGCCCCCTTTTGCTCCCAGCTGTAGCCGCTGCCCCCTTTTGCTCCTTCCCTACCTGCCAACAAAACAAAGAACACAAAAAAAGAAAAAAGAAAAAACCCTAATCCGATTCCCCCCTTTTGCCCTTTCTATTTTCCCAATTCAACCCCCACCACAACCCTTAGATCCCCATCCAACAGCCTCAAATCCCCAACCTTTCTAGTTGCTCTTTCCCACTTAAGTGCTGAACCCAATTGAATTCGGATCCAACCCGTTTACAAAAAACAGATCCGATAAGACCCTACCACTTCAAAACGCCATATCTCTCTCATTTTTCATCCGATTTGGACGTTCTTGGTACCGAATCGAAGCCCTTTCCGAGCTCTACGCATCTATACCATCCATAGAAATTTTCAGTGCAGCAGTAATTGCAGATTTCCAGATTTACCCCTGGACCATATTTCCACCATTGTGACATGGATGCCAAGATGCAAGGGTTGATTCGTTGTCATCAAGGGAACAACTCCGTCTATGAGTATACTTCAGCGTTCTATCGGCGCATGACTCGCTATGGTTTTTCAGAGAAAGATTTCTTGGCAGTGGTACTGTACATTCGAGGACTCCGCTCCGACATAAAGGGCAAGTTTTCAGCTGGATCTTGGAGGGATCTGGACGAAGCCTATGAGATAGCTTGTGAGATTGAATGGGAGCTACGACAAATGGACTCACCTCTAGCGGCCACCACAGATGAGTCTCCACCTCCAGCACTTTCAGTAGAGGCTCCACCACCGATAGAGCTTCCTCCAGTTGTATCTTTGGTGGATCCATCACCTCCAGTACAACCACCAGCAGACGAGCTTTCCCTTCCAAAGGATCTTCTGCCGCCAGCCATGCTACCACCTACTGCGGATTCTTTCGAGGATGTCTCTTTAGCCGAGCTTCAGCAGATTGATTTTCTTGGGCTAGACCGACTATTGGTGCCTACAGTGTTTGTTCCGCTCTACCTTCGTTCAGGCGAGCCGATGTTCGAGTTATCGCAGCGGTCTGAGATTACGATCCGACTCTGTCGTCTACCCCAGCACTACTTTGACATATGTTTTCCGATCGACGGCAGTGATACCTTCTCATGGGACCCCGGTGGTGACTTCGGTATAGTGAGACATCATTTGTTGGGCCTCCACCATCAGCTCCTGACGATAGATACTACATCGGCGACAACCTCGATGATGATTGCGCTTTACCGTGTGAACTCGAGGGCGAGTTCTTCGCAGCGGAAGCGAATGATGTGTTCCGACTTGGGCCCAAGCCCGTTGGCCCACCCGAAGGCCCATCCTAGCCTGCCATGGATGGATTAGGCAGGATATCTCTTATGATATCTTTTAGAATCTTTTTTATTTGAGATCTTTATTTTAGGCAAGTAGTTAGGATACTTAATGTCTTTTAAATTTGTTGTCATTTTTATCTTTTCTTTTAGCCTATTTAAAGGCCCCCATTGTAACCATTGAAGACAGATTATGGATGAATGAAAATTGATGGCGGATGCCTTCGTTGGCTCATGGATTTGAGTCCCCACCTTGTATCCTGATGGATTTCAGGCCCCCTCTCGTCTAAGCTTCTAGTCTTTTCTTCTCTGTCACAGTTCTTACCCCCTCCGCCACTTCCTCTCGGTGATTCCGTATCACTAGTTATCTTTTTACAAAGAAAATACCAAAAATATTACATCGCCTTCATCAACCGCCCTTCGACGACGCGCGCCTGCATCAGGTTTGAAGGCTGAACCTCTAAAAGTGTCAACTATAACGACTGGACCATAGTCCTTTTACATTTTATATATATATATATATATATATATATATATATATATATATATATATATATATATATATATATATATATATATAAATAAGTACATAGTATTTATATCGGGCTTTCGGATTTCCTTTCAGGCTGGGTCGGGCCGGGCTGCGGGCTCAAGGTGGCAGCCCGAGCCCAGCCCATGGTATGTTCGGGCCGGGCCAGTGGGCTTTTTTTTACACCCCTAGCCGACATCAGCATTTTCACTCCATGTCAGTAACGGCTGGGGGGGGGGGGGGGGGCATTGAAGAGAACTGATATTAGTGTAATTTCAGAATAATCAATCAGTCAGGTCTTTCTAAATCAGCCAAATCTCAAGAAGATTTTGTAGTTTACCCTAAATAATCATCAGCAAATCTAAATATATCAACACAAATGGAACTAACAATGAACGAAAGCAAAAGGCCCTGACAAACAAAGCATACTTACAAAAACAAAGCATATTTTTCTAGATATTACGCTTTCTTAGGGATCATAAAATCTGCCCTTATATCAATACTTAATCTTCGTAAAAGAGTTGTGTACTCTTCTCAGTCATACTAATAGCCATGAATAATCCACCAGATTTTGGACAATAATGCTTCCTTCCCTTCATTTATCAGAACAATCATCAATCATTCTAAAAATTC
Organism: Chamaelirium japonicum; assembly: GCA_947650365.1. Taxonomy (NCBI): domain Eukaryota; kingdom Viridiplantae; phylum Streptophyta; class Magnoliopsida; order Liliales; family Melanthiaceae; genus Chamaelirium; species Chamaelirium japonicum. The sequence continues at coordinate 63,428,432 of OX393559.1, read as the reverse complement.
TATATGATTGACTTCCTAAAAAGAAATTACAGAGAAAACCAAATTCCAGTATAAAGTGAAATCGCGGACATATTTTATGGGATTAATTGCCCAAACATCCCCAATCTTTTTTCTTTTTTACAAAACATCCCCAATCGTGCAGATGTTTTCAAGACCTACAAATAGATTACTAACAAGAAGAAGCATTTATTTCTTATGTAGTGAACGTTGAGAGGAATATCATAACCACATTTAATATCAGAACCCAAGCTTAAGAATTTTGAGTTACTTACTATGCTTTCTATATTGTTTAATAAGAAAATTTAACTGCCTTGCCATATGCATAAAATAATCATCAATATATGCGTAAAGTTCATACCTCTTTAATACACTCTGGCCCATTAAACGATGGCTTACCCATTGAAGGGGTCACAGGGTACCACACCTACCAATAAAAAGTTATATATAAAGAAAAAGAGACCTAAAAAAATTATGAAAGAAGTAATAAACTTTAAGAAAAATGCAAGAATAAGTGGGTTACAAAACTATTATTTGATGAAAAAAACGTTTTAAAATTTCTTTTGATGAAAGATAAAGACACAAAACTTGACCCCATCTTGAGGGGATATAGAATTGTATTATATGACAAAAAAAAGAACGGAAAAGGAATAAATAATATACTAATGAATGAATAGATAAAAATATAGGTCACATTTTTGGTTATACAAACTTTAAAATTCCCCACAAGACATATCAAGCTGATGTCAGACTTACTTTTGGGAAGACTTACCAGATCAGCACCTTCATAAGACCCCAGTACTGTTTCGAATTTGGACATGGAGTTATTCAGCCATAAATCAATGGAGTACTTATTTCCCAGGATCACAGGCATTCTATCTGTGGTTAAATACATATCAAGGGTATAAAAAGAGGTCAACAAATGAAAGGATAAATAAAGCAAGACTAGATGCAAATACTATATAGTAAGTCAAACTATGTTGTTAGTTATCTCAGAATACTAAAAATAAATTTATAAAAACTAGGAAAAGGAATTACGACTCAAGGAAAACCTAACCTATATATATATATATATATATATATATATATATATATATATATATATATATATATATATAGAGAGAGAGAGAGAGAGAGAGAGAGAGAGAGAGAGAGAAATGCTATAATGCGGCATGCGGTAAGTGCGGCACTGTACCGCAGCCGTCTAATGCACTGCTGCATGCATGTGATGCACGCGTTGCGTGCATCAGACGGCTGAGGTGCAGTGCCGCACGCACCGCATGTTGCAGCATAGCATGTCCCTATATATATATATATATATATATATATATATATATATATATATATATATATATATATATATATATATATATATAGTAGTGATCGGGTGCGAAACTTGCGAAAATTTCTTATTTGCAAAACCCAACCGCAGCCGTCCGATCAACCGATCGAACGATCGGTGTTCACCCCGCCCACCGACCGCAGCTGTTACTGTGGCGGGCACAGTAACAGCGATTTCGGTGGGTGGGGTGAACCCTGGCCGTCCGATCGGCGTGAATCGAACGGCCAAATATCTCTCCGGTCGGTTAAATTTTTTAACCGTTCCATCGAATGATCGAACGGGTGAGATCCCATGGGAAACAATCAAATAGGACAAAAGATAGTGGGTGGGGTGAATCCTGGCCGTCCGATCGGCGTGAATCGAACGGTCAAATTTCTCTCCGGCCGGTTAAAATTTTTAACCGTTCAATCGAATGATCGAACGGGTGATATCCCGTGGGAAACAATCAAATAGGACAAAAGGTAATGATTACAATCATTACCTTTTGTCCTATTTGATTGTTTCCCACGGGATCTCACCCGTTCGATCATTCGATCGAACGGTTAATAATTTTAATCGGCCGGAGAGATATTTAGCCGTTCGATTCACGCCGATCGGACGGCCAGGGTTCACCCCACCCACCGAAATCGTTGTTACTGTGCTTGCCACAGTAACAGCTGCGGTCGGTGGGCGGGGTGAACACCGATCGTTCGATCGGTTGATCGGACGGCTGTGACTGGGTTTCGCAAATAACAGATTTTCGCATCTAATCCGGGTTTCGCAATGGATCGACCCTCTATATATATATATATATATATATATATATATATATATATATATATATATATATATATGGGAATAAGGAATATGGTCCTCCCGACTAGCCAACACGCTAGTCCTCCCCTATATTTAGGTGTCATGTGGTACCTTTTAACTTTTTTTTTTTTAATGGATGGTCAATCCACTCTACTTGGATCATGATTAAAAAAAAATCAAAAAAAAAAAAACTTAAACAACCCAATCAACGGCGACAAATTTAACGGTAAACTGTAATGGATAAATACCCCTTGCAATGGTTAATCTAAAAATGCCACATGGTATTTTTTTTTTTCAATTTTTTTTTTCATAATCATTATTAGGAAGGGTGAACCCATCTTGACCAACCCCTAACCTCGGTTAAAAATTACCACATGGCACTTGATTTGAAGGGAGGACTAGTGTGTTAGCTAGTCGAGAGGACTGTTCACCCTATTCCCTATATATATATATATATATATATATATATATATATATATATATATATATATATATATATATATATATATTTATATATATATATATATACTAGTAATGTTTGTTGCCTATTGGAACTGTTGTGGCCGCCTTCAGTGGCATATATATATATATATATATATATATATATATATATATATATATATATATATATATATATAGGGTAGCGTGACTTTGTATGCCCATATATTGAAGGCTGAAATGTATGCACCTCTATTAACATACATAGAGGTTTCCAAATTTGCTAATTTTTTGTGGAGATGATATCTATGTTGAGATGATCATCCTCACAAAAAATCAGCAAGTTCTGAAACTTCTAAGCATTTCAAATAAGCTCATCAAATTAACGGTTGAAATGGACGGCTGATAAAGCTTCTAACATTTTGATGGACCTAGATGTTTCATAATTTGTTGGTTTTTTGTGAATATGTTATCTATAGCAAGATGATTACCCTTACCAAAAATCAGCAAATTCTGAAACCTCTAGGTATATCAAAATGATAGAAGTTGTATCGTCTGTCCATTTCAACCGTTAATTTGATGAGCTTATTTGAAATGCTTAGGGATTTCAGAACTTGCTGATTTTTTGTGAGGATGATCATCTCAACATAAATATCATCTCCACAAAAAATTAGCAAATTTTAAAACCTTTATGTATGTTAATAGAGGAGCATACATTGAAGCCTTCAATGCATGGGCATACAAAGCCACGCTCTCCTATATATATATATATATATATATATATATATATATATATATATATATATATATATATATATATATATATATATATATATATAGGACAAGGGATGCTGGACCTGAGGTGCAGCGTCGTTTCTGCACCTCAGGTATTGTTTTACCATCCTAAAAGTTTGGGAATTTGATGAAATTTAGTGAGGGTGTTGTCTAGGGCAAGATGATCATCCTCACCAATTTTCATCAAAATCCAAAACTTCTAGGGGGGTCAAATGGTCGAAGCAAAATCAGCCGTCCGCAGTCACCGTTAAAATCTATAGATTTGGCGTCGACCATTTGACCCCCGTAGAAGTTTTGGAATTTGATGAAAATTGGTGAGGATGATCATCTTACCCTAGACAACACCCTCACCAAATTTCATCAAATTCCAAAACATCTAGGTAGGTAAATAAGCGAGGTGCAGCGTCGTTGCTGTACCAAGGGTACAGGTTCCCCACCCCCTATATATGTATATATATATATATATATATATATATATATATATATATATATATATATATATATATATATATATATATATATATATAGAGAGAGAGAGAGAGAGAGAGAATACGGGGTATGAGCTGACAGCCTAATTCGAAATTAGGCTGTCAGCTCTTAGCCGTCCGATTCCTGCAGATCAAACCGTCCGATTAAAGATTAAAAAAAAACATATCACAGCTGTAAAACAGCACCCATCTCTCTCTCTCTCTCCCTCTCAATCTCGATCAGCAGCCCCAACCCTCCACCTCCAGCACTCCCTCCGACGCCGGCAACCTCGCCTCCGACGCCGGTGCTCCTTCCGGCAGTCCTCCCCGCTGGTCGAACCCCTCCCTCCCTCCGACGCCGGCAGCCTCACCTCCGACGCCGCTGCTCCTTCCGGCAGTCCTCCCCTCCGACGCCGGTAACCTCACCTCCGACGCCGGCAGCCTCACCTCCGACGCCGCTGCTCCTTCTGGCAGTCCATTACCCAGGTGATGATCGAATCCCTCCCCCCCGACCTCCAGGAGATGGGCTGCCGGGGTTCACTGTGCCGTCGGAGGGGATGAAGAGGGCTGCCGGTGGACGGCGCAGTAGGGGGCCGGTGGTCGGAGGTAGCCGGTGGACAGAGCAGGAGGGGGAAGGTGGTCGGAGGGCTGCCGGGGTTCGTTGTGCCACCGGAGAGGATGAAGAGGGCTGTCGGGGTTCGTTGTGCCGCCGGAGAGGATGAAGATTGGGCTGGATCGGGAGGTCGGGGGAGGGGGAGAGGTTGACGGCGGCGGCGGTATTCTCTCAGTGAACCAGAGAGAGGGGGATCGTGGATTACTGTGAGAGAGAGAGAGGATTGAGTGGTTTTTTAGTTTTTTGATCGGACGGATATAATCGATTGAATCGAACGGCTAGCAGCTGACAGCCTAAATTGAAATTGGGCTGTCAGCTCATACCCCGTATTCTCTCTCTCTCTCTCTCTCTCTCTCTCTATATATATATATATATATATATATATATATATATATATATATATATATATATATATATATAGGAAAGGGTAAGTTTGTATGCCCTTGCATTAAAGGCTTCGATGTATGCTCGTCTATTGACATACAGAGGTTTCCAAATTTGCTAATTTTTTGTGGATGTGATATCTATGTTGAGATGATCATCCTCTCAAAAAATCAGTAAGTTCTGAAACCTCTAAGCATTTCAAATAATCTCATCAAATTAACGGTTGAAATGGATAGACAATACAACTTTTTTCATTTTGATGCACCTAGAGGTTTCAGAATTTGCTGATTTTTGGTGAGGGTGATCATATTGCTATAAATAGCATATCCACCAAAAATCAACAAATTCTGAAACATCTAGGTCTATCAAAATATTAGAAGCTTTATCAGCCGTCCATTTCAACCGTTAATTTGATGAGCTTATTTGAAATGCTTAGAGGTTTCAGAACTTGTTGATTTTTTGGGAGGATGATCATCTTAACATAGATATCACATCCACAAAAAATTAGCAAAGTTGGAAACCTCTATATATTTTAATAGAGGAAGCATACATTGAAGCCTTTAATGCATGGGCATACAAACTAACCCTATATATATATATATATATATATATATATATATATATATATATATATATATATATATATATATATATATGAGGAGTGTTACAGTGAGCTATGAGCTACGGAAGGAGAAAATGAGCTACGATCATTTTGACCACCTTAGAAGTTTTGGAATTTCTTGAAAATTGGTGGATGTGTTGTCTAGGGTAACATGATCATCCTTACCAATTTTCAAGGAATTACAAAACTTCTAGGGTCATCAAATGGTCGAAACTTTATCCACCGTCCGCAGTAACCGTTAATTTTGCTTCTACCGTTTGATAACCCTAGAAGTTTTCGAATTCCTTGAAAATTGGTAAGGATGATCATGTTACCATAGAAAACACACCCACCAATTTTCACAAAATTCTAAAACTTCTAGGGTGGTCAAAATGATCGTAGCTCATTTTCTCCTTCTGTAGCTCATAGCTCACTGTAACATTGCTCTATATATATATATATATATATATATATATATATATATATATATATATATATATATATATATATATATATATACTAGTAATGTTTGTTGCCTATCGGAACTGTAGTGGCCGCCTTCAGTGGAAAAACACATTCGGGAGAGGAGGGGGTGGCAAAATTCGTTGATGACACCCACATTCGGTGGTGGCGGCCATCGAATGTGGCTGCCTAGCTGAAAATGGCTGTAGCGCTATCTAGAATAATCATAACCTAATTTCAACAATTGCTCTTTACCATGATAAGGACTCCAAACTCCAAATGCCCAGCCACACAAAACGTGGCATACTTCTATTCATAAAGAATCACTCCAATCATCTATCATATCCAAACGCCAAACACTATTTAAACCTATTATAATAAAACACCTAATCCTAAACAAATCATGACACATACTCAAATGAAAAAGACTAACCAATTAAAAGATGGTTTACAACTTCCAACAAATATGGCAAATCACTCACCCCTAATACAGGAAATATACATCATGACCTAAAAGGAGATGTTCGTGTTACATATACACACACATGAACTGAAATGTGCTCTTATAAATATTTAAATTTGTACCAAATTGCCTGTTGATTATCGGATATTACTAAGGAACAAAATAAAAAAAATTCCAATATTTCATGAAATATCTCGGTTTTTCCTCTTACCGAAATGGTTAATAGCGAGAATTATCGCGATATATTGCAATATCTATTGAATATTCATGAAATAATTTAATTTTTGGCTATATCAAAATACCAGTCTAAATCAAACTTTTAAATACTGGATATTACACAAATAACTTTTAAATATTCACAAAGATTCATATTATTACACAACTTTTAAAAATACCTCCACTTACTCAAGCTTCAAAACCGCCTTGTTTACCTTCGCTGGCTCGGCATAATACAAGAAGGCTTAGCCCTTCTTCTTCCCCATCTCTCCTATCAACAGATGGACCTCCATGATATCTTCGACCCTCCCAAACACCTTCCTTATTTCCTCCTCGACATCCCTGTCCAGCGCTCCGATAAAGATCTTAGTCTTCTTCTACCTTCTCCCCTCCGACATTGCCATGCTCTTGTCCCTAGCGGCTACCCCCGCTTCCTGCTGAGCTGAAGACTCACTGGCAGCAGCATCGGACCTAGGGTTTCCGGGCTTTACAATCAAAGCAGGGTTTTGCTCTGTAGCTACTATTAGAGCTATTGCCTTCTGTAGACATTGAAATATTGCCTAAAGCTAGAGAATCAGAAATTTGGCTAAGTCTGGAAGACTTTATTTCCCTGATGACCAGGGAAATTTTGCTTTACACTCAAAAATTTGGCTAAGTCTGGAAGACTTTATTTCCCTGATGACCAGGGAAATTTTTACTTCCTTACACTTTATTTCCCTGATGACCAGGGAAATTTTTCTCTATACTCAGAAATTTGGCTAAGTCTGGAAGACTTTATTTCCCTGATGACCAGGGAAATTTTGCTTCCTTATACTTTATTTCCCTGATGACCAGGGAAATTTTTCTCTACACTCAGAAATTTGACTAAGTCTGGAAGACTTTATTTCCCTGATGACCAAGGAAATTTTGCTTTACACTCAAAAATTTGGCTAAGTCTGGAAGACTTTATTTCCCTGATGACCAGGGAAATTTTTACTTCCTTACACTTTATTTCCCTGATGACCAGGGAAATTTTTCTCTATACTCAGAAATTTGGCTAAGTCTGGAAGACTTTATTTCCCTGATGACCAGGGAAATTTTGCTTCCTTATACTTTATTTCCCTGATGACCAGGGAAATTTTTCTCTACACTCAGAAATTTGACTAAGTCTGGAAGACTTTATTTCCCTGATGACCAAGGAAATTTTGTTTTACACTCAAAAATTTGGCTAAGTCTGGAAGACTTTATTTCCCTGATGACCAGGGAAATTTTTGTTTCCTTACACTTTATTTCCCTGATGACTAGGGAAATTTTTGTCTACACTCAGAAATTTGGCTAAGTCTGGAAGACTTTATTTCCCCGATGACCAGGGAAATTTTGCTTTACACTCAAAATTTGGCTAAGTCTGAAAGACTTTATTTCCCTGATGACCAGGGAAATTTTTGTTTCCTTACACTTTATTTCCCTGATGACCAGGGAAATTTTTGCCTACACTCAAAAATTTGGCTAAGTCTGGAAGACTTTATTTCCCTGATGACTAGGAAATTTTGCTTCCTTATACTTTATTTCCTTGATGACCAAGGAAATTTTTCTTGCTTCCTTACGCTCTGAAATTTGACCAAGTCTGAGAGTAAGGAAAGTACTATATCCCTATCGTCCAAAGGCTATATCTAAGTCAATAGAATGATACTTAGAGATGAGCATCCTTCGACAAGCCGATATACAAGGCCGAAGAATAATCAAGCTTAAGCTCCTACAAGTAAGCTTACGCTAGATTTTGACAAACTCATTGAACCTACCAAGTCAGAAAGGACCGGATCAAGAGTTAACTTGGTTAAAATCTAAGTCGCAGTAAGTCGATTCGGATTTAAGACCCGAACCACAAGTCGTTTTAATCAGACTGGTTCACTCAAACTCAAAAGGATTAAGCTACCAGTGGAAGTTACAAAACCACTCGAATATGATCCTAACCATCAAGGAAGTTATATAAACCACCTGGAAGTTTCCCTAACCATCCAAGGGAAGTTATAAAAACCACCAGGAGGTTGCTTCAACCACCCGAAGTAGTTATTCTCTACAATAACTACTTCGACCCTTATAAAAGGAGGGACAAGAAGAGAAGAAGGGATCTTTGGCCATAGCAACAAGATCCTTCAAAGCTCCAAGAAATCCCGGAGAAGAAGGATCGAAGATCGAAGCAAACCAAAGAAAATCAAAGACCGAAGATCGAAGATGGAAAATTGAAGATTCAAGTCCAAAGCAAGTCGAAGAACAAGCGAAGAACAAGTGAAGATTCTAGAAGAAGAAGAGTAAAGCAAAGCCCCTAGCCGATCACGCGCAAAGCCCGGAAGGATCAAGCACCGCAACGCTCTTCTCTTTTCATTTTCTCACTTGTTGTAATCTTTGTACTTCGAAATCGAGTATCAAAGGATCAAAGACGGATTTCCTCGCAATCTCCTGATATACATTTTGTACTCCGCTCCCTCGAAGCGAGTCTTTGAAATTTGTACTTGAGTAAAAATCAAATATTTGCTCATACAAATATTTTGGCACGCCCGGTGGGACATCCGTCTCCTTTCATCCCTCCATTTCGTTGGTTCTCATACTCGAAGTTTTCGTCCTTACGAAGAATTCTTCTAATTCAAGTTTTCAACATGGTCGGTATCGGCGATACTATGGTCGTTCCCGTCACTATGCCCGTTGTTGAGTCAAATACACTCCAACAAGGCAACCAGGAGAATGTCACCACGAATGCTAATGTTTCAGCATCCGAGGAGGCCCCTGCACTACGTGTCTACACTAGGCGCAAGAAGACTACTTCTTCAGTTCTACCTGAAGTCGAAACCGAGGGAGATATCCTATACACAAAGGAACTCGGGGTGAGAGACGAAGTAATCTTCAATCCAGATGGTAATGTGGACGCTGTTGTTCATCATGACTACGTCTCGGAAGACGACGTTGAGACTCTCGAGGCACGCCAGGAAGTTCGCCCAAATTCTACTAACTCCACAATGACTAAACTTGAGGAGGAAGTACGACAAATGAGCCAACTCATGGCTCAGATGGTCCAGACAATGGCAGAAAAGGATCGTCAAATCAACAGTCTTCTCAAAAAAATGGATACTAAGGAAGAGGCTTTGGTTCCTGCAACAACCAAGGCCCTCCCCACGACTACTCGGACTTTGATGCCGCCGATGATCACTTCTCCAGAGATAGGTGCAATCATGCCTACATCTTCACCTATGACTGTTGAACAATTACAGTCTATGGTCGCAAGTATGATCCAAGCAAGGGGAGACGGATTTTCTAAGTCCACAGTAGGGTACACCAAGCCTTACTCCCAACGTATCCAAGACTTACGCTTTCCGGCAGGATACAACCCACCCAAGTTCCAGCAATTCGAAGGAAAAGGCAATCCAAAGCAACATATTGCCCACTTCATAGAAACTTGTAACAATGCTGGCACTTATGATGATGAAATGGTCAAACAATTCGTTCGGTCTATCAAAGGGACCGCATTCGAATGGTATGTAGACCTCACTCCGGGGTCTATCGATAGCTGGGAACAATTAGAACGGGAGTTTCTCACTCGGTTCTACAGCACTCGGCGTGTGGTGAGTATGGTGGAACTTACTGCTGTCAAGCAACGCAAAGATGAGAAAGTCATAGACTATATCGATCGATGGAGAAACCTTGCTCTCAACTCACGGGATCGACTCTCCGAGTCTTCAGCAATAGAGATGTGCATTCAAGGAATGCATTGGGGATTACTCTACATTCTCCAGGGAATCAAACCCAGCTCTTTTGAAGAGTTGGCCACACGAGCTCACGATATGGAGCTTAGCTTGGCCACTCACGGAGATTCCAAGCCAAGGGACTTTTCGAAGTCTAAGGCAGACGGTAAAGAAAAAATGTCAGCTCCAAAAGCAAAACAAACAAATGTTGTAAACATTGCTTCTTCTTCCAAACCTTTGAAGATGAAAGAAAAACCAGACAACACCAAGCCTACTACTGAGTCTTCACAGCAAAGGCCACCCCGGATGACTTTAGAAGAGCTCCAAGCGAAGAAGTATCCCTTTCCAGACTCAGAAGTTTCAGCTATGTTTGACCAACTCTTGGAGGAGAAGATGATCGAAATACCTTTATCCAAGAGACCAGAAGAAGCAAATAGAGTTGATGATCCTTTATATTGCAAATATCATAGGGTCGTGAGTCACCCTATCGAAAAATGTTTCGTGTTCAAAGAGAAAATCATGTCGTTGGCACGTCAAGGAAAGATTGAGTTGCCTTCAGATGAGATAGTCGCAACTAACATGACATCCATTGTCTTCGGTTCTCTCCCACCAGTTCAAATTCCAGCAGCAAGGAAGAGGCTAGTTTTCAAGATAAAAACTTCAGCCCTCCTCAACAAGCAACATTCTTCAGTAAGGAGGCATATGCATGTTACTCAGGTTGCAAGCTTGGGGGCACCAGAACTCAGAATCCAGATGCGCAAAAATCAGATCAAGAGTTGTGAAAGTCTACCAACGAAAGAAGCCCCCTTGCCTCCAAAAGAGAATGACTATTCCCTTGAAAAAGAGAATTCGGAACAGAAGGACGGATGGACCTTGGTGGTTCGAAATAAAAGAACCCCTCGAGCCCCTCTCCGTAAAGTCTCTCCCATAATCTATGATAAGTCTAAGGGAAAGAGAGAAAAGACTTACGTCAAGAAGTCTTTAAAGAATAAAGGCCAAAAGAAAAGTATGCCTAAAGTTGTTACAGTCAATGATGAAGAAATACTACATCAAGCCGTCCGGCGACCTCTTACACTAAGAGACTTCATTCCTGAAGATTTCTTCGAAAATGATTTATCCTCTTCGTCAACTTGCTATACGGCAGAAGTCCATGAGAAAGAATCAAATGAGGAACTAACTCTTCAGCCTCCAGAAATGTCAGATAATATACCTCCTGTTGAGCCGATAGAAGGAAACCTCGCAGCTACTTCTGATGAAGCTATGTTACATTTGCCACTTATAGAGGCTTTCCATCTTTCGGAAGATGCACGCCACGCTATGGCTGCGGCATTAACCGACCCAGAAAGTTATCAAGTGAAGACTAATGAAGAAAAATCAGTCCAATGTGATATGACTATCTCCTTCTCTGACGAAGATTTGCAGCTGGGAGCACGGTTGCACAACCGACCTCTTTATGTTTCTGGTTATATCAATGAAAAACCAGTAACTCGCATATTGATAGATGGCGGATCGGCTGTCAATATCATGCCTAGTCAAACCATGAAGGACTTGGGCATAAAAAGTGATCAACTTTCCAGAAGCAAATTGGTCATTCAAGGCTTCAACCAAGGGGCACAGTCAGCTGTCGGCATCATACGCTTGAAGTTGTCAATCGGAGAACTTGACACTATGACTCTGTTCCATGTCATAGACTGTCAAACCTCTTATCGACTCTTACTTGGAAGACCTTGGCTACATATGAATAAAATAATGCCTTCAACATTACATCAATGTTTCAAATATCACCAAGGGGGCATTGAGAAGTGCGTTCTGGCAGATGATAGACCATTTAATGAAGCAGAAGCTTATCTCGCCGACGCCAAATTCTACCACAGTAAAGGCTCTGTTATCAAGGAAACGTCACCCAACAAAGCTACAAATTCTCTCCAAGAAACAGAGGCAAAAGAAGTGACTCCATCAGTCAGGGTCTCTCCAAATCCTCCAACCCAACGTCATACGATGTTTGGTGATTGCGAATGTGACGAATGCCTTGAAGAGGCTCTGGAATTGGAATACGAAGATGATGAAGATCGGCGAAGGAAAAACAAGAAGTCATCACAACAATCTCTCAAACAAAGATATGAGAACGGTGACCCAGAAGTAGGTTTACTTGGCCAACCTTCAGGGAAATTCGATTTTTATGTCCTTTATCCGAAGAAATCAAACCAGCAAGCGGTGCCAGTTCAAATGAAGAGTATAAAAGGAAAACAGAAGGTTAATAAATATCCTACAAAAATGGCTGAATCTGCTCCGGTGTTAAGTTTCGTACCACAGAGAGGCCGAAAGATAGGACAGCCACCATTCACTCCTATGCATACAAAGCCATCCACCTCTTTTACAGATGCTAATTTGGTCACTTTAAAAGAAGACTTGGTATTGCCGCTGCACAACCTAACATCAGCTACTAACTCAAGTAAGGGCAACTCTACATTCAAACCAGAAGGAACATGGGGAAGCGAAGCATCAAGTCTCCTGAGCAAAGCTGGATTCACTCCAAAAGATGTTGAACGTTTAGGTACATTACCACCACGAACAGCCCCTTACGGTTTAACTAAAACCCAAGAGCGGCTCTTCTTGGCTGGAGAAAATATACCACAAACTCGACCTGGCATTGGAGCCAAGCAAATCCCCATTGTGCTCAAAACAAGCGCAAAAGAAACTATGTCCGCAAACTTCATTGAAGCCCAAGATGAAGAAGACTATACAAAAGCTTTATATGATGCAGATGATGACACAGTAGAAAAGAAGTATCTCGGTAACACAGATGAAGACTTTCAGACATTGTCTAAGTCAGCAAAAAGAAGGGAACTACGTGCGACTTGATCCCTTGAAAAAGGGTACGTAGGCAGCCTGAGGAAACCCCTCAGGTTCAGTCCAAACAAAAAAATAATAACCCATATTCAGTAGAACAATCAAGAAGGAAATACCAGGAGAATTCATATTGCATAAATCTTAATGAAGTCTAAAAGGAAAAAGTACAAAGCTTATTAATCAATATATCGAGCTTAAGTCACGAAGACGCTGCATAAGTTCCTCTCGTGCGCCATCAATAGCTAAGACAGAAGATGCCCCAGCTTCCTCTTGACCCTTGAGTTCGGTCAGTTCTTTCTCTTTTTCAGTCTTTTGTGCCTTCAGGGAGTTGAGGTAATCATTTTGTAAAGTCACGGCATCAGAAGCTGCAGCCAAACGCTTTTCGCAAGAAATAACCAACGCTTTAGCCTCCTCCAATGCTAAACGAGCAGAAGTTTCCTCTGACTTTGCTGTTGACAGTACAGAATCACCCTCATCCAAGAACTGGGAGAACGACTTCAAAGTCTCTTCTATCTTCGCTATATGGTCCGGACTAACAACAGCCTTTTCCTTGACAAACGATGAACGTCGGTTATGATAAGTATGGCTGTCTTGAAGAAGCGATTCGATCTTTTCAACAAAGACAGAATCGTTCACTCCGAATTTTCGAAGACGATCACAAAAGATAACACCCATACTGGCCCACCACTTCTCTAGTGCTGAGAATCCCGCTTGATGAAAAGGCTTCAGTGAGCAGTCTATGAATGACCTGCAGGGAACCAGCATAATAGCAGCCAAAGAACGGTCCATCTCCTCAACTGAACCATGCACAAATCCAGTTGCCTCAGACATAGTTGGACTCATCCCAGCAATCGATCTCGGCTTCTTAAAAACAGGGACTTCTGCCTGAGCTTTCTGGCATACCAAAGAAGATTGAACTTCATGATCCACTGGTGTTATGGAAGGACCTGCAAGCTCCTCAAACATAGAGTCACCCACTATTTCTTTTCTGGTCATCTCAACGGTTACTGATGCCTCGTGATTTTTTCCAACACCCTCATCTTGCAAATCCTGGAAAAACGGGTATGTCGCTTCAAAGGCATCATCCTCCAATAATCCTTTGCCAATCACTTCAGTTAGATCATCATTAGGAATGCAAAGGCCGCCAGCTGAATATCCTATACAACAAAGCGATAGGGTAAAACATACAGCAATCATTAATATTCAAAGGATTACAAAGGGGACAACTCATACCTGAAGTAGTAATATCAACACCTTGAGTTGCCATCTCAGCAGGAGAAGCTGCAACAAGAGCAGTCTCCAATATTTGATGCCTCGATCCAGTAGGGGACGTCGCAAGAGGATTAATGATCTCCCGAACAGAAGAACTATCCTCTGATGTTCTCGCCCTCTTCCTGGCACCTCTTTCATCTCCCTGTCGCTCGGAAGGCATGGCTGGAGGAACCGGACGCTCAGAAGTGCCAGAACAAGAAGACTCAACTTCTCTGTCAGATTCTGTTCGGCGATGGCACGCTCGTGAAGAACCAGGACGAGAGTTCTTTTGGAATCGAATCTCCGTCCTATCTCTCATGCCTTCATCTTTTTTGAACTCAAACGAGCTTTTCTCACTCGATTTCAGCATAGAAGAAGGATACATAGCCAATCGATTCTTGATTCCCCCTCTTACTAAACTTGAATATGCTGAAGATACGCAGTCTCTGAGGTTTACTCCTTGTAACGGAAGAGCAAAACTAACTCCAGTATGCCTCTCACTGAATGCTAACCAATAGCCAAACGCCAACTTTGGAGACACTTCTTCCTTATAAGGGATAGGTGTTCCAGGTATCGTTTGCATAAAACCTTGTTGACGAGAAAACCGATGAGGGCTATACTGTGCTATCTGTACTGTATTACCCCGACGGAATACAAGAAACCCTGGTTTACAACTCAACATTGAGAGGAAGATGGGGTATGGCATCTTGCCATTATCATAAAAGATACCCTTTTCTCTATCAGGGATCGGCTTCCAAGCTTCATGGGCAAAACGAAAATCAGCTTCTCCCATAGTACGAAGAATCATCCTAGCGTCTTGAGCTGACCCTTCCCAAGGCTGATAAGCTGCCAGAGCACCAGATACTGATATGAGAAAAGGAAATCTCTTTTGCCGAAGATTCTTGGCAAATATCCCTCTCGGAAAGTGAAGTCCAATCCACCCATATAAGTAGTGAAGGGGACAAAAAGAACTAGCCCGACCTAGCTCACCACTGAACTTGGGGCTTGTAGACAGGCTGCTGTAAGTCCGCGTCAGACCATTGTAGAGTAAGCATAATATGGGAACAGCCAAATTGTATTCGGTACCTTTCACCATATTTACAGCTGGGATGAAAGTACCAGGACGAATCAAGTCACCACTCCAAGGCAGGGCGAACTTACAAAGAAAAAGAACAATCGCCGCAGACCTATAGACAATCTTCCCCAGAGTGCTATTGGCTGACAATCCTAGCAAAACGTAAGGGCTGGGTTTCGAGCCAGAAGGTCGTTTCTCTGGAGGCATAAGACTGATTGGCCTATCAATATCTCCTGATTGGTCAAGTTTAGCTTTGGCTTTCCTTATGATATCAGTTTTCTGAGAATTAACAGCTCGAGGGTACCCACGAAACCAAAAATCAATCCAGTCACAATGCCGAACTCGGTCACTACGGCAAGATGCAGCAATAATTGCAAAAGCTTTGAAAAGATAGGAAAGTGCTGAAGGAGTATATACACAGTCGAAAAGCTCAAAGAGATTAGGGACTCTCTCTTGGTAATATTCTCCACTCATGAGACAACCTGATATCTGGAAGAAGAAAAATGAAGAAAGTAAGTCACACGTATGAATGTCGCTCAAATTCAATTTCAAGTATGAATATACCTGATAGATCTCCGACAAGGAAATCCCTATTTCCCCAATAGAAGTAAGGAATGTATTCGTTTCCGGACACCAGAGCTCACACAAAGCTCTATACATTCCATCAGGCCTACAATATTCATAACAAGCAGGTTCCAGCATAACAGATATGTTTCTAGTAGCCTCTCGGCCGCGCAAGGCTTCGAAGACTTCGTGCATCCATTCACCGAAACCATTGAGATACTGGACATCGCCACGACCTCGTATTTCGTCCCCCCATCGAGTGAATCTTGAAGCAATTTTTGAAGCAATTTGAGGAATGGGAACCATTTCAGCCGTTGTATGATGATACGGAAAAGAAAGAATCGGAGCCTTTTCAAAACGGCTGATGGGTCCAGCGCTCTTCTCAGCTCCATGACTATCGTTGTCACAACTCTCGTGCTCAACGATTCTCAAGGTAGTCAAAGAGTTTGGGCCATTCTTTTTCAGAGTTGCCCCATGCTGCTTGACTTTCGCATGAGGAAAAACAAGATAAGTGACCCCTCGTTCTTCTTCTTCTTCTAACCAACCATCTTCTGGCATAGCAATGTATTTCTCTGAAGTACTCATACCTACACACAGAAGATTGAGTTAAAAGTTAGAATACATTTTGCAAAAGTTGACCATCGAAAAACATCAAAGATCGAAGATCATTGCAAAAGAAGGAAAGGAGATCAAGGAACAAGCAAAATAAAGAAAAGAATCCCGTTTCATGTAAAAGGGGAGTCAAAGGACGAGCTGTACCGTCATAAGTACCGCTGTCCTTAAAAAAAAAAAAAAAAAAAAAAAAAAAAAAAAATTTTGGCCGACCCTGGGGATTGCCTGGCCGGCCCTGGTCAAACCTGGCCGGCCCTGGCAAAAAAAAAAAAAAAAAAAAAAAAAAAAAAAAAAATGACCTGGTCAAACCTGGTCAATTCGGGTAGATGAATAGTCAAAGATTATCTAACATCATGCACGAGATATACATAAAAAAAAAAAAAAAAAAAAAAAAGGTAAAAATGAGAGTAAAAAAAATCGTTATTACGAAATCTTGAACTAGGGTTTCTAAAAACCTAGTCGATTCAAGTAGATGGGTAGTCAAAGATCATCTAGATGCATGAAAAATGATCCAAGAATCAAATATCATATGATTCAAAAAGGTAAAGGAGGAGATCAAAGATCATTCTTGCAAAACCTTGAACTAGGGTTTCGTTTTTTTTAAAAAGGGGCCCACAAAGATCATTGCAAAAGGAGAAACGAAGATCAGAGAGAAAGCAAAGCAAAGGAAAAGATCAAGATTATGATTACCTTGGATGATTTGGTCGTCTACTTGCCGAAGGAATCAAGTTTGCGAGATGGTTTTTGCAAAATACCTTGAAGTAGGGTTTTTAGACCTAGCTTCAAGAAATACCGAAAAAATAAGTTAGAAAAGGAGAGGAGACCCCTTTTTATAGACAAAGGGGGGTCAAAGGACGAGCTGTACCGCCGTCCTAAAAATAAAAAATAAAAAATAAAAAAAAAAAAAAAAAAAAAAAAAATTGGCCGGCCCTGGAGGTTTCTGGCCGGCCCTGGTCAAACCTGGCCGGCCCTGGCAAAAAAAAAAAAAAAAATCAAAGATTGACCTTTTTCGCTTTTCGCTTGAAACGTCAATCCTTGAGGGGGCAATTTGTAGACATTGAAATATTGCCTAAAGCTAGAGAATCAGAAATTTGGCTAAGTCTGGAAGACTTTATTTCCCTGATGACCAGGGAAATTTTGCTTTACACTCAAAAATTTGGCTAAGTCTGGAAGACTTTATTTCCCTGATGACCAGGGAAATTTTTACTTCCTTACACTTTATTTCCCTGATGACCAGGGAAATTTTTCTCTATACTCAGAAATTTGGCTAAGTCTGGAAGACTTTATTTCCCTGATGACCAGGGAAATTTTGCTTCCTTATACTTTATTTCCCTGATGACCAGGGAAATTTTTCTCTACACTCAGAAATTTGACTAAGTCTGGAAGACTTTATTTCCCTGATGACCAAGGAAATTTTGCTTTACACTCAAAAATTTGGCTTAGTCTGGAAGACTTTATTTCCCTGATGACCAGGGAAATTTTTACTTCCTTACACTTTATTTCCCTGATGACCAGGGAAATTTTTCTCTATACTCAGAAATTTGGCTAAGTCTGGAAGACTTTATTTCCCTGATGACCAGGGAAATTTTGCTTCCTTATACTTTATTTCCCTGATGACCAGGGAAATTTTTCTCTACACTCAGAAATTTGACTAAGTCTGGAAGACTTTATTTCCCTGATGACCAAGGAAATTTTGTTTTACACTCAAAAATTTGGCTAAGTCTGGAAGACTTTATTTCCCTGATGACCAGGGAAATTTTTGTTTCCTTACACTTTATTTCCCTGATGACTAGGGAAATTTTTGTCTACACTCAGAAATTTGGCTAAGTCTGGAAGACTTTATTTCCCCGATGACCAGGGAAATTTTGCTTTACACTCAAAATTTGGCTAAGTCTGAAAGACTTTATTTCCCTGATGACCAGGGAAATTTTTGTTTCCTTACACTTTATTTCCCTGATGACCAGGGAAATTTTTGCCTACACTCAAAAATTTGGCTAAGTCTGGAAGACTTTATTTCCCTGATGACCAGGAAATTTTGCTTCCTTATACTTTATTTCCTTGATGACCAAGGAAATTTTTCTTGCTTCCTTACGCTCTGAAATTTGACCAAGTCTGAGAGTAAGGAAAGTACTATATCCCTATCGTCCAAAGGCTATATCTAAGTCAATAGAATGATACTTAGAGATGAGCATCCTTCGACAAGCCGATATACAAGGCCGAAGAATAATCAAGCTTAAGCTCCTACAAGTAAGCTTACGCTAGATTTTGACAAACTCATTGAACCTACCAAGTCAGAAAGGACCGGATCAAGAGTTAACTTGGTTAAAATCTAAGTCGCAGTAAGTCGATTCGGATTTAAGACCCGAACCACAAGTCGTTTTAATCAGACTGGTTCACTCAAACTCAAAAGGATTAAGCTACCAGTGGAAGTTACAAAACCACTCGAATATGATCCTAACCATCAAGGAAGTTATATAAACCACCTGGAAGTTTCCCTAACCATCCAAGGGAAGTTATAAAAACCACCAGGAGGTTGCTTCAACCACCCGAAGTAGTTATTCTCTACAATAACTACTTCGACCCTTATAAAAGGAGGGACAAGAAGAGAAGAAGGGATCTTTGGCCATAGCAACAAGATCCTTCAAAGCTCCAAGAAATCCCGGAGAAGAAGGATCGAAGATCGAAGCAAACCAAAGAAAATCAAAGACCGAAGATCGAAGATGGAAAATTGAAGATTCAAGTCCAAAGCAAGTCGAAGAACAAGCGAAGAACAAGTGAAGATTCTAGAAGAAGAAGAGTAAAGCAAAGCCCCTAGCCGATCACGCGCAAAGCCCGGAAGGATCAAGCACCGCAACGCTCTTCTCTTTTCATTTTCTCACTTGTTGTAATCTTTGTACTTCGAAATCGAGTATCAAAGGATCAAAGACGGATTTCCTCGCAATCTCCTGATATACATTTTGTACTCCGCTCCCTCGAAGCGAGTCTTTGAAATTTGTACTTGAGTAAAAATCAAATATTTGCTCATACACCTTCTTTTTGTCCTCTTTGGCTACAACGGATACCTTTGGTATTCTCTTCACGAAGATTTTCTTCTTCACCACCTTCAGCACTCGGGTGGTGGTCTAAGGAGAGGAATTCCCGGTGACAGATTTGGAGAGATCCGGAGTGGTCGCTGAGGCAGTGATGGCATCGGTCACTGGGGTTTCGGTTGTGGCCAGAACGAAAGCACTTGGAGTGGTCTAGTGTGGCATTGGGGACTGAAGAGGTGGCATCGGTGGAGGTTAGTTTATGGGCGGCGATGGACACCTAAGGGGTGGCATTGGAGGTTGATTCGTGGGCCGCTCGATGGTGAGGCATCCACCTTGGGAGACATTTTCTATTAAGGAGAGAGAGAGAGAGAGAGAGAGAGAGAATGGGGAGTGAAAACGAGGAAAACTTTACCAAAATAGACTATAGACCTAATCACGAGTCTTGTTGAATATATTTAGATATAAATGATCCAATAAGTTGGTTGCTCCTGATGCTTCAAACTGTCCGATGGCAGGCAACCAGACTGATGAATGACACTCAACCCATTCCAATGGCTGCAGTTGCATTAGTCCTGCCACCTTACAGTACATGACACCTTATGGAATCAATACTCATAACTGGCTTTTCTTAATCACGGTGGCTAATTTTAATCGACTTTCTTATTTGGCTAATGGTGCATGTACTAGAATCTCAATTATTGAATTTGTGAATCGTACTCGTCTTTGTGCATATGGATCAACGATCCAGATATATCTTTTATCTTATGCTATACATCTGGGCTGCATACGTAGTCCTTTATTATAATGATATATGAAGCCGGTACCCTGGATCACTGGCCTAGGATTTGACACGTGGCAATGGGGGACCACTTTCCCCTTCCCTTTCTCCTCTTTCTCTTTGCCCACCCCTCTTCACCACCACCACCGGTGATCATCAGAGAGGAGGCTTGACAGCCCTAGCGGTAGAAAAGTCTACGATAAGCCCAACCGACAACAAAATCAGGCAAAAAGTGGTTCGACATCCTCAATCACTTGTGGTGAAGAAGAGCACCGAGTACGTCGAACATGTGGCTTATTTGCACCAGAAGCCTCCACATCTATGTCCCATGTCAAGTATTCATCTCATGGACCAATTTCTCATGCACGATTCCAATCAACAATTCATTGCATTAATCGATGTCAGGCAATGTAATGGGATCTAGAGTGTCCTTGTTGTATCGCTCCACAAACTTCCGGTTATATTGGATGAAGGCTAGGTCATTCAACTCCAACTTTTGTTGCTCTCCAACCTGTCATCTTCTTTGTGTGGATCTGAAAAAGCATAACATACATAAAAGT
Organism: Chamaelirium japonicum; assembly: GCA_947650365.1. Classification (NCBI taxonomy): domain Eukaryota; kingdom Viridiplantae; phylum Streptophyta; class Magnoliopsida; order Liliales; family Melanthiaceae; genus Chamaelirium; species Chamaelirium japonicum. Next base: position 63,407,427 of record OX393559.1, on the reverse strand, counting down.
CTGATATCCAAAAAAAAAATGATTTGAAGTGTTAACATTGACAAGTAATTTCCTAGACTTATATTTTCAAATACACTCCAATTCCGCTCACATCTACTACCACTGCATGTGAACCCAAGGATATAAACTGCTAATTTTTACAAATGAGGAGCTCCCATTGTTATCCCACAATTCGGCTATATAATAAAAAACTCAAAATCAATATGAAATATGACATACGATCTCATCCCTAAAAAATATTATAATATAATAATCTAATTAACGACAATAACTAATAACCTGGAGAGAGTGAATTCCTTTGCCGGATCGCCAAAGGTCTTCCAAAAAGGCCTTCTACCTTCTTGTAACTAATAAGCTCCCTTACGATCAAATCTTGTTCATCTGGATCTAGGACAAGCTTCTCGATAACAATATATAATCTCTTCCAGACTAAGAAAATTTTGAAGTCTATCAGACTAAGAAAAATTTCAATGCCCAAAGGGCGCTACTGGACAAGGTTCATTATATAGGAAGATGATATTATTCAAGTAGAAGGGTAATTAAATGTTGATATGGATTATTCTAGTGACCGGAGTCTACTATTGTATTTTGCACTCTAGTTGATATCGAATTTCTTAATTTTTCACACATTGTAACATAGAGGTTTTACTAGGGGAAATTTTATTCACCCCCCAAAAAGGATGAGTATACCATGTTTCCATATTTCCCCACCTCGCATTATTTGTTTTAACAAGTATAGCCTCCTCATCCCCTACCCCATCACCCCATTGCATACCCCATCACCCATTACATACCGCATTCCCCACCTCATCCATCACACAGAGCCCCTGACGCCTGCCTCCGACACCAGCACCCCTGACGCCCAATGCCTCTGCTGCCCATTTCCGACGCCGGTGCCTTTGGCACCCACCTTCGACGCCAGCGCCCTCCCCTCTCCTTCCTCTCCTTCCCCTCTGCCTTCCCCATTGTCGGAGCCGCCACTTCCTCCCCTTCCTTCCTCCCCTTTCCATCATCAGTTTTCATCGCTGAAGCAAATGTCGCCTCCATTTCTCCTTCGGCAGTTAACTGCTAAATGTAGTGTTCTTCAGAACACCACTATGTTAGTTAACTGTTGAATATTATTCAATGTGTTCTATAGTCCAATACCAAATACGGTGAGCAATTTTTATCATTACTCAGCATGTTTGGTACTGGACTACAGAATATGTTAGATAACGGGGAGGGAAAGGGAGACGAGACGACGACAACTCCGATGATGGAAAAAGAGAAGGGGGGATGGCTACGACAAGGAGGAGAGGTGGTTGCAGCTCCGATGGTGGGGAAGGAGAGGAAGAGGAGGAAGGAAGAGGAGAGGTGGTGGCAACTCTGGCGAAGGGGAAGGAGGCGAAGGGCAGGCAAGTGTGGTATGAAGAAAGGAGGGTATATTGTCAAAGAATAAGGGGGAGGGGGGGGGGAGGGGAATAGGATATGCCCATCATTTTTGGGATGTCAATAAAATTTTCCTTTAATAGAAGAAGTAAATGTTACATTCTTCATTGTATTGTGATTACAAAGTAACACTAGCGATTCACGAGTCAATTATTGTTCAAAATAATTTTATTTCAGAATTGAGGAAATTAAAAAAAAAATTACTAACCATGAAGCCACTCAAAAGATGAGGAGGACCGAGTTGTCAATATTGTGAATGTATGTAGAATATCTCCTGTACCAACAAACAAAAACATGCTAAAACATTCAATAGACCTTAAAGGGAACTAAAAATAAACATAACATATTAAAGAATATAGTCAAAAGAACTATCTACTAATGATGAGAAAAATTTTGAATAAGAAAAAACAATAGGATATAAACTATAGATTAATACAGTAGCTTGATTTGTTTTTGCTATATTTCTCCATGCATGAGGTTTGAAAAGACTCTTGTCTAAGCCAGAACTAAACAATGATTAGTAGGCACTTGCTTGGTTCAAATGATATGCAAGTTCCCATATGGCAATTTAATATTCTACATAGGCTCTTGTGAAACATGATGCATTTGTTTTGCAATAAAGTGCCTGTAAGGTTTGGTCACCAATGCACACGAAATCTGGGACATACAGTATATCATTACCACAATTGTAGAAACTATATTACACCAGGACATGATCCTATTGACACTGAGAAAGGTTTCTACTACCCTAGCTTTACAAACAAGCACAAAACATGTTTAGTAATTTATCCATACACAGTCCTCCATTCTAATGGTACATACATGGATTCTATAGCACAGAGTCTACACATTGGTTCTTGACAAACCCTTGGTATGGTTATATGGTGTGAATCCTTATTACCCAAACATATGTGGATTTGTTCCTGAGGATTTCATTCACACCAATACCAGAAACAAGTTCATCACAATGACGCCAGAGATCGCAATCCCAAAATCTATGAAAAATAATTTTCCATTCAATTGAGATCTTTAGCACGAGGTTATACTACCAAGCTGTCACCCTACAAGGGTGGCCTTGCTTGAAATGTCTCACCACAAGACTGCCAGAATTAGATAATGATACTACTTGGAACCATAAAGTTGGGATCTATACAAATCATAGTAATTTAGTACATCTTTGAAAAAAGAGTCCATCTTTGGTCTTGGAGGAGCTATTCAACACCAACAAACTTGAGGTTAATGTTACTTTACGGATGTATTTGGGTCCACTGTTCTACAAAAGTACTTAAGGTTATTTGTGACTCCTCTTTCAGCAGTGTAAACCACATTATCACCCAAATTACCTTTATCTATTTTGGAAGCCTTTTGTAACTGTTTCTTTTGGTGTTCCCTTGTCATTTATAGATCGAGGTTCTCACTTGTCATTTCAGGGTAAGCAATTGAATTCCAGTCTTCCACCATTTCCGAAAGTTCTATTTGCTCTTAGGTTCTTTTGCAACAATTCCCTCAATTTCCTTGTTCAGGCAAACTACATTTGCAAAAATCTTCTTTTTAGGAGAAGTCCTAACCAGTACGTAGTTGATCCGGCCCGGCCCAACATTGTACCTACCCAACCCCGATCCGTTTTACAGCCCTAGGTGTGAGACCCGTGATGTACCTCATTCTTCCTTTATTTCTATCATTTTTCTTCTATTTCTGGAATATCTGCACTTAATCTGAAATCTAAACAACGATACCCCTTGTGCTTAGAGCTGGTCCCTAAGAGAACACACTTCGCCGACCAGCCGACAGCTTGTTGCACTCATGAGGGGGAAGAAGAACAAAGCATGTGCATCTAAGCGTGTGAAGCATGCTATAGTCTAGAGGGTTGGAGTAGAGACGCACATGGAGACACCAAAGAGAACAGAGGAGGGAGTGATGTTGATGAGATTAACTGAAGTCAGAATGGCCTCTGCCCAGAAGGTGCTAGGAACTGAGGAAGAGAGAAGATGAGCACGAGCGGTCTCTAAGATGTGACGATACTTCCTCTCAGCAACCCCATTCTGCTCATGAGTGTAAGAACATGATTTCTGAAAGAGATCCTATGAGAGTGAAGAATAGAACGAATCGTAGAGGAGAGGCATTCACGGGCACAATCAGACCGAAAGGTATAGATGCGAGTATGGAAGTGAGTGTGGTCGTAGATGTAAGGTCTGGCAGATCTCAAGTATCTCGGAGCGATGACGAAGGAGATAGACCCAAGTATGGCGAGAGAAATCGTCAAGAAATTGTCGATGAAAATGACATAATCATGAAAACTATCCATGGAGGGAAAAGGACCTGGACCCCATATGTCGAAATGCACTAAGTCAACGGGACGACTGGACATAGACAAACTAGAAAAGAAATGGAGGGAGAAATACTTGGCTAACTTACAGCCCGTACAAATGGAAAGAGGAGTGAAAGAGCCTCGACCTAATGCTCCAAACTAGAAGAGGCTTTTCAGTCAAGACTCTGACACATGACCTAACCTTCGATGCCATATGTTGACGACAAAGGTGAACACACTACAGAAGTCTAAGAGAGAGGAGGCAGGGGGTGAAGGTACTCTAGATAATACAGTCCGCCTTTCCCACAAGCAACACCAAACCTCTAGTCAGTACGTGGATCTCGCATATTACAAGAAAAAGAGGTAAAAGAAACAGTCAGTCCAGAATCACAGAGGCGAATAATGGAGATATGGTTCATGCAGAGTTGAGAGGCATGTAAAACAAAGGGAAGAGAAAAGTGTCTTGTAAGATCTGAAGCGGTAGTGATCGAGCAAAGACTGTGTGACGACCAGGAGAGAGCCGTCAACAGTGTGGATAGGAGAGACGTGGGGTAGAGGCTGACAGGAAGGCAGACGGTAAGCACAGAAGAATCGGATGTCATGTGGTGCGAGACTTCAGAGTCCAGAATCCAGGTGGCAAAAGTACCCGACATGGCAAGAGGGCAGAAATATCAGAGGGGCTCGAGGCATACTGCTGTAGAAGAAGCTACTCAAAACACTATTCAAGTCGGTCTGGGGGAGGAACAACTGTAGTGCTAAGAGAAAACGCAGAGGTACAGGTCGCAGCGGTAAGACGAGGCGGAGGGGCAAAACCAAGAACACCCTTAAAGCAGAGGGGCGGAGGGATCGACCATGGTTCATAAGTGACACTAAGGCCTACGGGAGGCTCAAAGCAGAGGGACTCGGCGGAAAGCCACAGGGCAAGACAAGGCCATCATCGCACAACAACGAAAGCATACATCGTGGTGCAAAGACAAGTGCAGAGGTACCCTCAAAGACACAGTACGGAGGTGCCAAATCTTGGGGTGCCCTCAATGCTGACAACTGATAAGAGGTTCAAAAAAGGCCACCAACCTCTAAAGAGAGAGAGAGAGAGCTCAAAGGTGCCAGATCTGTAAGGGGGGTGACAAGTGGTGGTACATGATCTCACTTTCTCTACCAAGCTATCGGGCAAATAAGAGAGGCCAAACATATATAACCAGCAGAGGGGACGGGGGTAGATCCAGAACGAGATGCAAAGAGGAGAGGGTGGCGCTCGAGGTAGCTGGCCGAAGCGAGATAGGGTAGATAGGAGAGGGCCCTTTGGCTGTTGGAGGTGGATCTCGGTATCAGGAGGTAGAGGCGCGAGCAGATCGGGCGAACGGAGGCACTGACTGTCGGATCTGGTGCGAGCAGCCAAAAACACAGGTCTCATCTCAGAGGGCTCATAGGGGGTGCTCACAGGTCTCGATGAAGGATCGCAGGTCTAGATGAAGGCGACGGTGAGCTCGATGAAGGCGACCGTGAGCGGCAGGCAACGGAGGGCTCACAAGCAATGGCTCGCAAACCGCACAGGCAACGGCGAGCGGCATATGACGGAGGTCTCGCAAGTGACGACCCGCAGGGCGCGCAAGCGACGACAGGAGGGCTTGCAAGCAACGATGAGTGACAGAGGGCCGTGCGGGTGGCTCCGTCGGTGTGCTCGGAGGGCTCGCAGGGGACTACTGCATACTGTGGTAGAGGGCGCGCAGCTCGCACGGGCAGGTGGCTCGTCGAGCAGCACAAAGGGCTCACAGGTGGTGTGGCAAGCCGCGCTAATGTGCTCAGAGAACTCGCAGGCTACGACGAGCAGCAAAGAGTGCCTGATCGGACGGCAATGATCATGAGAATCGACATGTCGTCATGAGGAGAGAACGACGTCGCAGACTCAGAGATTGGCGTCGAGGATCAGGGATCGACATACGGAGAGGGCAAGATCGAGACGCTCTGATACCTTGTGACGAATAACCCTATAAGGGAGGGAGGGAGGGAGGGAGAGAGAGAGACGGCTAGGGTTTTGGTGAGAATGAAACCTTAATTCTCATTAGGGCGTATGCCAACATATCTATACAATGAACATTTTTAGGGTGTAAGTCCCATACACAGAAAAGACATGTATAACCTACTTATACACATATGACTAACAAGATGAAAGATAGAGACTGAGAAAATAAAGAGTAAATAAAATAGCGCTAGTGGTAAATGATGACGATGATGTTTGAAAAAATAATGATCATGCAATTATATGAATTTAAGATAATCATCAAGTGCATAATATGGAACCAAATGCAGAGACAAAAATTTATGTCTTTGATAATTTAGTGTCGATTGCAAACCATGTTCTCTGTCAGAGAGTAAAATTAGTTACATACAAAATTTTCATTTAAAAGTATATGTATCTATATTTTGAATTACATCATTGAGTATATTGTCATTCTGCCTCTCAGTATATCATTTTTGCAATTCGAAGATCAGTGTACATGGTCGTATAAATCACAGGAACACAAGTGTGCTATTTAAATTCCTCAAGAGCAAAGAAGAAAAATAACAACAAACCTTCTGAGTTTCCCCAAGAATCATACAGAGCAGCAAACACAAGAGGCCGATCATCACTAAAATGTATATAGTATGGCTGTTTTCTTGAACCATCTTTCTTCCACTCAAAGAATCTGCATTGCAACATTTATGATATATGTTACTAAAGGATATTCAAACAAATGAAAGAATGAGAACTAAGTAAACAACATAAATCTCATTTATATGGCAATCATCTTAAGATTATATTAACTCTAAGTTCAGGTTGATAAGTAGACATCGTAGAGTAATCAGAGTGCATTAAGACAAATCCTTGCTCAGGGTGAACTATAGGACATTTGTGGCTATCAAATACCAAACATGGTCAATCGAGGACCTGATTCTGCATCAGCTGTGTATATATTTTTATTTGTTTTGTAATGCCATTCAACAATGCCTTTATATTCAAAACATCTAGAAGCTACAGAAAATAATAACGGGATACTGCTACTCATTATAAATTATTTGAATTGGAAAACATAATTGCTAGACTATCATAGAAGGGAAAGACTTATATCATCTTTATGAGACATCATAATAACTAAGCTACATGAATGACCAGGATATAAGCTCACTGGGGATAAGTTCTAAACATCTATGAGAACACATTCCAGAAGCATACTGTGCAACTTAGTTGTTTACCATAATGTACAGAGAGTCTAACGCTAGGACAAAGTAGCTGCTGGTGTCAGAGACTAGGGTTGGATATGGTCAAAGTCGCAAGAAGCAAAAGCATAAATCTGTGGAGTAATAGTTCCTGCGTAGTAATTTCTAAAATAACAACCTTAGGTTCAAGTAATCCAATCCAGCAAGGCACGAGCACAGCAGCAGTGCAGCATGACCGAAGTGATTGCTAGATGGAAAGGTCCAATGAGAAAGCTGGTTCTAACTTGCCACATGCTTAATTGCAATGAAAAATAGGGGGAGAGAGAGAGAGAGAGAGAGAGAGAGAGAGAGAGAGAGAGCTTCTCCTGAATGTGGGGTTATGATAACATGACATGCAGAGGTACAATGTAAATATGGGAAATATTATTAGACAACTGTCCCAAAGAGATGCTCAGAAGAGTGGTACAATTATCGTAGCAGTGAGATTACCCTACACTATAACAAATCTGGCCACCAATGTAATCAAACTAGTAATGCCCGTGCCTGTCGGCATGCAAAAGATTTCGAGGGTGACAAAACAAATTTCGAGGGCGTGAAAAAATTTTGAGGGGGTGGGGGGGACAATATTTTAAGGGTAGTAATAATAATTTAAAAGTGGTAATAATATTTCGAGGGCGATGATAATATTTCCATAATAGCATTTTGGCGGGGACACCTACATTCGGCAGGGGCGACAATTCATAAGACATAGCCCACAATCGGCGGAAAACTCACATTATGATGCAACCGCCATTTTTGGCAGTGGCACCCACACCGTCAAACGCCGAACTCAACAACTGCTGAACATCTATGGCCCGACTCCAATGACTCGAAGAAAGTTTGCGGCTTATCCGACGCCTGACTCCAAAGATTTGAGAAAATACGAAATCTAGAGGAGCCGATCATATCAGTACTGCAGCAGCCTCCTTCCCATTAAGTTACTTGGCATTGTTGTTAAAATATCAGACCTCCATTCAACCCAAAAATTCGTCTATCAAATGGCTGAGTGGAGCAGGCATAACTCCATGGGAGGAGCATCAGATGGTTGAGTAGAGCCCGCGCCTCCTCCGCTTTTTTATTGACCAAACACCAAATTAAAGAATAATTGAATACTAAAACACCAAATTCTAAATATTGATAAGAGATATCATCTGATAATTTGATAGATATATCCAGCAAACTAAAAACACATGTAACAAAAAAATAAAAAATTACCCCATGTGGCCAATCCACGGGTGAACTACACCAAAGACTGAGCATCAATATTTATCGAATAGAAATTAATGCCCTGCAGGTCAGTGCCTAAGATTTAGACTGGTTCTAACAAAAAACAAAAATGCAACCCTATTAGACCTCTCAATCCAACGATTCTTACAAAGAAAACGGAAAAGGGAAGGGGAAAAAAAATCTCCGCATCAGATATCTGCAATAGTCGGAGAAAATATTCTTCATGTATCGAAGTTGTCAATTCTCCTATGTATGCTTAATTATAGCAAAGGTTGAAGCTTCCTACGTTGGGTATGAAGTTAAAACAAATCAAGTTACATATCAAATCCAGAAATTAAACATTCAAGAAAACTATAAGATCATCTCTCAATTTGATGTTGACGGCAACATATATTAGATAAACGAAATGGATTTAAAGAAGGTGAAACCAACAAAGAGCAGCTTTTCCATGGTAATTGTTAATGTACATATAGATGGGTCGGGTTTACTGTACAGTCGGGTCGGATTGTATAGATATACATGTACATATATTGGGCTTGAGTCCCTCAATGGAATGCATTCTATTCCTCTCCAAACCCTAGCCGTCATCTCCTAACATGGTATCAGAGCTCTAGGGTTTCTCGCGCGACTGAAGCACCTCCGGCAGCACCTCCGGCCTCTCCTCCACCCCGGCAGCCCCCTCCGCCCCCCTCCGGCCTCTTCCTCTGCTCCGGCACCCCACCCGACACCTCCCAGCCCCCTTTCCTCTGCCCCGACTGCCCACCCGGCACCACCCGCAGCCCACTCCGCCCCCTCCGCACCATCCGGCAGCTCCCTCCGCCCCCTCCGCACCAACCGGCAGCCCCCTCCGCACCACTCGACACCACCCGGCAGCCCCCTCCGCCCCCTCCGCACCACCCGGCAGCCCCCTCCGCCCCCCTCCGCACCACCCGGCAGCCCCCTCTGCCCCGACAGCCCAACCGCACCCTCTACAGCACACCCCGCCCCCTTCCTCTGTCCCGACAGCCCCCTCCGCCCCCCCCCCCCCCCCTCCGGCCTCTCCCTCTGCTCCGGCACCCCACCCGACACCTCCCAGCCCCTCCCGCCCCCCCTTCCGCTGCCCCGACACCCCACCCGACCCTCTCACCCCTTCCCTCAGTACCCCCGGCCCTCTGTTGAGTCTTCTCCATGGCTTCTCCTGCCGTACCGTCGGTCGTTGCGATCTCTCCACCGCTAAAGGCGGTCGCCTTTCAGTTGTCATCGGCCAGCGACTGGCCTGATTGGTCCCTCACCGTCGAGGCCGCGCTCTCCAGTCGTGATCTGTGGGGTCACATCACTGGCGAGGATCCTCCTCCCACTGACTACTCCGGTTCCTCCTCTGTCACTAGCAGTGCAGCGTCTTCTGCTGCGACTGCTACCACGGCCACCACCGTTGCTGCTCTTACGTGGCGCCGCCACGATCAGGACATCCGGGCGTACCTTCTGGACTCTGTTGCTCGTCCGCTCCTTGCTCCCATCGGCCGCCTTCCGACAGCGCACGCGATGTGGGAGTATCTTCGGGACCGTTTTCTCCCGCGCGGAGGCGCACGCCGGCATCAGCTCATCTGTGACTCGCAGTCTGCCCGTCAGGGGGAGAGCACTATTCAGGACTTCTTCAGTCAGATGAGTGCCTACTGGCATGAGCTGGACTCACTGATCCCGGAGCGGTGTGCCTGCCCCCGCTCCCGGGATTTTCAGCGCTACCTCGATGAGGGCCACCTGCACCAGTTCTTGGCAGCGCTTCGGCTGGACTTTGCTCTCATAGCTGCCCAGCTCCTGCACCGTGAGCCACTCCCTCGGCTAGAGGATGCTCTACTCGCCTTGGTCGACGAGGAGACCCGCCTTCAGACTAAGGGCGCTCGTCATCCTCCACTTGCTCCTAGCTCCGACACTGTCCTGGCAGCCGGGTTCTCCGATGAGGCTGTCTTCTGTCACTACTGCAAGGAGCCCGGCCACATGAAGCGCGAATGCCCTACACGTCCTCCACGCAACCCCCGCTGGGGTCCAGATGAGAGAGCCCCACGCTGGGCTTTGACTTCCCGCGACGATCGACGCGGCGGTCGAGGTGGACGGAGCCATGGACGTGGTTCGTCTTCTTTCCGCCACTTTGGTGGTACAGCGGCTACTGTAGAGGCCTCGACGCTCCCCACTGCTACTACAGCACCTTCTCAGCCTGAGCCGGACCGTCTTCAGCGCCTCGAGGAGCTCCTTCGCCACCTAGCCTCCACCGGCTCCGCGACTGCGCACGGCTTGTCTGCCACCTCTGGTACTATTGCTCTATGGATCTTCGATTCGGGTGCCTCCTGTCACCTTACCTTTGACTCTTCTGTCCTCACGGACTGTTCTCCCACTACCACCCACCAGGAGGTTCGCACTGCGGATGGGACTCTCGTCCCTATTCCGCAATGTGGCTCCATCACTACCACCTCTGACCCTTCTGATCGCCTGACCCTACCCCATGTCCATCATGCCCCCCGTCTTAATATTAATCTGATCTCTATCAATTCTCTTTGCGACTCTGGCCTGACTGTCACCTTCACCCCTTCTGTTTGTATTGTGTAGGATTCGCGGACGGGTCAGAGGATTGGGCTGGGCCGTAGGGTAGGAGGACTTTACCAGTTGGACCATCTACATGTGTCTTCCGTTGCGTCTGTCATGTCTGTCACCTCTGATGCCGACCTGTGGCACAGAAGGTTAGGTCATATATCGAGTGATCGACTCAAGAGCGTATTCCGTTCGAGCGCTTTGGGTCGAGCGTCTTTCTCCCCCCTCTCTGTTTGTACGGGTTGTAGACTGGCAAAGCATCTAGCTCTTCCATTTTATGCTAGTGCTTCCCAGTCTGATGCTTTATTTGATTTAGTCCATTCGGACATTTGGGGTCCTGCTCCTGTTGCATCTCTATCGGGTTACCTGTATTATGTGTGCTTTATCGATGACTATTCTAGGTGCACCTGGGTTTATCTTATACGTCATCGATCTGAAGTACCTCACATCTTTAGGAGATTCACCACTATGATACACACTCAGTTTGGTCGGCGCATCAAGACCTTTCGGTCTGATTGTGCCAAGGAGTATCTCTCCTCTGAGATGCGTGAGATTCTTCAGTCTCACGGCACTCTTCACCAGCAGTCATGTCCTCACACCCATGAGCAGAACGGCGTTGCCGAACGCAAGCATCGTCATGTCCTTGAGACTGCACGAGCCTTGCTTCTCTCTGCGTCTGTTCCTCACTCCTACTGGGCTAAAGCTGTCATGACGGCTGTCCACCTCATCAATATCACTCCGTCGTCTGCTCTGTCCGGTGCCGAGCGCCTTCACTCCAGCCCACCTGACTACTCTCTTCTTCGCACGTTTGGCTGCACGTGTTTCGTTCTTCTTCCTCCCCATGAGCGCACCAAACTCTCTGCGAGGTCTGTTAGGTGTGTTCACTTGGGGCTCAGTCGGGAGCAGAAGGGGTATCGCTGCTACGATCCCTTGGCTCGTCGGATCCGTGTCTCCCGTCACGTCTCCTTTGTTGAGGATATCCCGTACTTTTCACCTGAGTCTCGGGATCTTTCCTTGCCTCCTGCGTCATCCTCCTCACCTTCCTCACATCTCCACATCCCTGTTCTACCCCCGGTTTCTGTTGCCCCATCCACGCCTACTCCACCTCCATCTTCCCCGCCACCTCCACCACCACCACCACCTCCTCCGTCTCCCTCGCCACCTCCACCACCACCTATTACTCGTGTCTATATTCGTCGGTCTGCAGCTCCTCCTCCAGAGTCGGTTCACACTGGTACTCCCTCGCCTGATGCTGCTGCCCCCTCCTCCCCGGTCGTGGATCCTGCTCCTGTTCGGCGCTACCCAGCACGCGAACATCACCCTCCTGACAGATATGACTACTCTCCTGACAGGTTTGGCTACTTTGCTTTTCCCTCTGACTCTCCTGACTCTTCTGGCTACTCTGCCAGTGTCTCCTATTCACCATCCTTTCAGGCTTTTCTTACTGCTATACACACCCATCGGGAGCCCCAATCGTACCGTGAGGCAGCGTTACATCCAGAGTGGCGGCAGGCCATGTCAGTTGAGCTTGAGGCTTTTCAGCGGACCCAGACATGGGAGTTGGTGCCTTGTCCCTCCGGGGTGGTGCCTGTTAGCTGCAAGTGGATATTCAAGGTCAAGACTCGACCTGACGGATCCATTGAGCGGCACAAGGCTCGCCTCGTTGCTCGTGGCTTCTCCCAGGAGTATGGGATTGACTACGAGGAGACGTTTGCTCCAGTTGCTCGGATGACTACTGTGCGCACCCTCTTAGCTGTGGCAGCTGCTCGAGGGTGGCCTCTCCATCAGATGGATGTCACCAATGCGTTTCTCCACGGTGATCTCTGGGAGGAAGTCTACATGGCTCCTCCTCCGGGCATTTCAGTTCCTCCAGGACACGTGTGTCGGTTGCGCCGAGCCATCTATAGGCTCAAGCAGGCCCCTCGTGCCTGGTTTGAGCGATTTCGCAGTGCAGTTCTGGCGGCCGGGTTTGTTGAGCGTCACTCCGACTATGCCTTATTCACTCGCTCCTCCAGTCAGGGCATTGCAGTTCTCCTCTATGTGGATGATATGATCATCACTGGGGATGACAGTGCCACCATCGCCTCTCTCCAGCGGCACCTCCAGAGTCAGTTTGAGATGAAAGATCTGGGCTCTCTTCGCTACTTTTTGGGCCTTGAGATTGCCCGGTCAGCTCGTGGTCTGTTGGTCTCCCAACAGAAGTACATCTCCGGCATCCTTGCTGATGCTACTCTTACTGACACACGCACTGCTGATACACCCATGGAGCTCAATTTGAAGCTTCTCGCTACAGATGGTGAGCCGCTCCAGGATGTCTCCCGCTACCAGAGGCTGGTTGGGATGCTCGCCTATCTCACCATGACCCGGCCAGACATTGCCCATGCTGTTGGCATTGTCAGTCAGTTTGTCTCCACGGTCAGTACACTATGCAGCTGTTCTTCGGATTATCCGCTACCTCTGGGGCACCATCACCCGTTCACTACTGTTTCCCTCCACCTCTCCGTTGGTGCTGCGTGCCTACTCCGATGCAGATTGGGCAGGACATGCAGCCACTCGTCGATCTACAACAGGATACTGTGTGTTTCTGGGTGATTCACTGATTTCGTGGCGCAGCAAGAAGCAGGAGTCTGTTGCTCGCTCCAGCACCGAAGCCGAATACAGGGCTATGGCTTCCACCACCGCCGAGATTGTCTGGCTTCGCCGCCTTCTGTTCGACTTGGGAGTGGTGATATCCGGGCCCACCCCTCTCTTCTGTGACAACCGGAGTGCTATTCAGATTGCAAGCAACCCGGTCTTCCATGAGCGAACAAAACATATTGAAGTTGATTGTCATTATGTTCGCCAGGCGTTTCTCGACCACACCATCTCCCTGCCTTTCATTTCCTCATCGGAGCAGACTGCTGATTTTCTGACGAAGCCCCTGACGATTGCTCGCTTCCGGCATTTTCTAGGCAAACTCTCGGCTCATGATCCACCGTGAGTTTGAGGGGGAGTGTTAATGTACATATAGATGGGTCGGGTTTACTGTACAGTCGGGTCGGATTGTATAGATATACATGTACATATATTGGGCTTGAGTCCCTCAATGGAATGCATTCTATTCCTCTCCAAACCCTAGCCGTCATCTCCTAACAGTAATAAAACCAAAATAAAAAACCAGAAGAACAGTAATTGAAGTTAAATGATAAAAAAAGGATAAAGATAAGAAAACAAACAAAATATCTTCGACCCTATTGTAGAGGGGTTGCATCACATTGATTAGGAAGAAGAGATGATTCCCACTAATTTGCCATCTCTGCAACAACAAAAAAACAATAGGGAAAACTCATTAAGAATATGAAAAGTGATGAAAGGTAAAAGATGAAGCCAAATCGATATGTTCCTCCATGATCTACAACAACTGAAAACACAACAAGCCATATCTCCTGCAAATAAAAAAACCTCAAAATTGAGTAGAGTCAATAGAACATATGAATTCTTGACCAAACCCCTAGAAGCAAACAACCATGATGTTCAGGGATTTGAAATCGTAAAATAGCAAAATAGAAAATCTTCAAGAAAATGGAAGGGGGTGAGGGGGAAAGGGTGAAGTTCAAATTCGACCAGTGATTCATCAAAATACGAAAGGTTGGTTGCTCGATGGCCAGGGAAGGAGGGGCGGGGGTCGATTCCTTCTTATCATCGGGAAGGAGGGGAGGGGGTCGATTCCTTCTTCTCATCATAGGGGGGCTATTGTAGGAGGAGAGAGAAAGAGAGAGAGGCGATCGTGGTGTTAAAAGGAGGATGGGCTGCTCGAGAACTGATCACACACCCCTCCATAAATCTCTCTCTCTCTCCCTCGAATGTGATCGGACGGTGTGAAAGAGGAGATGGCCGCTCGAGAAGTGATCGCCCCTCTCTCGATAACTGATCACCTCTCTCTCTCTCTTATGCGGCTATGCCTCTCTCTCCCCCCTCTCTCACAATCCGCCCCTCCCTCTCGGAAACTGATCGCAGAAAACTAGAGCGTCGGGAGAGGCGAGTACAGCTTGGGGTCTCGATTGAGGGGAGATTAAACTGAAAATTAGATGGACGGTAGAGATAGGTTCGAACAGAGAAATTTCGGAGGTGATCGCAGGTAATTCCGAATGGGTTGGGCGAGTAAAGCTGGGGGGCTCGATCGAGAGTTCAGCGAGTTCTAGGGGCTCGATCTCCACCATTTGTTGTCTCGGGTTTTTCTTTTCGTTTATCTTTCATTTGAAAAAAATTTAAAACGTGATCCCTTATTATATAAATAAGTACTTATTATATAGATAAGCACAACAAAATTACAGATCCCTCTATTCCACTACAGGATCTGTGCTTAACAAAGTGAGCAACCAACATAATTCAAATTTAGACATCTCTAGCAAATTGACCTTGTTGCACTTTTCTACCTTTTGCAAAGAACATTGGTGCACACAGCTGCTCTTTGCAAAACAAAACTAGGAAGGATATATCATTATATCTGTTAATGTATAGAGATGGGTCGGGTTACATGTACATTTGGGTCGGGTTGTATGGTCATACATGTACATATATATTGGGCTTGAGTCCCTCAATAAAGAGCATTCCATTCCTCTCCAAACCCTAGTCGTCATCTCCTAACATGGTATCAGAGCTCTAGGGTTCTCCCACGCGACGACGACGACGATGGTCTCCCCTTCCGGCAGCCCCTCCCCTCCAGCCTCCCTTCACTCGCTCGGCAGCCCCCGCCCCCCCCCCCCCCCCCTCTCACCCGCCCGGCAGCCCCCCCCCCTCTTTCCTCAACCCGGCAGCCCACCGCCCCCCCCCCCCCCCCCCACCCCTTTCTCTACCGCCTAGCCCCCCGTCCCTCCTCCTCACCCGGCAGGCCCCCCGCCCCCTCCCTCCACCCCCCCGACCCCCCTCCTCCACCCGACAGGACCCCCACCCCCTCCCTCCACCCCCCCGACCCCCCTCCTCTACCCGACAAAACCCCCGACCCCCCTCCTCCACCCGACCACCCCCCCGACCCCCCTCCTCCACCCAACCGACCCCCCGACTCCCCTCCTCCACCCCCCCGACCCCCTTCCTCCACCCGACCGGCCCCCCCACGCCTTACCTCAGCCCACCCGCCCCCCTCCCCTTCGCCCGATAGCCTCTCCCGGTTCCCCCCTCTGTTGAGCTTCCTCCATGGCATCTCCGGTCGTGCCGTCCGTCGTTGCGATCTCTCCACCGCTGAAGGCGGTCTTCTTTCAGTTGTCATCGGCCAGCGACTGGCCTGATTGATCACTCACCGTCGAGGCCGCGCTCTCCAGTCGTGATCTGATCACCGGCGATGATCCTCCTCCAACTGTCCTCTCCGGCTCCTCCTCTGTCACCAGTAGTGTCGAGTCCTCTGCTGCGAATGCTACTGTCCCGACTACTCCCACAGCAGCCACGGCTGCTGCTCTCACGTGGCGACGCCACGATCAGGCCATCCGGGCCTATCTCCTGGACTCTATTGCTCTTCCGCTCCTTGCTCCCATCGGTCGCCTTCCTACAGCGCGCGTGATGTGGGAGTATCTCCGGGACCAGTTTCTCCCGCGCGGCGGCGCACGCCGGCATCAGCTTATTTGTGACTCGCAGTCTGCACGTCAGGGGGAGCGCACGATTCAGGACTTCTTCAGTCTGATGAGTGCATACTGGCATGAGCTGGACTCCCTGATCCCGGAGCAGTGTGCTTGCCCCCGCTATCGGGATTTTCAGCGCTACCTCGATGAGGGCCACTTGCACCAGTTCCTGGCAGCGCTTCGGCCGGACTTTGCTCTAATCGCCGCTCAGCTCCTGCACCGTGAGCCACTCCCTCGGCTAGAGGACGCTCTACTCGCCATGGTCGATGAGGAGACCCGCCTTCAGACTCAGGGCACTCGTCCTCCTCCACTTGCTCCTAGCTCCGACACTGTCCTGGCGGCCGGGTTCTCCGATGAGGCTGTCTTCTGTCACTACTGCAAAGAGCCCGGACACATGAAGCGTGAATGCCCTACACGTCCTCCACGCAACCCCCGCTGGGGTCCGGATGAGAGAGCCTCACGCTGGGCTTCGGCTTCCCGCGACGATCGACACGGCAGTCGAGGTGGACGGAGCCGTGGACGTGGTTCGTCCTCCTTCCGCCACTTTGGTGGTGCAGCGGCTACTGTAGAGGCCTCGACGCTCCCCACTTCTACCACAGCACCTTCTCAACCTGAGCCGAACCGTCTTCAGCGCCTCGAGGAGCTCCTTCTTTGCCACCTAGCCTCCACCGGCTCCGCGACTGCTCACGGCTTGTCTGCCACCTCTGGTACTACTGCTCCATGGATTTTCGATTCGGGTGCCTCCTGTCACCTCACCTTTGACTCCACTGTACTCACTGATTGTTCTCGCACTACCACCCACCAGGTGGTTCGCACTGCGGATGGGACTTTCGTCCCTATTCCACAATGTGGATCCATCACTACTACCTCTGACCCTTCTGGTCGCCTGACCTTACCCCATGTCCATCATGCCCCCCGTCTTAACATTAATCTGATCTCTATCAGTTCTCTTTGCGACTTTGGCCTGACTGTCACCTTCACCCCTTCTGTTTGTGTTGTGCAGGATTCGCGGACGGGTCAGAGGATTGAGCTGGGCCGTAGAGCAGGAGGACTTTACCAGCTGGACCATCTACATGTGTCTTCCGTTCCTGTTGCGTCTGTCATGTCTGTTACCTCTGATGCCAACCTGTGGCACAGAAGGTTAGGTCATATCTCGAGTGATCGACTCAAAAGCGTATTCCGTTCGGGCGCTTTGGGTCGAGCGTCTTTCTCCCCTCTCTGTTTGTACTGGTTGTAGACTGGCAAAGCATCTAGCTCTTCCCTTCTCTGCTAGTGCTTCCCAATCTAATGCTTTATTTGATTTAGTACATTCGGACATTTGGGGTCCTGCACCTGTTGCATCGATTTCTGGCTTCCTGTATTATGTGTGTTTTATCGACGAATACTCTAGGTGCACCTGGATTTATCTTATGCGTCACCGGTCTGAAGACCCTCATATCTTTAGGAGATTCACCACTATGATACATACTCAGTTTGGTCGGCGCATCAAGACATTTCAGTCTGATTGTGCCAAGGAGTATCTCTCTTCTGAGATGCGTGAGATTCTTCAATCTCACGGCACTCTTCACCAGCAGTCCTGTCCCCACACCCATGAGCAGAACGGAGTCGCCGAGCGCAAGCATCGCCATGTCCTTGAGACCGCACGAGCCTTGCTTATCTCTGTGTTTGTTCCTCACTCCTATTGGGCTGAAGCTGTCATGACGGCTGTCCACCTTATCAATATCACTCCATCCTCTGCTATGTCCGGTGCCACCCCATATGAGCGTCTTCACTCCAGCCCACCTGACTACTCTCTTCTTCGCACATTTGGCTGTACGTGCTTTGTTCTTCTTCCTCCCCATGAGCGCACCAAACTCTCTGCGAGCTCTGTTAGGTGTGTTCACTTGGGGCTCAGTCGGGAGCACAAGGGGTATCGTTGCTACGATCCCTTGGCTCGCCGGATCCGTGTCTCTCGTCACGTTTCCTTTGTTGAGGATGTCCCGTACTTTTCTCCTGAGTCTCGGGATCTTTCCTTCCCTCCTGCGTCACCCTCCTCGCCCTCCTCACTTCTCTACATACTTGTTCTACCTCCGTATTTTGTCACCCCACCCACGCCTCCTCCACCTCCACCTATACCACCACCACCACCTTCTCCTCTGTCTCCCCTGTCACCTACACCACCACCACCACCTGTCACGCGTGTCTACGTTCGTCGCTCTACCGTTCCTCCCTCTCAGTCGGTTTCAGCTGATACCTCCTCCCCACCTGCAGCTGCTCCCCCCTGCCCGATCGCGGATCCTGGCCCTGTTCGGCGATACCCTACGCGCGAACATCACCCTCCTGCTCGCTATGACTACTCTCCTGACAGGTTTGGCTACTTTGGGTTTACTCCTGCTTCATCTGACACTTCTGAACACTCTGTTGTTGCCTCCTACTCTCCGTCCTATCAGGCCTTTCTTACAGCCCTTCACACCCACCGGGAGCCCCAGTCGTACCATGAGGCAGTTGTTCACCCAGAGTGGCGACAAGCCATGACAGTCGAGCTTGAGGCCTTTCAGCGGACCCAGACGTGAGATTTGGTTCCCTGTCCCACGGGCGTGGTTCCTGTCAGCTGCAAATGGATCTTCAAGATCAAGACTCGACTTGATGGGTCCATTGAGCGGCATATGGCGCGCCTTGTTGCTCGTGGTTTCTCCCAGGAGTATGGGATTGACTACGAGGAGACGTTTGCTCCAGTGGCTCGGATGACTACCGTTCGCACCCTCTTAGCTGTGGCAGCTGCTAGAGGGTGGCCTCTACATCAGATGGATGTGACCAATGTATTTTTACACGGTGATCTTTCCGAGGAGGTATACATGGCTCCTCCACCGGGCATCCCTGCTCCTTCAGGTCACGTATGCCGTTTGCGCCGAGCCATCTATGGGATCAAGCAGGCCCCTCGTGCCTGGTTTGAGCGATTCCGCAATGCAATCCTGGCCGCCGGGTTTGTTGAGCGCCACTCCGACTATGCCCTGTTCACTCGCTCCTCAGGGTATTGCAGTTCTTCTTCTCTATGTGGATGATATGATCATCACCGGGGATGACAGTGCCACCATAGCATCCCTTCAGCGTCACCTCCAGAGTCAGTTTGAGATGAAAGATCTGGGCTCTCTTCACTACTTTTTGGGCCTAGAGATTGCCCGGTCAGCTCGTGGTCTGTTGGTCTCCCAGCAAAAGTACATCTCCGACATCTTTGCTGATGCTGCTCTTACCGACTCTCGCACTGCTGACACACCCATGGAGCTCAATTTGAAGATTCTAGCTACAGATAGTGAGCCACTCCAGGATGTCTCCCGCTACCAGAGGCTGGTTGGGATGCTCGTCTACCTCACTGTGACCTGGCCAGACATTGCCCATGCTGTTGGCATTGTCAGTCAGTTTGTTCAGGCTCCATATTCAGTTCACTATGCAGCTGTCCTTCGGATTATCTGCTACCTCCAAGGCACCGTCACCCGTTCACTACTGTTTCCCTCCACCTCTCTGTTGGTGCTGCGTGCCTACTCCGATACAGATTGGGCAGGAGATGTAGCCACTCGCCGCTCTACTACAGGATACTGTGTGTTTCTTGGTGATTCTCTTATTTCGTGGCGCAGCAAAAACAGGAGTCTGTTGCTCGCTCCAGCACCAAAGCCGAATACAGGGTTATGGCTTCCACCACCGCAGAGATTGTCTGGCTTCGCCGCCTTCTGCTCGACTTGGGAGTTGTGATATCCAAGCCCACGCCTCTCTTCTGTGACAACCGGAGTGCTATTCAGATTGCTAGCAACCCGATCTTCCACGAGCGAACAAAACACATTGAGGTTGATTGTCACTACGTTCGCCAAGAGTTTCTCGATCATACCATCTCCTTGCCATTCATTCCATCATCGGAGCAGACTGCTCATTTTCTGACGAAGCCCCTTACGATTGCTCGCTTCCGGCACTTTATCGGCAAACTCTCGGTTCATGATCCACCGTGAGTTTGAGGGGGAGTGTTAATGTATAGAGATGGGTCGGGTTACATGTACAGTTGGGTCGGGTTGTATGGTCATACATGTACATATATATTGGGCTTGAGTCCCTCAATAGAGAGCATTCCATTCCTCTCCAAACCCTAGCCGTCATCTCCTAACAATATCTAAACATGATTGCTCCAATAATATTGTAACGACAATATATAGATCAAAACGGCAAGATAAAGAAGGTGTTTCCAAAGTTATCAAGGATCCCTTCTTCCATTTGGATTCTTATGGCATATACAATTTTATAATTCAATAAGGATTTCTAAAGGTTTTCCTAATTAATTTATGATACCTACTCAAAACAGTATTCCCAATGAGTTAAGATTCTTTATTACAATAAAATTTCTGATGCAGGATATATGAAACTTTGGAGAATTGAGGATTCTATGGGAACAGGGAGTGTTTCATATCTGGAGAAATATAATTCATATCCGAGTTTGGTATGAATTTGTATAATAAGGTGGAGAAAGTGGAACAAAAAATTGATGAGAAGATATCCAGTAAAGGTAGCATGTTGATCCAAAAGGGTTTTGTCATTGGTTGAGGATTGGTGAAGAAAATAGGATAAAAAAGGGTGAAGGGTGCACATGCAAGCCTAAATACGATGCTCGAGATCAGCAATAGGTTTCAAAATAATATTTTAAATATAAATTCAGCAATTCAACGTTTCGTTATTTAAGATAATTCAAGTAGCAAGCTATTTATGACAGGGGCCTTAGATGGCTCACACGAAGTTCCGTGCACTCCAAAATTAAAACAAGTTGGATCGATGCAAGAGTCGAGGGATCCTGTTAACTAGGGACTAATTAGACAAATAATAATCGGCAAATGATTGTTTGTCAAGGATTTCAAATAAAAGCTTTCTACCTCAAGTGATTCTAGCAAAGGGAGGGGGTTTAAGATGTGGTATTGATGCAGGACGCCGACCATCCCGAGCCGCGACACGCTGCCAGCTGGAAGCGCCGTCTGTGGGAGAACGGTTGAGATCGTCATCCGAGTAGATTGTGGGCCGACAGTAGTTTATTTTGCTGTTTAAGTTATTTAATTTCGGATGGATAATTAGTCGCTGTTAATTCTGCTAGTTCGGTTATGATAATGATTTCATTTGTTAGGGAGTTGTTATCTCATATAAGGCTATTTAAAGCCCAGTAAATGTGATTCTAAAGAGATGATGAAGAATTAAGAAAGAAATTTGTTATTTCGGTGAGACCTGTGATGGGTTATCTGATCCTCTTCTCCCCTCTTCTGCGTGAGAAACGCCAGATCCCTCCCCTCTTCCGTGCGTGAAGCACCACCCGGCCTTCCCCCTCCCCCATCTCTTATCTTTGGTGATTGCTGCGAGGCCGACGAAGCTGATCCGAACCGCAGCCCCACCCCGTCCGTCAGCCATACGCCGACCCCGCCGCGTCACGCCGTCGCCCCGATCGGTGCCGCCCGACACCACCCGCGCGCCACCCTCCACGACCCGTACCGCCCGTCGTCGCCCGATCCGCCATCCCCTACCCCTGTTGGTCTGAGAGTAGAACGAGAGAGAGAGTAAAGAGAAAGGTAGAGAGAGCGGCAAGAGAAAAGGGGTCACGGGTTCTCTCTTCTGCCATTCTTTGTTTGATGGTGACTAGACTCACAAGATGCCAAAACAGGAGTCTTTGGTTTGGAATGTAATTTTTTAAATCTTATCTTTTCATGGGTGTTAAAGGCAGCTGTTGACTTTTCTTATTCGGAAGTCACCTTGAAGAAGGATTTTGTGCTGACTACTGCAAACCGAAATCAGGTGCATTCGTTCCCAACTCATAATAGGCAAATCCTTGTTCTTTGAAAAAATTACATTTCAGCCTGTCCTATTATTATCATTGAATATTATTAACATAGAATTCACCTGCTCTTCATTATATTTGTGATTGCTGGTTTGAAAATAGGACCCTGAATATTATATGAACCTGTGCCCTTTTGAAACATACACCTGTTGAGCCTGTTTAATCATTGAAACCCTGTTAAAGTGCAATTTAGATTACTAATTACGGTCTGGTATTTTCTGTCCAACTTCGGAGGTCTTCACCCCGAACGATCCCCGGTCTTGTAATTTTGGAAAAACCGTGACGGTTCCCCATCAAATTGGTATCAGAGCATAGGTTGGATAGGAAGCCTTCCAATGCATGCAAAGCCGTAGCGGTAAAACCTATTCCATCACAATGGACCATAGTGAACAGATATTGAAGGCCTTAGCTGACCTTAGGGCCGATATGACTGCTAGAGTAGATGGGATAGAGGCCCGCCTGAACACCCGACTCGATCGGGTAGAGACCTCTATCAATACCGACAATGAGTCTTATGTGGATGGAGTCGATCGAGAGCGTGGTAGGCGCAACGAGCCCCGACCACAATTCAATCGTCCGGCGCGTGAAACCCCTGATGAGCGTGCCATGCGCAGTATCAAACTGGACGCCCCTAGTTTTGATGGTCGTTTAGATCCGACCATGTTTTCAGACTGGATGGCAGACATGGACCACTATTTCCAGTGGTACAACATGTCAGATGCCCAGAGAATCCGGTTCGCCAGAATGAAACTAATCGGTGCTGCCAAACTCTACTGGCATAACACCGAAAGGGCATTGGCCAGGAACCGCCAACCTCCCATCGAGTTATGGGAGGAAATGAAGGAGAAACTGTCTGAAAAGTATCTCCCCACCTCTTACCGACCCCGTCTTATAGACCAGTGGCAGAAGATATCTCAGGGCACCAAGTCGGTTTCCGACTATATCACACGTTTCGATGATTTCCTAATGCGGTGTGATGTGCAAGAAGAACCCGAGATGACTTTATCCCGCTTTAGGTTAGGTTTGAGGGAGGAGTTCCAGAAGGAACTCCACTTGCGCGATGTTGTGTCCTTAGAGCATGCCTACCAAGTACCTCAGGATCTAGAGTTGTACCACAAACCGTCCGCTTACAAGCGAGCTGAGCCTCTGGATTACCCCGCTAGGAGTCAACCATCAAAAGTCCCTGAGTCGACCCCAAGTCGGGAAGACAAAGGAAAAGGAATTTTGGGCGAACCTCCCAAAGGACCCCCAGGTAAGGGGCAGTGTTTCCGCTGTCAGGGGTATGGTCACTTTGCCCACCAATGCCCATCGAAGGCACCTCCTAAAACTTTAATGGTTAAGTCAGGTGAGGGGCAATGTGAGGATGATCTAGAAGAAGAAGTCGATGTCCCTGACTTTGATGACTGTGAGGAACTTGATGCGGGATGCGATAGGCTAGGTTGTATTGTCACGGCCACCATAACACAAGACTGTGAATCTCTGAGAACGACTAGTATTGGTCACTCACCATGGCTAAGGAACAATACCTTTGCATCTTGGTGCACTGTGTCCGGAAAGTTAGGAGTCCTACATATCGATAGTGGTAGCTCGGAAAATTATGTGGCTCGCTCGCATGTCGAGGAAAATCACTTGGTCATAGAGACAATCGCCAAACCTTGGCGCACTAGTTGGGTGACAAGCGGTCCCACGCTTAGTGTCACCGCGCGATGTCGTGTCCGACTCGCCGTGGATGATTACTTTGATAAGATCTGGTGTTACGTCCTTGATATGAACTGTTGTCATGTCCTACTGGGGAGACCATAGGAGTATGACAACAGTACCATCCACGATGGAAGGAACAACACCTACGTATTTATGAAAAACGGCGAGGAAATCACACTGTATTCCCAAAAAGAGGTACCACAATCCCTGAAGGAGTTTGCGTATTGGCGAGATGACCTATACAAGCGCATAGACACTAGGATTAAGAGAGAGTTGGAAGCTAAGTCTTCCCAAAGTACAAGGTTGGGTAGGTTGTCTGAGGTTGTAAGCAAGGTTGTCATATCGTGTATCGTATCGTGTATCGTTTTTCCTATTTTGTGTATCGTGTATCGTAACGTATCGTGTATCGTAAGATACGGTTAAATTTATATTTTATACATATATATATATATAATAAATATAGAAAGTACATACTAGAATATTAAATATGAAAAGTCAAGTAGAAGAGTAAGACATTCCCTATAATTTCACATCAAACATAACATTGGCCTATACAAAAAATATGATGTATATATTTATATAAAAAAGAAATCATATATAAGTATTATCTATGATCTATCAATATATTGTTCTCAAAATATTCGAATGGTCAATGAAGACAAAACAAAAACTCAAAAAGTAGGAAGATCTTATTTTTCAATCTCCACCGCATCTACATCATCAATTTGATCATCAACAATAGATAATTTATCACCACTTGCTTCTTTATCTTTCTCTAATGTCTCTTGGACCGCATATTTATTTTCATTCTCATCCTCATTGTCTTATTCAAAGTCATCCACTTCTTTCCTTTAGCCTTACTTTATGAACATAGATCCATTAGCCCTCTACTAAGAAGTACCACATATATATATATATATATATATATATATATATATATATAAGTAGAAATGGAATCCTATAACTATTGAAATTAGCAAAGTTGTAGATATTTGGTGTTCCAAGCTCTAGAAAAATTTTAAAAATAAATGGCATTGGAATCCGATAACTCTAGAGAAAGATTTGTAAAACACCTATAAATTTCTAAAAAAAAATTAGTATCACTTCACTCTAATTTAGAAAATATTCCTAAGTATTTTTTTAACGCTAAGAGACCTATATAGTCCTTTGGGAAATTAAGAGAAAAAAATTCATTTTAAAAGTTTCAAAAAAAAAAAATAACAAACAAAAAAACATGTTTTCACCGTATCGGACCGTATCGTGTATCGTATCGTATCGTAGCGTATCGTATAGTGTATCGTACGATACAGGAGAAAAACGATACGTAAACCCGATACGTATCGTTTTTCTCCTGTATCGTATCGTATCGTACGATACGTATCGTGTATCGTACGATACTAACAACACTGGTTGTAAGTGACCCCGTTTTTGGTCGGTGGGTACACCACGGTCCCAATATTAGTTTTCTGTTTGCACTGGCAGGTCCAGCAATCTCACCCCTGAAACCCAATATTATGATCGAAAGGCCTGCTCCAATTATCCCCTTTCCTTGGTACCCTATTGAGCCCACATTGCCTATTGTTGCACGAGTTTGGATACAGGTGTACTTCTTTGCAGGTGAGCAAGTTGGAAGCATAGTGATCGGCAGCTGGTTACTACATTTTAATCACTGGCAGGATCGTCCGAATTTGCGAGTGATAGTTCCTTTGGGACGCTGCCCAGTACACGGTTCGATCTCTTCAGAGGAATGATGACGTCTTCTACATCTTTACTCGACGGAGTTGAGTTCTCGGCACCCCGGGAGAGCTGATGCAGGACGCCGACCATCCCGAGCCGCGACACGCCGCCAGCTGGAAGCGCCGTCTGTGGGAGGACGGTTGAGATCGTCATCCGAGTAGATTGTGGGCCGACAGTAGTTTATTTTGCTGTTTAAGTTATTTAATTTCGGATGGATAATTAGTCGTTGTTAATTCTGCTAGTTCGGTTATGATAATGATTTCGTTTGTTAGGGAGTTGTTATCTCATGTAAGGCTATTTAAAGCCCAGTAAATGTGATTCTAAAGAGATGATGAAGAATTAAGAAAGAAATTTGTTATTTCGGTGAGACCTGTGATGGGTTATCTGATCCTCTTCTCCCCTCTTCTGCGTGAGAAACACCAGATCCCTCCCCTCTTCCGTGCGTGAAGCACCACCCGATCTTCCCCCTCCCCCATCTCTTATCTTTTGTGATTGCTGCGAGGCCGACGAAGCTGATCCGAACCGCAGCCCCACCCCGTCCGTCAGCCATACGCCGACCCCGCCGCGTCACGCCGTCGCCCCGATCGGTGCCGCCCGACACCACCCGCGCGCCACCCTCCACGACCCGTACCGCCCGTCGTCGCCCGATCCGCCATCCCCTACCCCTGTTGGTCTGAGAGTAGAACGAGAGAGAGAGTAAAGAGAAAGGTAGAGAGAGCGGCAAGAGAAAAGGGGTCACGGGTTCTCTCTTCTGCCATTCTTTGTTTGATGGTGACTAGACTCACAAGATGCCAAAACAGGAGTCTTTGGTTTGGAATGTGATTTTTTAAATCTTATCTTTTCATGAGTGTTAAAGGCAGCTGTTGACTTTTCTTATTCGGAAGTCACCTTGAAGAAGGATTTTGTGCTGACTACTGCAAACCGAAATCAGGTGCATTCGTTCCCAACTCATAATAGGCAAATCCCTGTTCTTTGAAAAAATTACATTTCAGCCTGTCCTATTATTATCATTGAATATTATTAATGTAGAATTCATCTGCTCTTCATTATATTTGTGATTGCTGGTTTGAAAATAGGACCCTGAATATTATATGAACCTGTGCTCTTTTGAAACATACACCTGTTGAGCTTGTTTAATCATTGAAACCCTGTTAAAGTGCAATTTAGATTACTAATTACGGTCTGGTATTTCCTGTCCAACTTCGGAGGTCTTCACCCCGAACGATCCCCGGTCTTGTAATTTTGGAAAAACCGTGACGGTTCCCCATCAGGTATGGTCCTAATTTAAACCGACAAAATTTATATGAAGCTGAAATGAAATTGCAATGAGTTCTTCTCCTGCTGAGAGTCTCCCACTCTCTCAAGAAATCTCACCAAGTCTTCCTCTCTCTCAGAAGTTACAATGAGTTCATCTTTTTTCAAGAAAACCCTAAAAGGTTTATATATAAAGCCCGGAGAAAATAGGAGTCCAAAGCCTATGCGCAAGTCTGCACATGTCCTGGCTGAGTCGATCGTATGCATGATAGGGTCATTGTGTGCACGATCCGGCCTGGAGTTTACTCGCCCAAAAATAAAGACGTCTCCAAACGTGTGCATGATGGAAATCGTGCGCACGACTTTCCTGATGTAATCTCCAGTATAATGCAACTTAGCCAAGTTGCGTGCACATTGGGGTAATCGTACATGTGACTTGCTTCCAGGCCGTGAGCACTTCGGTGAGCATCACCTACAGGGCAGCCGCCGAGTAAGGCTATGTTGCCACTCCTCTTCGATCGCCGCTTCTTCCTAGGGTTTCCCTAGGTACAGATTTTAGGAAATTGAGCCATACTCGACAATAAGTACTCAATGGAGAACTTGTTCTTAACTTCTTTAAAGTGGAATTTCAAGGTTGTCGAACTCTAAACTACCAGTATAACTATCTAGGAGATTAAGATACAAAAAATTGATCAGAAGCCCTAAAAACAAAATAATTACTTAAAGTTGTATAGTATAGACAAAAAAATGTTGATCAAAAGAGTTATTGGTCTCGTGTTTTACATGCATTACAGAGAAGAAAAAAAGAATTTGGATTACCCTACACGATAACAATGTAAGTATCCAATAACTCACCATCATATGGGACCTGTTTCAGTTACAGTTAACATTACTTACTATCCATAATCATAAGATTCATAACTTTGACCATACCCACCCTTCAAACCCCCCTGTTTTCCTATAAAAAAAATGTCCTCGATCACAAGTAAAAAAAAGGGTATCTTTAAAGAAGAGAGAATGATTCAATAGTACACTAAAGCACTTCTGAACAAAAAAAAGTACCACAGATAGAAACAAAGTTAATTCGAGTAACTTCTAGGTAAATGTTCATCAATGAAAAATTACACACATTAACACAATCATGAAGTATCATGGATGCTAGTCTGTCATACCCTTCTACTGCCACGAGGCACCGTTTACTTTGAATAAGATGGCGAAAAGATGCTTTCTCCTTTATTGACTCTGACCTGGCATTGAACTGCACAAAAACAATTTAGATTTATATTTTGAAAAAAAATCCACATTTCTATTTTAGAGTCTTACACCAGTACTGCTCGAAGTTTGACACATGAAACCTAATTCAATTTGACACACTTGCCAATCCTAAAATAAAGTGGTTGCAAAATTTGTAGCAGAAAAACGAACACGACAAATAACACTGAAGCAAAACACCCCAGACATACGTTTGGAGACTAAAAACTAAATCATACCTACATTGTATTGGGTTTTAAAAAAAAATTTCCGGAGTCACTACATACAAACTATATGTCATGAATGCCAAGTCACAATATACATGGTTTCCTCCGTCAAGACTTAACCCTTACAATGTAGTCTCTTGAAAGTGCAGCCTTATACCCTTTTGATTTAGAAGTCCTTCGCACATTCCATCGATTACTTAGATGGTCTGGGCATTTCTCTTTAATAGACTATCGCATCTACGTCGAAACTCATGAAGCATCGAATTGCTACGAAATACCTTATCTATTTGTGCTATGTTTGATCTAGGCAATGATTAAGGTTCGAAATTTTCATTTCGAGCAATATTTCAACACTCGGGATATGGAAATATTTCATGAAATATTTCGACAATGTGGAAATACTGTGGGTTTATAGAAATCGAGGAAATATTGATTTTTTAATGGAATTTTTCAGTGAAACTCAATATAGTCATAAACCAAGTATAAACACACACTTTGGAACAATCAGATAATATTTGTATCCTATCTAGGAGTGTAGAGCTTCATATAGCATGTATTCAATGTATTTGAGTATGTGAGTCTTGTGTATTCTTATGCAGTCTTGTTTGGTTCGGCTTTCATCTATGTTTTACAAAATGTTTTTTAATTTTTTAATGGATAAAAATGTTTTCAAAATAAAGATTAGTTTATTGTTAAAATAGTGCTTCAAACAATTTTAAAAACAGACTTAAAACAAGAAAGTTATGCAAGTTTGAAATCATGTGAAAATTATACTGAAATGCAAAAAACTATTTTTTTTATTTAAGTCTAGAAAAAAGAGTTTTTATATAGGAAATTTTTTATTCATTCAAAATTTTCTTTGACAGACCATGGTTTTCTAGATGTACTTATAGTTCTGCATCTTGTGGAAAAAAATTTAAACAACTTTTCTCAGCATGCAAATTTTATGAAAACGCCTTAAAACTACTTTCTCCTACTAAAACTGAAAATACACTTTTTGATTCATTTGGTTTTTTATTTTTTTGATATTTGTATTGAAATCAAATGGAGGGGTATTCACTTATTTACATATAATAACCTAAAGTAAATGGATATGTAAATAAGGTGCTGGGAAACAAACCAAGCACTTCCAAGAACCCCGGCCCAAAGCCCTTTTTTAAAACTAGTCAATCCCAAAATTTCGGTGGCATTTAGCGAAATTTCTATAAAATTTGTGTGTATCGTTGCTTTTGGCACGATATATCGTGATATTTCGTACCGGCGTATATATAGCGCGAAATATCGCTATTTCTCTACGTTTTTGTACCGCTCGAGATTTCCGAGGGGTTTTGTGCCGAGCTTTTGGAAGACCGATATATTTCGCAAAAAAATTCAATATTTTGATCCTTGGCAGTGATAAAGTTGTAGGTCCGAAAGGCTTTCCTTCTATTTTCTTTTATAGGTTCTGGGCTGGTATTGTTCTCATTCCTAAGTAGAGAGTATATATTGGATTATGAAATTAGCGATTTGTTCTTTGGATGGGTTGTTCAGGATATTTATTAAAAAATATGGTTAACAAAACAAGTGTTTGTTCAAGATTGTTAGATAGTTATAATCACATTTTATTAGAGACAAGTATTTAGAAATTGTATGGTATAGGCTCAATATATTTTGTTCAACTGCATGAAAAGCATCCGGAATGGATGTTGATGTTGATTAAACGGGATTTTGAAAAGGTGAATAACAATTCAGATTGGTAACTTGTCGTTAATATCCTTATATCTAGAGGATTTTGAAAAGAACTCTAGACATGCATGCATACAAATTCATAACTAATCATAATTAGCTGCACATGCGAACTTTATCATTGAAAATATGCTTAAATATTGCTATAAAACAATAATAAACCAATGGAAACTAATAGGCAAATTTTAAAAGTTGAATAATATATAAAGATTAAAGACCATATATAGCTAAAAATAAGCATAGTTATAATATAAAAATAAAGAGGGGGGGGGGGGGGGGGGGGGGGAAGGGTTGAAGTTGGGGGTACCATTCTGTAGTGATCGGGCTTCTCAGCCTTGTTGGTGAAGCTGGGAACGAGGCCCCACTTCATGCAGTGGATGACCCGGGCCTCTTTCTTTCCCTCTGGCACCTCGCCGGCCTCATTCCGCTCGGCCACCAAGACCGGGAGGTAAGCCCCCGGCGAGACATTGTAGGAGGGGCGGTAACTGCATCACCATGCAACAACAGATAAAGCTAGAGATGGAGGCATGGCGGGAGAAGAATCCCTGATTTTGCATCAGGAATTTAGAGGAACGAAAGAAAGGCGAATTTGTGCACGTGGTGGGTTTGGGGGGAGGGACGGGTAAGTTGCACCGATCAAGTTGGAGGGTCGGGATGGAGGAGGCATCGCCGTCTTTGAGGCCGCAAGCTTTGGCGACTTGCGCTGGATTCA
Organism: Chamaelirium japonicum; assembly: GCA_947650365.1. NCBI lineage: Eukaryota > Viridiplantae > Streptophyta > Magnoliopsida > Liliales > Melanthiaceae > Chamaelirium > Chamaelirium japonicum. The sequence continues at coordinate 63,376,634 of OX393559.1, read as the reverse complement.
GAGTACATCGAGCCCTCCCGCACATCTTCTTCCTCCTTCCCCTCCCTCGCGCTCTCTCTCTCTCTCTCTCTCACTCTCTCTAGAATGAGTACGATTTTGTTCTAACCTCCTGAAAGAGGTTGGAGCATCCCGCTCTCTCTCATTGGTCCATTCCAAGGGTATGTTTGTCATTTCATACTGTTTATCCTGGTGAAATGACGAACAAAATCGTTCTCGAGAGGGCGCGGGAAAACATGCAATGGGGGGAAACTGACGGGTTGCTACGTGGCACATGGACACTATGCCCTGTTTTTTCATTTTTTAAATTTTTGTGTAAATTAGAATTTTAGCTAAAAAAAACACTTACCAAATCGCACCCTACAGTTTGAAATGTTAGTACAATACCCCTTGGTCAACTACTTAATTTCCTCATTTGGTAATTTTTATCTGATCAGAACTGAATTGAAGGGGGGGGGGGGGGGCAAAATATAGTTTTTTAACAATAGGGGGGTTGAGGTGTTTTTTAGCTGAACTTCAGGGGGGGAGTGTAATATATCCTAATTTTTTTAAAATTTTTGTTTTGGAGTTTACAATATGACATATTCTAAAAATGTTTTGAACACAAGTCCTGACAATGGTTTCATTTGAGCTCCAGTCCCTCCACACAAATCTCATTGGAATTGAGACCCACTCTATTATTTAGTCAAACAGAAGGCTACAGTCGGCTACAATTGACAAAAATAACAAGGGGGGCTTAGTGAGCCATCTCTGATACAGAGACCGATTAAGCTAAAGGACTTTGAAATATTGTGGATGAAAATGCCCTCCACAACATTTCAAATTTTCTTTCGCCATGCCACCTAACCAGCGAGCCAGCGAATCGAACCACTGAACTGCTCACCACCGCTAGATATGCTTGACGTCGCCGAACCGAACCTAAACCTAACCCTAAACCCAAGATCAATGTGCCATGGGATGAACCTTAGACTTGAGATCTAAATCGAACCCTAAACAAAACTCTAGTCGTACCTACTCGTTTCCGCTGGACGAGTAACTCCAGCTCGAGGTATGTTGGACCAGGGACCGAGTCGGCGGTGAGTGAACAGGTCACGCTCGAGAGAGATGGGAGAAGAGAGCAGGGGAGGGTAATTTCAGGATCATGAAAAAAGTCAGGGACCTTAGGTTAAACGAAACTTAAGCAGGTCCTATTCACGTGAACGATCTGTTGTTAGGGATCTCTCACACATTAACCCAAAAAAAAGTTACGGAAGAATGCAGCAAACTAAGATATCCTACGAATTATATCAAATTTATGGATCATACCACTATATTGAAAAAACTTAAAACACATATCTTTCGATCTTATTATATTCAAAACACCATAACTTCTTCGATTAACAGCAAAATCCAATGATCAGTTGTATTAAAATCCTCGTTGAACCCTCTATTACTTCATCGGAGCCGATAGAAAATTAAAATTAGGGAGATCCCCACTTTTACACGTAAGAAAAGCTATTTAGTAATAATTTTGTATGTAATTTTTGTCCATACTCAAAATCAAAGCCATCCATTGCATCAAGCTCAGATTGGTGTAATGCATTCAGTTATTATTTCTTACATTTCTTATTTTTTGGTAACAATTCAAAAGGAATCTGCATTAAAAAATCCTAAAATTTTAAATTGATACTCTTAAATTTTGGTAAGAATAAAATATTTCATAGTACAATTTCTTTTGAATACCATCTATATATATTATCACATTAGGTAAAACAATTAGGATGAGTAAATTAAAACAATGAAAAAATAATACATGGAATGAAATAGAATTTGTTCCTCATAACAATCTTAAAATTGACTTGCAGAAATCAAAATAAAAGATTATACACCCATAAATGGAGTAAAAGAGGAGGAATACATATATATCTATAACAAATGATTACCCAACTCGGTCAGGTTTAGACCTAATACTAACCGATCATAATTTTCTACACACATTTGTCCACACTCGGATCACAACTGTTCGGTTGAGACCAAGTACAATTCACGAGTAGGGGTGTACATCGGTTCAAAACCAATCTATTTAGGCAAAACCCAAACCGATCACTACAAAAAAAGCAATCTTTACCGACGGAAAATATCCGTCGGTAAAGTTAGTTTTCCGTCGGTAAATATTTATCGCGACGGAAGCCACTTCCGTCGCTAGTCTGTCGGGAAAAAAGGCGTCGGGAAAAATCGGCGACGGACAAAAAATATCCGTCGGTATTAATTATTAATACCAACGGATATTTTGTATCCGTCGGTAATATACGAATATTTAATTATAAATATAACAGCTTTTTGCCGACGGAATATAATCGTCCGTTGGCAATATATAAGCTTTGTGCCAACGGAATATTATTATCCGTTAGCAATATATAAGGTTATTACCGACGGAAGATATAATTTTCGTCGGCAATATACAAATTATTTAAAAAAATAAAATAGCCTATTACCGACGGAAGTCATAAATTTCGTCAGCAAAAAAATATGTTTTTTTAAAAAAAAATTACTTAAATATTGTTTTTTAATTCCTGTGATTTACAACAATACCACAATATATTCAAATATTACCATAAGTTACTAAATCAACTATTACCATAATTTATCAAATATTACCGCAATTTATCAAATAATACCACAATACATTCAAATATTATCATAATTAACTAAATCAACTATTACCACAATTTATCAAATATTACCACAATTTATCAAATATTACCGCAAATTATCAAATATTACCACAATACCAGACAATTATAGACGACCAAAAAATGACCACATATTAATTATAAAATTATTTTTACATAATCCAAAACTGAGGGAAGCTGTGTGCCCTAGCTCAACCACCCCACGCCGCCCGGCACCAACGCTGGTGCTCTCATCCCCTGACGCTGCATATCCTGCAATTAACATGTATTTGTTAAAAAAATAGTTTATATCTATAATTGAGAGTCTAAGCGTTAAAAAATCATAAGTTAGCATGTTTCGGATTTGAAATTGGTTTGGATTCGATCGGATCGTTATCGGATCGGCATCCGATAATTCGTACTTGAAATTTTATAGTATTTTAGACTTGCAAGCAAGTTCTAATTGGATATTTTAACAATTTACCCTCCGATTGATCAATTGAGAGTCTAAGCATTGAAAAATCACAAGTTAGCGTGCTTCGGATTTGAAATTGGAATTGGTTTGGATTCGATCGGATCGTTAATCAGATCAGTATCCGATAATTCGTACTTGGATTTTTTTTTTATATTTCGGACTTCCGAGCAAGTTCTAATTGGAAATTTTAACAATTTACCCTCCGATTGACCAATATAGAGTCTAAGCGTTGTAAAATCACAAGTTAGCATGTTTCGGATTTAAAATTGGTTCGGATTCGATCGGATCGTCATTGGATCGGCATCCGGTTATTCGTACTTGGAATTTTATCGTATTTTGGACTTGCGAGCAAGTTCTAATTGGCTATCCTAACAATTTACCCTCTGATTAACCAATTGAGAGTCTAAGCATTGAAAAATCACAAGTTAGCGTATTTAGGATTTGAAATTGGTTTGGATTCGATCGAATCGTTCGGATCGGCATCCAATGATTCGTACTTGGAATTATTTCGTATTTCGGACTTACGAGCGAGTTCTAATTGGATATTTTAACAATTTACACTCTGATTGACCCATTTAGAGTCTAAGCATTGAAAAATCATAAGTTAGCGTGTTTCAGATTTGAAATAGGTTTGGATTCGATCGGATCAGCATCCGACAATTCGTGCTTGGAATTTTTTCGTATTTCGGACTTGCGAGCGAGTTCTAATTGGATATTTTAATAATTTACGCTCCGATTGACCCATTTACAGTCTAAGCATTGAAAAATCATAAGGTAGCGTGTCTCGGATTACAAATAGGTTTGGATTCGATCGGATCGTCATCAGATCGGTGTCCGATAATTCATACTTGGAATTTTTCCGTATTTCGGACTTGCGAGCGAGTTCTAATTGGATATTTTAATAATTTACGGTCCGATTGACCCATTTAGAGTCTAACTATTGAAAAATCATAAGTTACCGTATTTCGGATTTGAAATATGTTTGAATTCGATCGGATCGGCATCCGATAATTCGTACTTAGAATTATTTCGTATTTCGGACTTGCGAGCGAGTTTCGGATTTGAAATTGGTTTGGATTCGATCGGATCGTTAATCGGATCGGTATCCGATAATTCGTACTTGGATTTTCTTCGTATTTCGGACTTCCGAGCAAGTTCTAATTGGATATTTTAACAATTTACCCTCCGATTGACCAATATAGAGTCTAAGCGTTGAAAACCACAAGTTAGTGTGCTTCAGATTTGAAATTGGTTTGGATTCGATCGGACCGTCATCGGATCAGCATCCGATTATTCGTACTTGGAATTTTATCATATTTCAGACTTGCGAGCAAGTTCTAATTGGCTATCTTAACAATCTACCCTCCGATTGACCAATTGAGAGTCTAAGCATTGGAAAATCACAAGTTAGCGTGTTTCGGATTTGAAATTGGATTGGATTCGATCGAATCGTTCGGATCGGCATCCGATGATTCGTACTTGGAATTATTTCATATTTCGGACTTACGAGTGAGTTATAATTGGATATTTTAATAATTTACGCTCCGATTGGCCCATTTAGAGTCTAAGCATTGAAAAATCATAAGTTAGCGTGTTTCAGATTTGAAATAGGTTTGGATTCGATCGGATCGGCATCCGATAATTCGTACTTAGAATTTTTCCGTATTTCGGACTTGCGAGCGAGTTCTAATTGGATATTTTAATAATTTATGCTCCGATTGACCCATTTACAGTCTAAGCGTTGAAAAATCATAAGTTAGCGTGTCTCGGATTTGAAATAGGTTTGGATCGTCATCGGATCGGTGTCCGATAATTCGTACTTGAAATTTTTCCGTATTTCGAACTTACGAGCGAGTTCTAATTGGATATTTTAATAATTTATGGTCCGATTGACCCATTTAGAGTCTAACTGTTGAAAAATCATAAGTTAGCGTGTTTCGGATTTGAAATATATTTGAATTCGATCAGATCGTCATCGGATCGGCATCCGATAATTTGTACTTGAAATTATTTCGTATTTTGGACTTGCAAGTGAGTTTCGGATTTGAAATTGGTTTGGATTCGATCGGATCGTTAATCGGATCGGTATCCGATAATTCGTACTTGGATTTTTTTCGTATTTCGGACTTCCGAGCAAGTTCTAATTGGCTATTTACCCTCCGATTGATCAATTTATAGTCTAAGTGTTGAAAAACCACAAGTTAGCGTGTTTCGGATTTGAAATTGGTTTAGATTCGATCGGATCGTCATCAGATCAGCATCCGATTATTCATACTAGGAATTTTATCATTTTTCGGACTTGCGAGAAACTTCTAATTGGTTATTTTAATAATTTACCCTCCGATTGACCAATTGAGAGTCTAAGTATTAAAAAATCACAAGTTAGCGTGTTTCGGATTTGAAATTGGTTTGGATTCGATCGGATCGGCATCGGATCGGCATTCGATAATTCGTACTTGGAATTTTATCGTATTTCGAACTTGCGAGCAAGTACTAATTGGCTATCTTAACAATTTACCGTCCGATTGACCAATTGAGAGTCTATGCATTGAAAAATCACAAGTTAGCGTGTTTCGGATTTAAAATTGGTTTGGATTCGATCGGATCATCATCGGATCGGCATTCGATGATTCGTACTTGGAATTATTTTGTCTTTCGGTCTTGTGAGCGAGTTCTAATTGGATATTTTAACAATTTACGCTCTGATTGACCCATTTAGAGTCTAAGCGTTGAAAAATCATAAGTTAGCGTGTTTCGGATTTGAAATAGATTTGGATTCGATCGGATCGACATCCGACAATTCGTACTTAGAATTTTTCCGTATTTCAGACTTGCGAGCGAGTTCTAATTGGATATTTTAACAATTTACGCTACGATTGACCCATTTACAGTCTAAGCGTTGAAAATCATAAGTTAGCATGTCTCGGATTTGAAATAGGTTTGGATTCGATCGGATCGTCATCGGATCGATGTCCGATAATTCGTACTTGGAATTTTTCTATATTTCGGACTTGCGAGTGAGTTCTAATTGGATATTTTAACAATTTACGATCCGATTGCCCCATTTAGAGTGTAACTGTTGAAAAATTATAAGTTAGCGTGTTTTGGATTTGAAATATGTTTGGATTCGATCAGATCGTCATCGGATCAGCATTAGATAATTCGTACTTGAAATTGTTCTGTATTTCGGACTTGTGAGCGAGTTCTAATTGGAAATTTTAACAATTTACGATCCGATTGACCGATTTAGAGTCTAAGCGTTGGAAAATCGTATGTTAGCGTGTTTCGGATTTGAAATAGGTTTGGATTCGATCGGATCATCATCGGATCGGCATCCGATAATTCATACTTAGAATTATTCCGTATTGCAGACTTGCGAGCGAGTTCTAATTGAAAATTTTAATAATTTACAATCCGATTGATCGATTTAGAGTCTAAGCGTTGGAAAATCATAAGTTAACGTGTTTCGGATTTGAAATATGTTTGGATTCGATCGGATAGTCATCGGATCGGCATCCAATAATTCTTACTTAGAATTATTATGTATTTCGGACTTGAGAGCGAGTTCTAATTGGAAATTTTAACAATTTACAATCCGATTGACCGATTTAGAGTCTAAGTGTTGGAAAATCATAAGTTAGCGTGTTTCAGATTTGAAATAGGTTTGGATTCGATCGGATAGTCATCGGATCGGTATCCGATAATTCATACTTGGAATTATTCCGTATTTCGGACTTGCAAGCGAGTTCTAATTAAAATTTTTAATAATTTACGATCCGATTGACCGATTTAGAGTCTAAGCATTGGAAAATTATAAGTTAGCGTGTTTCGGATTTGAAATAGGTTTGGATTCGATCGTATAGTCATCGGATCGGCATCCGATTATTCTATATTTCGGACTTGCGAGCGAGTTCTAATTTGAAATTTTAACAATTTACGATCCGATTGACCGATTTAGAGTCTAAGTGTTGGAAAATCATAAGCTCGCATGTTAGCGTGATAATATGATCTAAACTCAAATTATTAAGATTCATATTTTTTACTAATATTAGAAAGATTAGTAAGTACCTGATCATGAGCATGAGCCACCGCTAGACGGGCTTATGAAGTCATTAAGTCGACGCTCCAGTGCCCTGCGGGCTTCTCTTTCCTCATCGAGGGCCTTCCCCTCCACCTCAACCCTACGCTCGAGGGCCTGCCTCTCCACCTCAACCCTCTGCTCGAGGGCCTGCCTCTCTGCCTCAACCCTCTGCTCGAGGGCCTGCCTCTGCTCTCGCTCTGCCTCAACCATGTGCTCGAGGGCCTGCCTCTGCTCACGCTCCACGTCTAACGCAGATTGCAACTGAGTGATAACACCGGTCTGGGTGTCTCGTGCCCTCGAGCGCATACCCTCTCGTCCAAAGTAGGAGGAGGGCGTGACTCCAAGGCCCGTACGGAGAACACGGCTGTGCGTGGCAGGTCTGAGCACAGTATCCATCGCTGAGTCGACAGATACTGAGCTGGAGGAGGAGCCGGCCACGCATGACGGGGTCACCATAAGTCGTATTCTCTCCTATATGAAAACAACCAATGATATTCAATGATATTTTATGGCATACGTATATGAATATATTAACAGTAATTTAATTAATTACCACTTGCGAGGCAACCCTGTCGTCCATAAATGCTCCATCGGTACACCGCCTCCTAGAAGCCTCAAAAAGGTCAATCCAATTAGGCTCGTGGCCCAATGATTGTGTCTGTTTGACATATAAAATAAATAGATGAGTTAATATAATATTTATAGAGCTTTAAATAATAAAATATTTATATCATTTACCAGCTGCTGGGCAAGTTGGGGCATAGTCCTCCCCCTCACTGGAGCAGGTGTCGTCGAGGCATTTCTATTCTACTTGTCTTTAGCAGAACTCGCCTGTATCAATCGATTAAAGTTCGAAACATCAATACAAATTTTTAGTATAACATTAAAACAAGTACGAATCAACAAAATAATAATTATACCTGAAACTGAGGGGTGGCCCAGTGAGTGACCAAAAACTGTAGAACGTGTAACGGTGGCGCGTCTCTCGTCATGGTCGCAGCCTGTAACTCCTTAGCCGGCTCGCCGACCAAGTAACCGTAGAGCTGGTAGAGCTCGTAACGGTAATCCCTGTACCGCTCACTCACCGTCTTCCACAAGTCCTCCCGATGGGTGTCGGTTTTCATGTTCTCCCATTTAAATTTCTTCTGTAAAATCAATTTAGAAACAAGTAATTTTATCAAATCAAATTATAAAGAAGTACGATATTATTCTAAAATATTTTAATGAAACTAATATACCAAAAAGACCTGATACATCCTCTCCTTATATGATGCATCAATGTTCTTCCACCCCTTTATCCCCACAATAGGGGCATTCCTCTCCTCCCGTACTATCATACGGACCCATGTGGCGGCGTCAGAAGCGTGCTCACCCACAAAGGTCCTGCCGCTCCACTGTAGGGAAAGCGGCTCGTGTAAGGTCGACAAGCGTCGAGCCGTCGTCATTCCCCGGTCGCCTATGTGCCTGGTGATCCTCGACCCTGCAAATAAAATATACATCAGTACTGAACAAGCATTTACAACATGTATAAAACTTTAGATCTAAACATTACCTGTGGGCGTAGATGCTACAGCCGAGTACTGAACACTGCTCGAAGCTCTGAACGCTGCGACCTCATCAGGAGCTGGTGTCGAGAGTGGAACAGCACTAGCAGATCCGGAGGGCTCGGCCTCGGACCCTGGGGTGGCAGCCGGAACGCTCCGAGCTAGCCCACCCCTGCCTCTATGAACCCTCGACTACGATATCATCTGAAACAATATGATTTACATATGAAACAGTATAAAACAATATGATCTACATATGATCGATCGCTGATTGTGTAACATCCGCCCCAAACACACAAGATATTATCCGATTTGCCCGTGCCCGCACGAGAGCTTCCCAGGGAGGTCACCCATCCTAGTACTACTCTTGTCCGAGCACGCTTAACTACGGAGTTCTTACGAAATCTGTAGTGGCGCACGGCTTTAAAACGTGTCTTCTATGTTTGGGAGGGGAAATTATATAAGTAGCTTAAGATCTCCTTCTCTCCAGGCGATGTGGGGCTAACTCATGGCCTTGTACACCTCACCTCACCTCATCCATCTTGGCATTCCTCGCCTAAGGAGTCTTAGCTCTTGGCTATTGGCCTATTGGATCTTGGTCGTCACAATCCACCCCCCTTAGGGCTACACGTCCTCGTGTAAGGTTAGACCCCCCCATAGCGAGGACAACCGGCTCTGATACCATTTTGTAACATCCGCCCCAAACATACAAGATATTGTCCGCTTTGCTTGTGCCCACACGAGAGCTTCCTAGGGAGGTCACCCATCCTGGTACTACTCTCGTCCGAGCACGCTTAACTGCAGAGTTCTTACGAAATCCGTAGTGGCGCACGGCTTTAAAACGCGCCTTCTATGTTTGGGAGAAGAAATTATATAAGTAGCTCAAGATCTCCTTCTCTCCAGGCGATGTGGGGCTAACTCATGGCCTTGTACACCTCACCTCACCTCACCTCATCCATCTTGGCATTCCCCGCCTCAGGAGTCTTAGCTCTTGGCTATTGGCCTATTGGATCTTGGTCGTCACAGATTGCTCCCCCTCTGCTTGATGGATCCGATCATGAGAGTATTACGACAAGTGGAATAACGCAGGAGGAGAGGAGGAAGCAGCAAAAAGAGGAGGAAGCGCTGCATGCCAGCAATCTCAGGGTCCCCAGTAGGTTCCGCGATATTCTTTGTAGCTTCTTTGTGCTTTAGTTTCATTCCTGCGCATGGGTTTGTGCTGTAGTTACTCATGGATTCCAAATAACGTCATTTCATCTTAAGGTCGCCTTGGGATGCTAGAATGTCCGTCGAAGAACTTGAGGCTAATGAAAGTCAGGCCTTTTTAGCATGGCGGAGAAGCCTTGCAAGGTTAGTTTTTGTGCGCCATGGAACCATATGAGGATTTTTAGATACAAAATCCTTTTTTTAAAATTCTATTATGTAGGTCTCATGCAAATTAATCAAGATCAATAAGATTATAATTTGTTTGCAATATCAGATTATCTACATGTGCTTCTATAGATTGATGGTCCCATCCATGGAATTCAATTTTTTTCATAATTTCCTTTTATTTACATAAAGAATTGCATAATTAACACTCTTACCCATTTCGTTCATGTTTTAAAATCCCCTCATATCGTCCATAAAGAAGTGAATTTAATTCTTTTGTTTGATTTTGATTATTTTTCTAAATTTTCCTTTTATTTTTTTGTTTTTGGACAATGCTATTTTTTAAATTTTGAAATCGAAGTGATCAAAATTGGGTCTCTTAACCACCTAACACTGCAACCAGTGGCGGACCCAGGGTTTTTCCTCAGGGGGGGCATAATTATTAAAAAGTAACTATAATCGCTGCCTCACAATCGAAGACTTCGGCAGGAGGTGTGACAACGTCCCTACCCTTCGATTGCGCAGTAAAAGGCCTATTAGGATTTTGCCTCTAGTAAAGGAGAATTTCGATCGTCGAAGTCATTCGAAAATTTAGAACTATAATTGGCCGACTCGATCAAGGTGCACGTACTGTTTGTAAATAATAGACCAGATCCTTTTTTTTTTGAAGGGGAGGGGGGGTAGATTTCATACATACCCCCAAAAACCTATAAATAGGCCCTGATCCCATTCGATTCTTATTCACTAAGAGCCATGGGATGAACTCTATGGGGATGCCACATGCGCGGGAGGTGGCAGACTGTGGTAGGTGTCAATCGGACAGTAGTGGCTCTGGTGGGCGTCGGTGGCCGGCAAACGGCGAGGTCGGCCGTGGGTCACCAATACTGGCGGCGATGGGTGGCCCATGTGGCGGTGGGGTGGTTGTTGATGGCATAACGGTAGATATTGACTGGCGGGGGGTGACGGCTGGTGGGGCGGTGACGGTTGGTGGTGGCCACCTCCATGTGAAGTTGGCTACCAATAGTTGGCTATAATTATTTTCTGAGTAAATTAAACTTTGCTTTCCTCCCTCCTGAAGTTTAGCTAGATCAAATAAAAATTACAAAATGAGGAAATCAAGTAATTGACAAAAGGGGTATTGTGCTAAAATTTCAAACTTTAGGGAGTGATTTGGAACAAAATAAACTATAGGGGCTTAAGGGTTTTTGTGCTAAAGTTCAAGGGGGTAAGTGTAACTTTTTTCCCAAATTGAGGGGGGGCTTGAGCCCCCCTTGGGCCCTATGTAGGTCCGCCCCTGACTGCAACTGTCAAAACCAAAACAATGGAAATGGAAACCTCAAACCTTGCATGAAATGATATATAGTCTGCATTGCCTTTTCTTATGCGAATCTGGGTGGGACCAGTATTGCTAGGTTCTCTTAATTTTGAGGATGTGATGACATAACTTATTTAGATACCATCTTGAATATCTAAACAGCCAAGGCACATGCTAATCATGACTGTTATGATTCACTCCTTAGCTTTATCTGAAACCCACTATCTAAGAACTGAGAAAAATAACCCTAGATTCCTAAATATTTACTAAGAGATGTTCGTAAACTAAAATTTCAGAAAATTAATGGAGATCTGATCGGAGTACTTTTCAGTCCCATTGATAGATCAGAATCGTTTTTTGGTTCTAAGGCTGATGTCTAATATACGTACCTAAGACTAGGTAACTGCATAAACTAATTTGTACGGTCACCATATTTTAAGATTTTCATTAATAAGATAGGTGGCTTTTAGGCCATACCTTTCCAACACTATACATTTCATTATCATGGTTTCTTGTTTCAAATTGGTTTAGTTTAATAAAAAAAAACTAAAGACTAGAGATGCTCTAATATTACAAAATAGTTAAGGACCCTGCAATTATTTTTAATCAGATAAAAATCATCAAATGAGAAAATTAAGTACTTGACAAAAGGGGTATTATGCTAACATTTCAAACTTTAGGGCCGGATTAGGGTTACCGGAAAGGGAGGAGAAGGAGGAGCAGTGGCGTCGGCGGAGGAGAGGCCGGAGCAGCAGCGCCGGCGGAGGGGAGGCCGGGGGGGCGGGGGGACACGCCAGAGGGGAGGCCAGGGGAGTGCGCCGGAGGAGTCCGGGGTGCACCGGAGGGGAGACCGGGGGGCCGGGGGGTGCACCAGAGGGGGCTGGGGGGGGGGGGGGGGGGGGCGGGCAGGGATTGAAATCGGGGGGAGGGGAGAATAGATCCAGACAACAATAGCTAGGGGGGGGGGCTTGTTTATTCATTAAATCGCAGGTTTATTACCGACGAACATTATTATTCCGTCGGTACAATATTATTCCCGACGGTCTTTTTTTAGTTCGTTTGTAATAATAATTATACCGACGGATACAATACATACCGTCAATAAATATATATGTAAGAAATTATTAAAATAAAAATAACAATTATTTGCGACGGGTTTTTATTACCGTCGGTAATAAGTTTGTTTACCGACGGACATAAAATGTTCCGTCGGTAAATATATATTACCGATGGATAATAAATGACTGTCGGTAATAAAGTTGTAAAAAAATTTTAAAAAATCAATGTAATATTACCGACGGAATTTAACGTTGCCGTCGGTAAAATAGATATTATTACCGACGGTACTATAAATTTCTATCGGTAATAAACATATTTTTTGTAGTGGATCCAACCTTGGCCGGTTTTGAGGATTTCCAATCCAATCCAAACCGAACTGATTGAGATTGAATCCAATTCAATTAAAGTCGGTTTGGATTGGATTTGATTATCGGTTTGGCCTTTGACCCATATGCATGTTGATCTTTTTTTTTTCTTTTATTAGAACCTAACTAGTTTTAACTTTAAAAAATAATAATTATTGTCAAATCATTAGTCCTACATTATTGCAAAGGTTGTTAGTAGCAAGGGTATATAAGAACATATAGTATATTTAATAAAGTATTATACGTATATACATATGTCGGTTTGATTCGATTAGGTTGGTTTTAAATTTACAAATCTGCCAACCGATCCAATCATGTTGTTTTTTAAAAAACTCGTTCCAATCCGATCCATTGAGTTTGTCGAAAAATTAATTGGTTTATTTGGTTTGGTTGGTTTAGTCGGTTTGGTTTGAATCCTGCACACCCCTATTCACGAGTTGGAGCTCGATGCAATGGATAGTTGTGATTTGAGGTTGTGCAAAAATTATGTACAAAACTATGGATGTAGAGCTTTATTCATGTGGAAAACAAGGGTGCTCTTAATTTTAATTCTGATCGGTTCTGGCGAAGTCGGAGAGAATTCGATAAGGATACCAATTAAACTAGAATCGTCGGATTACAACATGAATCGAAGAAGTTATGATTTTTTTAACATGATAATATTTTTTTTCAATATATATAGTGGCATAATTCATAAATTTGATAAGTTTTAGATAATTTTGATATCCGTATCCTTCCCTTGGATTTAATAACATCACGGACCCAATTAAAAATAACACCTTATTAATTAACAGGGTTAGTTACGAGGGCGGCCGCTCAAACTAAATGAATATCAAGACTTTAGCTTAAACGTAGTGTTGGAGAGTAATTCTAGCTAATTACCCTATCTGTTGATCTCTAAACATCCAAAAAAGAGTTGGTTAATCATAATGCTAGTTTGGACTAAAAGTGGTTCGAGTTCGAGTTTGTGCCGACTTGTTAAGGACATGCTTGCTATTCATAGGGTCGACGTACACATGTCCAGCTAGCATAGTTGGCCCATCAAACGAAAACCCTGGCCACCGACTCCACCGGCGGCAGCTCCACCTCCCTGAGCACCATCTTCCACCCCCTCCCCGCCCCATTGGCGAGCGGGTGGATCCCGTGCTCCGGCCCCTCCATGTGCGCCCGGCTCTCCCGCTCCTTCTCCAAGGACACCCCGAACCGCTTCTCCACGTCCCGGCCGAGCCGTTCGTCCAGCTGGCCGTCCCGGGTGAGGGCCATCATCAGCTGCGGGGGGCCTAGGGGGAGCGGGTCCCGCCGGTCCACCTGCCAGAAATGGATGGTCTTCCCGTAGGTCTTGCACACCTTCTCCAGGCCCTGGCGCTGCAGGGGGCCCGGCACCCCGGGCATGAACAGCACACCGCTCCTCACCTCGTACTCGTGGGAGTGCCACAGCGGCTTCTCGTCGTCGGGGAGCGTCAGGAAGAGGCCCTCGCTGACGACGTACTCGACGCCGATGAGTCGGGCGCCGGGCTCGGGGCTGTCGAAGATGAGGCACTGCCGCATGTCCTCGTTCTGGTGGGAGCAGAAGTGGTGCGACTCCACCTGGCGGCTCATGTCGTTCGCATAGAAGTGGAACCTGAAACCAAAAGTCCGTCGATCATCAACACAATGAAGAGAGAGAGAGATGATGGTGGTTACGCGCAGAGGTGCTGGTGGATCTTGTTGATGGGGGCGAAGGTCTGAATGGTGCCGGTGGCGGTCTCGAGCAAGGAGGTGCCTGTATGGGTGGGCTCGCCGGGAACCTCAACGTGAGTTGTCGCCATCGATCTCCTCCGGCCACTTATTCCGGCCTTCTGTTTCTTTCTCAAAAACGTAGAATTAAACGCTGTCTGGTATTCCCCTTGGTGTAGCCCTTTAAAGAAGGCATCTTCTTTCATGCATGGCTCCACGTGGTTTCGCTGACGGTGTACGTGTTATGATCTGGGCGCCCTCTACGACGAACGTACACCTGGATTCATAGGGTGGCGTCTTTTTCTTTCTAAAGGATTGAACGCAATAGGCCCAAACCTAAACCATGGCCCAAAAAGCCCAACAACTGGTGCGGTTTGAGGACAAAACTGAAGACACATCTTGCACACCACTTTAAAGTCGAACGTCACCCTCTCTCTCTCTCTCTCTCTCTCTCTCTCATTGGTCCATCTCAACGGCATGTATGTCATTCCTCACTATCCATCATGGTAAAATGACAAAAAGCCCTCTAAGGCCGCGTTTGGTAGTCGGAAAGTGGTGGGAAAGGGAGAGAATTCCCCCCCTTAAGTGATGTTAGACGTGTTTGGTAGCCGGGAAAGTGAGCAGGAATCAAAATACTTTTATACCTAAAATACCCCTATGTTAGTGTAATCGGGGGGAAAGTGAGGGGATTCTCTTTCCTCCCCCTCCTGGGAGGAAAGACTTTCCCCTTGGGAGGGGAAAGACTTTCCTTTCCTTTAATGAAATTTTTCGGCTACCAAACGGGGCCTAAATGGACCAATAAGAGAGAGGGTGATGCTCCAACGTCTTTAAGAGTGGAACAAAATCGTTCCCCTGTTCATCCCGATCAAAAGTAATTTCTCGATTCCGCTCATTCTTATTCACGTGGCCATGTACGAGATGTGGTTGAATCTCACTAGAGATATTTAAAAAAGTCACCAGTGACATTTTGTTCTCTAACACCACCACTCCTACACGGCCACGTCAATCGGGTTGAATGAATCAGGAAAACCTTCGCGCTGAATAGCATTTCTCATTTGCATGATGTTAAACCAGAAACCTCTCTCTTCCTCTATTCTCTCTTCTGGTTCTTTCCTTGGTTCCACGTTGCGGCCGGTCCGCCCACAGGCGGGTAGTTCGATATGGAAATGCCCGCCAGTGACCTCCCCCTAAAATCCCTTCACTTATCCTCACTTGTAATGATTCCTTGCCTTTATGTGATAAACTTATAAGGATATCACCAGCAAGGGAGCTAGATCGAGTAGGGACAATGGGTTCATGAAGTAAGTTTGCTTGAGGCTTCCCCACTAGTTCTATTACTGCCAGCAGCGGTTGTTCACATCCCTTTGCACCTCACCAAGGCAGCTTTGGGGGTCGGGGGTTAACAACCCTTTGGTAGCGATTTTGGTCTTGTATCGTTCTATATTGCTCTCTTCTCGTTTAAAAAAAAACCATTTCGAACCGATCGACATGCTTAAAAATGTTGTTATAAAACATGAAATTGTAAATGAAAAGTCCTTCACGTTATGGAACAGGAGATTGCGACACGTCTCCATAAAAAGGATTAGAGTGTTAGTAAAGGCAGGAGTCTTACCAACCTGTGGATGTAAAATCTGACAGTGGGATCTGCAGCTCTACCTGGGACCTACGGAGATGACAGTGGGACCCGCAGCTCTTCCTCGGGCCCACGGAGACGACATTGGGACCCGAAGCTCTACCTCAGACCCACAGAGACGACAGTGGGACCCGCCAGTCCTGCCTGGGACTTGCACAAACTATTCGGGATTTGGTAAATCCCCCCGGGTATTTTCCGAAACCCTCGATATTTCCAAACCTCTATACATAGCTGACTCGACAAATATTCCAAGATCCCGGATCGAGACCGGAATTCACTATCCCACATCCCACTTTCTATTTTCCAGAGCTCTCTCATCCTTCTGGTGATCAGACTCACGTCAAGTTGGTCTACTTCACCCTCAGTCTACTAGTATAAGCACTCATCGGCCTGTCGAGAGTAGCCACTTCTTCAGAGATAGTGGATTCAAAGGTTGCGTCTTACTGCACAAAGATGTAGGCTTCGACCGAACTTCGTCACCACATCCTGTGTCATATCTCTCTCCCCCTCTCTCTCTCTCTACTCTACAATATTTTGTGTGACAGCTCAGCATCCCACAGTGCACCATACTTCAAAACTCTACCCTTTAATCGACTGTTAAAGGGAGATCGTTCGATGACTGTAATCTCCTCTCACAATTTGGCGCCGTCTGTGGGATCCTTCCATATCAACTTGCGACCTCCAGGCTTCCTAGCTTCTTCGATCAAGCAACAACTACTGATAGCATGAGCAACCCGTCTGTCTCCATCACTATACCAGAATGGCGAAGATATGACCCGTGGATCAACCGGAGGAAAGTTATCTAAATCGAGATATTCAAACATCAGAGGTGAATATCCTCCGACATCAGCCGCTAGTATCAACGACGGAGAAAATATCCACTGGTCGCGCAACCCATCTTCTTATCCTTACATTGGGAGTTATGTGCGAAACTACAATCATCAACCGAGGGCTTGGAGAATGCCAATCCTCGGGCATCCTCCAGCGTTATAGATTGCCCGAGGATTCAACTGTCAACCTCGGGCACCCTCCAGTGTTGCAGATCGCTCAAAGGTTCAACCAACAACCAAGGGATTGGGGACAGCCAACCCTCAAAGACAAAGTCCGAGGCAGGCATTGTCGCCTCGACACTCAAGCAATAAGTCCAAGGAGATAGCCTTGGCACCCAAAGAAAAGACTTGATCATATGAAGTCTCTCCACGATCAGCTAGCAATGCAGAGGTGCATGCTCGGTATCCCTTCGCTAGTTTAACCGCACAGGGTCTCCCCATGATCAGCCAGCGGTCAAAGGCACCTGCTACGTACCCTACAACCGGTTGTGTCGGTAAGAACTCTGCCTCGACTAACAAAAGACAATACTAGTTTAATCGCACAGGGTCTCCTCACAATCAACTAGCATTCAAACCTATAGTTAGTTTGGTTCGGTTTGAGACATGACCGACTAACCTGTAATAGTACAAAATTACCATGCCTTTGACATAGGTTCGACTGAAACAGTACTTCGCCTAAGTCCAATTGATATAAAGACACTATGTTGAGTACTCCGAATCTTAGGCATTGCACATGCTTCCATTGTCACGTAAGGACACATGCTCCTGTGCTTCCCCACAATTAGTTCAGTTTGGGTTGTGACACGACTGACTAACCTGCAACATTACAAAGCTACGTGCCACAGACATAGGTTCGACTGAAATGGTGCTTCGTCTAAGTCCAACTGATACAAAGGCACTACGTTGACTACTCCGGATCTTTAGTGTTGCATATGCTCCCATTGTCACGAAGGACATATGCTCACATGCCTCGCCACAGTTAGTTCGGTTCGGGTTGCAACACGGCCGACTAACCTACAACAGTACAAAGCTATGTGCCCTGATGTAAGTTTGACTGAAATAGAACGTAGCCTAAGTCCAACCGATACAAAGGTGCTATGTTGAGTACTACAAATTCTAACATCCATCATTCAATAAACCCAAGGCCCTGCCCTTGGCATTCGAAGACAAAGTCTGAGGTGATCATCACCTCGTTACTCAACAAGCCCAATGAGACAGCCATGGCATTCGAAGACAAAGTCCGAGGCGGCTTTGCCGCCCCAATACCTGACAAAGCCCGAGATGTCGACATCGTCTCGGCCCAAGAAGACAGCTTTGACATTCAAAGACAAAGTCTGAGGCAGGCTTCGCCGCCTCGACACCTGCCAAAGCCCGAGACGTCAATACCGTCTTGGCCCAAGGAGACAGCCTTGACATTCAAAGATAAAGTCCAAGGTAGACTACGCTATCTCGGCACCCTCCAAATCCTGAGAAGGTGACATCATCTCGACACAAGGAGACAGCCTTAGCATTCGAAGACAAAGTCCGAGGCAGGCTTCGTCGCCTCAGTATCTGCCAAAGCCCGAGATGTCGACACCGTCTCGACCCCAGGAGACAGCCTTGGCATTCGAAGACAAAGTCCGAGGCACGTTTTGCCACCTCGGCACCTGCCAAAGCCCGAGACGTCGACACTATCTCGGCCCAAGGAGATAGCCTTGGCATTCGAAAACAAAGTCCGAGCAGGCTTCGCTGCCTCGGCACCTGCCAAAGCTTGAGACATCAACACCGTCTCGCCCCAAGGTGACAGCCTTGGCATTCGAAGACAAAGTCCAAGGTAGGATTCGTCGCCTCGGCACCTACAAAAGCCCAAGACATTGACATTATCTTAGCCCAAGGAAAATAACCCTGGCATTCGAAGACAAAGTCTGAGGCAGGCTTCACCGTCTTAGCACCTGCCAAAGCCCAAGACGTCAATACATTCTTGGCCCAAGAAGATAGCCTTGGCATTCAAAGATAAAGTCCGAGCCAAGCTACGCTACCTCAGCACCTTCCAAAGCCTGAGATATCGACACCGTCTCGGTCCAAAGAGACAACCTTGGTATTCGAAGACAAAGTCCGAGGCAAGCTTCGCCGCCTCAGCACCTGCCAAAGGCTGAGATGTCGACACCGTCTCGGCCCAAGGAGACAACCTTGGCATTCAAAGAAAAAGTCCAAGGCAGGCTACACCGCCTCGGCACCTGCCACAGCCCGAGATGTCGATACCGCCACGGCCCAAGGAGACAGCCTTAGCATTCGAAGACAAAGTACGAAACAGGCTTTGCCGCCTCGGCACCTGACTAAGCCCGAGATATCGATACCATCTCGGCACAAGGAGACAACTTTCACATTCGAAAATAAAGTTTGAGGCAACCTTCGCCGCCCCAGCACCTGACAAAGCCCGAGACGTCGATATCGCCTTGGCCCAAGAAGACAGCCTTGGATTTCGAAGACAAAGTCCGAGGCAGGCTTCGCCACCTTGGCACCTACCAAAGCCCGAGATGCCGACACCATCTCGGCCCAAGGAGACAACCTTGGCATTCAAAGGCAAAGTCCGAGGTAAGCTACGCCTCATCGACACCCTCCAAAGCCCGAGACGTCGATATTGTCACGGTCCAAGGAGACAGCTTGACATTCGAAGAAAAAGTTCAAGGTAAGAAGACAGCCTTGGCATTCGAAGACAAAGTCCGAGGTAGGCTTCGTCGCCTCGGCACCTGCCAAAACTAGAGATATGATATCGTCTTGGCCCAAGGAGATGGCCATGGCATTCGAAGACATAGTCCAAGGCAGGCTTCGCCACCTCAGCACCTGCTAAAGCCCGAGAGGTCGACATCGTCTCAGCCGAAGGAGACAGCCTTGGCATTCATAAACAAAGTCCGAGGCAGGCTTCGCTGCCTCGGCACCTGCGAAAGCCCGAGGCTTCGACACCGTCTCAGCCCAAGGAGACAACCTTGGAATTCGAAGACAAAGTCCGAGGCAGGCTTCGTCGCCTCAGAACCTGCCAAAGCCCGAGACGTCAACATCGTCTCGGCCCAAGAAGATAGCATTGGCATTCGACGACAAAGTTCGAGGTAGGCTTCGCTGCCTCAGCACCTACCAAAGTCCGAGACGTCGACACCGTCTCAGTCCAAGGAGATAGCCTTGGCATTCAAAGTCCGTCGCAGACTATGTCGCCTCAGCACCCTCCAAATCCCGAGACATTGACACCGTCTCGGTCCAAGGAGATCAGCATTGTCATTCGAAGACAAAGTCTGAGACAGGTTTCGCCACCTCAGCACCTGCCAAAGCTCCTGGCCTCCCCAAAGCCGCCAACGGTGGCTGAGGAGGCCAAGAGGGGAGAAACCCTAACCTTAGCTCAGGGGGAGATGGGGAGAATGGGAAAAGGCGCTCCGAGCGTTTTTGGATACCATATATAATTGAGATACTTGTGGATGTTGGTAAGCCTGTGGGTGTGGATTGGGTAATATATATGTTTTATTCCCTCGCATTTGAACCTGATATGTGCATGGGTGAGGACCATGAGGTTAATACAATGGATTTCTCTTATCTGACATCCTTTTGCAGCCATTGTTTGCCATTGAACCCTTACAGGCAGGTTCCCTACGGCCGAAGGCATGTCTTCTTCTTCTCTTATTAATATCTTTGGAGAGACTAACTGCAGATGATAGGTAACCTTCCTTTAAAATAAATAAATGGTGAACATTAACAATGGCAATAGGCTCGATCTACTCCAATGAAATGTATCTCAAGGAATAAAAGTCAATCAATCTCATTAGGCCCTGTTTGGATACGCTCTGGATCTGGGATTCTGGGGACTCAGAAGAGCCCAAAACGTGCTCGTGGGAGCCATTTTCCCGGAGCCCAAAATCGAGGCTCCGGAATCCGGATCCCTTTTTGGGATTCTATCCAAACAGGCCTTAGCTCTTGTGCAAGGTGATCAAATTATGTGAATGCTGTTTTAGTTCAACTCCTTCAATTATATTGTGTCACAAAGATCACTGTAATTTTCTATCAAATATCACCTTCTGCCCTCTTTGTCTATATGCTTTCTCAGTCTAGGGAAACTTTAAAGGGTTGCTCTTTAGTTGCATGAGCTCAAAACCATGTGACTACTAGAGATTTGAACTAAGATTGACAGCCAATTTAAAAATTATTGATGGGATCACAATCGAATGATGATTCTCAATTGGAATCAGTAGCTTATCCTCAAAAATTAATAAAGGGGTACTTAGTGATAGCTTCTTGACAAAAGAATTAACATGCAATAAGCCCTCCTGCAAGTCCGGTATTGCAAGAGCTCCCTCCCGAAATCCCACCGAACCAAATAGGAAAAATGAACAATAATGCCCAGCCGAAGTTTATTAACTTTTCATTCCCTACCATAAACTTAAGACGAAACATTTTTTTGCATAAAAAACAATTGAAATCACTCCAGATTGTCGATTTTTTTTTTCTTTTCTGTACGTATATTTTCATCAAAAAAAATTTATTGTATCAACTGACCAAACAATTACTCTTTTTTACCAAATTGCTACTCTTTATGTACGAGATTGAATCAGCTTGGTCTCTCATAGTTAAATTCAATTTTTGTCACAAAAAAATCATTTTGTGACCAGATGAGTAGAAATACCACTACAATCAATCGACAATTAAGGCCTTTTACCATATCAAATTATTACCCTTTGCTAATGGATTACTACTCTTTACCAAATATTACTCTTTTGCTACGATTGCAACACTTTATATGTAGAGCTAAAATTGTCATTTAAAAAATTTCGTTATTACATTGTGAGACTGAAGGAGTTCACGTTAGCCAAAACTAACGGATTTTTGCTCTTTACCAATTGTTACTCTTTTCTTACGATTGTTGAACTTTATTTGTAGTGATAAAATTGCCATTTAAAATTTTTTGTTATTACATGTGCACGGGAGAAGGAACACGCGTTAGCCAAACTCCAACTACACGGGCTTAACATTAAGTTCAAACTTTGCATACCCTTAACGTTAAACGGAAACCTTTTTAAGGAGCTAACGTTAATAACCCAATAATAAATCCGGAAGACTGATGATTCAAATCCAAATCTAGTTTGACACAAGCAAAACATTGATGGTGCAGTACCTTCATTACAAATTGGTGACTGAATTGTCAACTTATGAAATAAAAGTTGACGGAGGGAGTTAAATGCAGACGGAGCATAGTTCAGGGTTCAATTTGTTCAAAAAAAATATATGAGGGGCCAACATGAAATGAGTACTAATTTCAGGGGAGGATTTTGTAATTTGCCCTATAGATTAATATCTGTATGAGCCTTTGGCATGCTAAACTAGCATTCGAAAATTCTATTTCACTACTATATATAAACATTCGGTAGATTTCACCTTACTTCCAACACAAATTGAGAGGAAGACATTTTCGAAAATTTGGAATCCCTTTTATTTGGAGGCTGATGCAAGTATTTCATGACCGACAGCTGGCAAAAGGAACAGAGAGTAGTACACCCAAATTTACACATATTTCACAGCACCAGACGATTGATGATCTCGAAGGGGCATTATATAGTGACATCGGAATTATCAACCTGATTTCACCGTATCTATCGCAAGAACTAAATCATCAAGTTTAGCACCTGTTACTTCCTTTACAACCTTGTTGTCCCTGAGAATCTTGAATGTCGGTACTACCCTTATCCCCAGCTCTTTTGCCAAGGTCTGCAAGCAACATGGACATCAATCAAAGAAAGGGCATTAAGGTGAGGAAATGAAGAGGGGCACATCAATCAAAGAAATGGCATTAAGGTGAGGAAATGAAGAGAGGCAATCTTTTTTTTTTTCTGCAAAGGAAGAGCGGAAGCCTACAGACCTTGTTTTCTTGATTGCAGTCAAGCTTGAGGAAGACAACATCAAGGTACTTCTGAGATAGTTCTAGGTACCTCGGAGCCATCACCTTACACGGGCCACACCTTCACCATTGCATCAGGAAATATTAGGTGAAGAAGTGAATTATAAATGGTGTACACAACCTGACTGTTCAGAAATCCACACCCACAAATAAAACAGCGAGACCGACACACACGAAGCACGACGACAAGAGGAGAGCACACAGTTTCTGGTTATTGATGAAATATGTCTGCATCGAAGCTTCCAAATGTTGTCGTCTTATATAAGAGAATTATGAGATGGGCATTCAGAAACGATTTCTTAAAGTAGAAAAACGATTCAGTATAGGATGTCAAATTCTTGAAAATAAAAAATTAGCAGACAACTGAACATGGAGATCAATACACATTGTAGGCAAAGATTGCTACAGCTACACATTCACACAAATAGTTTACACAATGTATCATATGCATGTCCAGATTAGATCATTAGAGAGAGAAAAAAAGGTTACAAGTTCTAAGCAAAATTAGACAAAGAAATACAATGATTACTTCCAAGACCCCCCCCCCCCCCCCCCCCTCTGCCCGCGCAACCCACCCGACACACACACAAAGATTAAACAAGAAACGACTTCTGGGTTGAGCTAAAGCAGTAGACAACAGTCACAGTGTTGGGAAACCAAATATGCAAACAAGCTTCCTAAATATTTGCACAAAGATGAAAATAGGAAATAAAGTGATGTCCGCCTACCAAACTGACTCATGCGATATTTCACTTTTTCCAGTTGGTTATGTCAAATCTCATGGAAAGGATGCCACTGAAAAGAAGTCATCTATGGCAAATAATGCTTTTGAACTAAAGAGTGGCAGCAACCATATGCCAGAAAGAGTGAGACGCCCACATTGTGCCTTCAGCAGATTGTTCAACAGCTAGAGAGAAAACAATGGGATGTAGATCCATTGCATATCATCCCAGTCATAGAACTCATTAAAATGCATTGGCCATCCTGACTTCTGCTTTTGCAAAATCCATGCGCTCAAACATATACATTTTCTATGATTCACATACAACTCCATCACCTAGGTATGATAATGAATCAATGATATAGAAGAACGGGCATGCATAGTTACCTTGCCTGGAAGTAAATATAATATGTGATGCAGTACACTCGTCCAAACCTAAACTAGCATGCATTTTCAATAACAAGCATAGTTATCAAACTCCAGATCCGGATCTTATGATCCTACGATTCTCGATTCATCAAGGGAAAAAACGTCCAGATCTTAAAGTAAACTCCAAAATATGTAGAAGCTAACTAGAATCTTATAGAATCGGTAGAATCGTGGGATCTAAGGAGTTTACCATGGATCATGGGAATCTGCTTGTAGCCATGTCCCACATCATCTTTTCATATATAAGAGAGGAACAAGTCAACAACTAGGGTTATTTTATCTTACAATTATCATCTCTCTATTTCTCTATTGCTGGTTTGGAGCGACATGCATGATCAAGCCGATGTCACAACGAGATTAGTGATGACGAATAATGATCTATTTAATTTTTTTCCTTTTTCTTTCATTGGGACAACAATATGGAGTTTATTATTATTTTTGATGTATCATGATACTTAGGCAACATATTTATATCTTTGATGAGGTAAGATCATTGTACATTTAACTTGTTAAATTGGTGTATTAGTTGATTTGGTGTTATTACATTAACCTTTTACATAGTTTTGAATTTATTACAAATGCATAATAGAGATGCAAAGATTCAAACATTGATCTTCTTGCAAGCAAGGGCTCTTTTGTTTGAGCTAGATTACTCAAATGAATCAAATTGATTAGGTTGTCTATCTTTTTGAGTTTTTGAATTGGTTTTGGTAAATAATTGATGTTTATTGGTATATATCTAAATTATAATTTAAGATTTTCTCAGTTGGTAGAATCTTACGATCCGATCCTCCATAGTCCATACCCCAAAAACGATCCTTGGTGAGATCCCGATCCTGACAACCTTGGGAACAAGCACCTCAACCACTACTTTGAATCAGATAAAAATACGCAGTCATAACGGCCAACTATCCGTAAGGCTGAATAGACAACAAACATTTGGGCGGGTCCAATATTCAAAGCTGGGTCGAGTGATCCAAAAAGGGTTTGAACTAAATTTGAGGCTAAAAACAAATGAAGGACTTGTCTTAGGTTCATGTAATGTTATAGGTAGGTATTAAAAGCAACAATGATTAATAGAAAATACATTTCATATCCAATACGCAATAAGATTTGCCCAAAGAAAAGGCATTCGCATCAAAGGGTAAATGATTAGATCAATCAAACCACGAGGGGATCAGGGGTGGTAGTGTTAGGTATGGGGGTGACAGTTCAATAACAGTAGATGAAGATGTCATGAGGAACGAAAAAAAGCAGGGGAAAGGAGATTGAAGAGAAATCCAAAGGAAACGAGATGCAATACAAAGGGAACTTGGGGGTGGAGTAGTTATTTATGAAGAGAAGATTTGAAATATGAAAAGGCATGACAAAGAAAAGAGAGAACCAGTCTACAGTGAACTAAGTCTAAAAGAGGAAATAGAAATCAATAGAGAACGACCACTAATTACTCACAATCCCACGACAAAATTAATGGTGGTCCTGTGGGTCAATCACGAGCATACACGTTAACCTATTTTCTCACTTGATTACGCACGTAAATGGGAATATCATAGTGGCATCATTATGAAAAGACAGGTGTCATAATGGGAAATCATGAATCGTGATTAAAAAGTGAATCAAGCTTTTTTAACTAACTTCTATCATAATGCCGATTTTTATGAAAAGACTCAATTAATCATGAAATCATTACAAGTGTTGAAAAAAAATCAGTAAGGGGAGAAGTCGGGAAATCGTGAATGCATCGAGAAAGTTGGGAAAGGGAAGAGTCAAGAACCAAAAGTTGGAATCTTAAAATAAATTGATATATAGATGTACCAACAAATTTTTTTTGAGCAGTACATGACGGGATTCAAAGGTGATTAATTGCCATTAAAATGTATAAATCAAGATTAAAAAGAAAAAATCAAGATTAAAAAGTGAAAATCAAGATTTTTTTTCACAAAATTGTCTTTCTGAAAAAATTGGGAAAGAGTCACGTAGCGAATGTTTACTGACCTAGTCACGATTAAAATATAATGTTGACTAGTAGAACTATTCCTGATAAAATAGTTTAAAATTATGAATAGGGATACTCATAGGCATAGATAGCTTGTTGCCCTTCACCATGCTAGGATTGTCGCTTGAGAGACTTGATTTTCAGCTTGCACGGTATATAGTTTAACGATGTTTTCCCTCGTCTAGTATGCACGTAAACGTGGCATGCTCTAGTTGGAGTTCCACATACCGCTCGTTATAGTAGTATAATTCATAGTTTAAAATCTAAGATAATTATTTTCAAAATAAAGAAATTATCCCTTCATTGTCAGATTGGCTCGGAATAACGTAGTTCATGATGCCTTGATGCATTATTGAGAGGCGGTTCTTCTGAGTCAGCTCTGGCATAGGGTTTTTTCCCTTTATATTAATATTTAAACCAGAAAAATGTTTTGCAAATTGTTTTCTCCTAATTGGCTGAATTAACCTTAAACAAAATCCATTTAACTCTTTCTCACCTCCGATTATGGAGATTTTCCCCACTAAGATTATTACGCTGTGATGAAAAGGTTTGCACGATCAAGTAGGCTAAGGTACTTCGGATAGAAATAATTCCAGTGTGCACACCATAATATCTAGGATATTAAAAAAAAGAGAAATGCTATTCAGTTTGAAGGTTTTCCCTATTCCGCTCAGCCCGATTGACGTGGCCGTATAAGTGGTGGTGTTAGAAATACAAATCGGGCCGAATGTCACAAGTAAGATTCAACCACCACTCATACACGGCCACGTCAATCGGGGTGAGCGGAATCGGGAAAACCTTCGGGCTGAATAGCATTTTTATAAAAAAAAAAAAGGACAATCCGAAACAACGATAAATAGTACTTTCAAAGAAAGAATTTCTAATTAATACTATGAAGCACATATTTTGAGCAACTACCAAAATTGAACAATTGAATGGGTATAGAGAGCATCATCGAATTAGTGATAATTCTCTGCTTTCCTTCAATTGGATTGAATGAATAAAAGAATTCTTTATCTAACACTAGAAAAGACCAGTGTGAGATTTTCAGGTCAGGATCGAAGGTCATACAACTGCGTGTACATGTCGAGGACGACGACCTTGGGCCCAGCGGCCTTGACGATGGGCCAGAAGGTGTCCTTGTTCACCTCCGTCACCGTCCCGACGGCGACGGCCGTCCCGGCTGACTCCAGGCTCGACCTCACGGCCGCACCCCTGCCCCTCCTCCCCACATCGAGCGCGACTCTAGAGATCGCACCATCCGCCGCCCTCCGGGAAGGATCCGGCGGGGCGAAGCCCCGACTCGAGGACCAAGAGGCCGCGGAAGGAGGAGGGGAAGAGCGGAGAGGAGGGGAGGAAAGAGACATCTGGAGCGCCATTTGAGGGTAGTGTGTGTGTGTTACAGACTAATTTCCAGTGCACAAAGCCCCATTTAGGTTCATTCATGCACGAAGCAGGTCAAAATGACCAGACTGCCCTAACTAGTGTGTGCTTGTGGAGACGAGGCTCGTTTCTGTTTCATGAGAATCGAGGGTTTTCCAGTATTTTTGGGCTTTGAGTTTGTGTGGGTGAGGGATGGGGGCTTGGTGTCCGTTTCTTCGCATCCATAGATTTAGTGATGGCATCCGAATTCTCTTCCTCCTTCCTCCCTCCATCCTCCTCTGTCTCTCTCTCTCCCCCCCTCCCCCACCCCCCCCCCCCCCTCCAAAAAAAATAGTCCTGCTAATCTTGGCACCCATCGTAACCCCAACATGTCCATCCTTACTTTCAACCCTCCGCGACTATCGTACATCTCCCCCTTGCCAACCCTAAGCCAATCATCCTCCTCCTCCATCCCCCTTCCTGAAACCATAGTATAATTCCTTTATTGATGATCAAGCACCAAACTAGCACAGCGAAAACATCAATATCACCAAATGTCATAAAATCATGACGGGCTGACGCCAACGACAAGAATGATTCAAGAACGAAATCACCCCTAAAAACCTTAGCACCTAGTTAGGCAGCTCCTACCGAAATCTAAGAGCAAGCAATATCTACAAGGCAAGCACAAGCACACACAGAGACACAGGGTTTATAAATCGAGATTCAATAAATTACCCACGTCCCTTCTCCACCACACCGATTCCACTACCTTCAATCAACGAGAGCAAACCACTCAATTACAAGGAAGGATCTCACCTCGACCAAGCTTCTACAAGAACGCCAATCGATGAACAATGGCTTCCTCTTCCTCGATTGGGAAGCAAACCGTAGCTGATCTCTAGCCGCCAAGCATCTCCCAAGATAGTAAATGATTAGGGTTAGGGTTAAACAATAGATAAAACCTTTGTTGGGATTGACATGGTCTACAGCTCGTAAAACTCTGGTTTAGTTGTATATGGTTGATAGTTTACTTAAGATTGTATTATGGTACGCGCAAAAGCAAGTGTTTTGATTACATAACAGGGAGTCATGGCTACATGGTAATATACTTGAGTGGAAAACTCAGTGAATTGGTCCCATGTAACCTAAATTGTTTGCAGCTCCGATTAGGGTTGGTCATCCTATAAAGACAGGCTGTTGGCATGACAGGGCATAACTATCTCAACCATAGTCATTATCAGGCATAATGTATGTGGCCGAACGAAACCAACACGGTGCACAGGTCGGTGAGCAGACACTGGTGTACTAAACCATATTTTTACTTAGGGTAATCGGTTTTTAACCCTAAGGAACCATGATTAGTGGGCTAATAAGTTGTGTGGTGCTTTGGCGCACCAACGTATGAGGATTTCACTTCGTGAACCAATATCATGATGTGTTGGGCTACCCGATTGACGTTATATCAGCATGTCACTCCTACAGATCATTCGCACCCTTAACAAGAGGTGTGTTCCTTGGATTGACTTACGTCGTATTAAACCTAGACCTAGTGGTCAACAGTCGACCTATTGGCCAAATCCAGTTACTTGGGCAAAGTAATCAGAGGTGCGATGTACACAATCAACCTGGAAGGAATCTAGTTAAATGATCATTCAAGTCTGACGGTGCTGGAAGGAACCTAGTCAGATGATCACCAATACTAAGCGGAGAGAAGGGATATGTGAGAGAACATAATAAGTCTGGAAGAATTGAAGCGCAGTTTGAGTCACACTCTGGGTGGCTATGCAGGTTAATCGGGACTCAGAGGATTAATAGAACACTTGGGTATAGTGTGTCAGTCAAATGCGGTTGGAAGTTATGAACCCCAATCCCTGAAGGTTTCACCTTATCCACATTTTACACGGATCTTGTACTTTCTCCTTGTCTCACAGAGCGCTAGAATAAGAACAACTAAACCCTAATTACCCTACTATTCATGTGTGTGTAGCACTAGAGCATGGTAGTTGCATAGGTTAGTATGTTTAAAAGGGGGCAACCCTAGAGCAGTATAGAGACATATTAAGTAGTACCCTTACCCTATGTGAACTCCACTCCCATGGTACAAGGCACGGGAGCATGGTAAGAGTGGACTATATGATTTTACTATGGATACTCCACATGTTTACTAAAGGCACCTTTGTGAATAGTGAAATCACTAGAGGCACCCCACAACAGTTAGCCATCACATGTGTGAGAGGTTCTCTAGTTACGCTAGTGTTCGCTCACGTGCGATGTGGCCAGCTCATGGATTCCCCATGTGAGGGGGTGACCAATTAGAGACATGCATATGCGGCTATTTTGGTCAAACCAAAAGCACTGCATGCCTTAATGTGGCTGCCCCTACCCTTGGTGGATTCATATGCCCCTCCCCCCCCTTGCGTATCCCTATTGTCAAGAGGATTGGGTAGACATCAATTAAATTTTATCCCCTCCCCCTAACATGTAGGGATCATCTAAGAGGGGAGGGGGCGGTTTTTTAAGCGGGCTAGGGTTCGATAGGGGTAGTAAAGGCCAGGTATTAGAGAGATAATGAGAGGGGGGGCGGCCAGGAATCCTTATGGCCGAAACCTCCTCTCTCTCCATCTTGAGCCTTCTTACTTGCGTGGTGAGTTTGAAGGTGGAGAAGGCTTGCTATATGGAGGTACTCAGATATCCACTAGTGAGGTTTCAGGTAGTGTGCGAGATCGGGTGAACAAGAAGGTGGAAGTTCCTTTTACTGCCTAGAATTTGCATGACTAACCTGCAGTCTGATAGTTGCCACGAGAGATCCGGAGCTCCGATCGATTTCATTCTAGATCCAAAAGTTACGTATAGAAGTCCTAGACATACGGTTAAAATTTCAGATCTATCCGATGGACGCATATTGAGTTTATCATCATTAGACCGATAACTTTTCGTGTGGATCTGATTCCGTATCCATCAACAAAAAAGAAATTATTCGCGATGAAAGAATCTACACGCATATATGGTTCCCTAACATGCAAATCTAGTGTAGAAATAAAATATGCATACATGCTAGATTATTATCTTTGCTAGACCGATGTTAGAGGTTCGTTTGCATTGCTTGAATATATGCATGCATATTTAGATTGATTCCATAAAAATTTAAAGATGTAACACACACGACTACGATTCTCGGATTAGTTTAATACTTCTGCTATGACCATGTGCCATGGGTTCACTTCCAACAATTAGTATCAGAGCTTTGCTTTGGTTCGTATTTCATGGAGATTTTTATGAAACCATCATGAGCGCACGTGATAAGCATGTGTCATCATCGGAGTTTATCATGTAGATCATGCATATTAGATATTGTTGGTCCCATAGGCTATGGATTGAAGAGCCGCGCAGCGGTGGGGTGTGCCGGCACGATCGCATAATGCCGACAAATTAGTGTTGATGTGAGGAATATGAAAAACCGTGTCTCAAAATTATTCCTACGCATCAACTCCTAGATCTATCGCATGCTAGCATATATTTAATTATGATTCTAAAGATGAAAATTAATCTAATTAATTCCATCCACCACATCTAAGGATTATGAGATGATTATCTCTTAGGACATATAGATGCCTAAGGTTGAAGATGCGCTATTGTAGATAAAGATCGTGGATGAAGATCGAAGCCCCAGTTGCGATCTCGCAACCATCTCATTTAAACTCCTATTCCACAAACATTAACCGCAATGGTAGACTTGTGGGAGTCTTCTCCTTCCTCACGATCCACTCGAAGGTGCATGAAGAAGATGGAACAAGTTCCAAGGTGTGAAAACTTGAAGTGGAGGAAGACTTTCTTCATTCTCTTCTTTCTTCTCTCTTTTTATCTTTCTCTTTCTTCTCCTTTCTTTCTTGGCCCTTCTCTTCACAAGGGGCAGTTGTGGGGGATGATCTTCGTGTCGTCCGAAGACTCCGCCCAAAAATCAAGTGATTCGATCTTGACTTGACCTTAGATACAAAGAGAATGAGGAGTAGAGAAGTCAAGGAAAGTAGGCGAGGATATGACATCGGAGTTCAACCGAAGCCTACGTCTTCATGCAGTAAGGCACAACCTTAATTCACTATCTCTGAAATGTAGTGACCTCGACAGTCAAAGTGTCAGTTGTCTATGTCTTCGGAGGGAGCAGTAGATAGGGATGGCTGAGCTCTGGAATTCGAAAGTTTGATATGGGAATCAAAAGATCTATCTGGAATATTCGCTGGGTCTGCTATTAATAAGGGTTTGAAAATATCCGGGTCCTGAAGCGGTTTCTGCAACTGCCTTGGCAGGATCAAATGCTCTGTAACAACTTATTTTTTAAAAAAATCCAATTTACCTGTACATGCAACAGTATAGGGAAATCATACTGAAGAATAACAATTTATCAGTTGACACATAAAGAGTGCCTACAGTGATTTCACTGTAACAGCTACAGTGAAATCGCAACTACAGAGATTTTGTTAGGGTTATGTTTTGCACCTAAATGTAGCAATCTTTACTCTTTTGTACCTATGCAAGAGTAACAATTACTACAGCACTTTACTATAGCAGCACAAAAGATTAACATTCATAAAAAAGTACCATTAAGATATTCATAAAAGAGTAACAATAAGATGCAAAGAGTCGCAAAGCACTGTAGCAATTGTTATTTTTTTGCGCTTAAAGTGCTACTCTTTTCTCCTATATTTGCAATTGTTACTCTTTTGCACCTTAATGGACGGGTAGCGTTGCCGTTTTAAGAGTCAAAATTTTTAGATGGGGACTGTGCCTGATACTGCATGTTTGGCCAGAGACCCGAGCTCGAATCCGGACTTCACCTCTCTCGTAGCTAATAAGGGAGTTGCTAAAAGGACTTAACGCTAGCTAACTCTCCCAAAAGAAAATGAAACGTGAGTCGAGAAAACATGTATAATGAATTTTTTTTTCATATTATTCTAAAGTCAATCCATTCCTCGGATAGGATACAAGGCATCACTTGGTATTGCGTTAGTGGGGAGCGACCGTACAACTTATTGTATACACATAGGATACAATATCCCCACAAAACACAAGAATCACTAAAGATAAAAATATATTCAAAGAAAATAGAACATCGTAAAATTAACCTTCAAAGATAATTTACCCATTTCTTTTTCTCCAAAGGGAAGCCCTATTGTTGAATTTTGAGGACGGGGAATGCGATAACATCACGTATACTGGCGGAGTTTGTTAGAAGCATCACTAGCCTATCAATTCCAAGACCTTGAGAAGCAACGGTTGAGATAGGAGCAGTCAAAGGATAATCCCACATCTTTAAATTCCCATCAATTCACAGAAAAAAGAAAATTATTGACAATAGTCATGCCATCGAGTGAAATCTTGATAAGTTAGGGTCTTTATGTTCCATGGGCAGTGAATTACCAAAGGGGAAGTAAAAAACATCAATATAAGAGTTAGAAAGTTAGAAAGCATCAATATATAGAAATGAATAACCATACCATTCCAAAAGCTGGGGACATGCCATATTCTGGAGAAGTTAGAAAGTCTTCATCCAATGACACCTCATAGGAGTAATCATCAATCTCTTTCTCCACTCCACCAGAACCCGAGTCTGGAACAAGTGTTTTAAGCTCTTCACTGTG
The DNA here is from genome assembly GCA_947650365.1 of Chamaelirium japonicum. Taxonomy (NCBI): domain Eukaryota; kingdom Viridiplantae; phylum Streptophyta; class Magnoliopsida; order Liliales; family Melanthiaceae; genus Chamaelirium; species Chamaelirium japonicum. Next base: position 63,343,536 of record OX393559.1, on the reverse strand, counting down.
CTGTTTTATCTGATCCTCAAAGTGAGCCCTCTGTCACATAATGCAAACAAAAAAAAAACAAAACAAAATAATAATCAAAGAGATGGTAAACTAGGTGTTTATTTCTATTCGGAAGGGTAGCGTTGCCATTATAAGAAATTGTGTCTAGACTTTGAGAGTATGACTGTTGAGTCTGAATTTATGTCTGTGACTTTGAGTCTGGAGATTCATAAAATTTTTAGTCTTCCAGACTTAGAAAATTTTAGTCTTTTAGACTTGGAAATTTTCTAAGTTTGGAAGACTTAGAAAATTTCTGAGTCTTTAAGATTTGAATAATTTTCAATGCCTACATGTCCACAAATGTACTGAAAAATGAATCCTCCACCTTAAACAGACAAAAAAAGCCTAGATGGCTAGATCCTATATAATTGCACTAACAGGAGGAAAAGGTAGGAAAATAGGCTTAAAAGGTGATACACGTGCTAGAAATAAAATACAAGTAGGATGGAGTGAACCTGATAGGATCGTGCCAATTTTGCCTGTAAATAGGCAAACGGCCAGTAGAAATGACGAAGTGATCAAGTGAAGACCTCAGAGCCCAAAACACCCAACTGATTAGACCTTTAGCGATCTACGGGTCTCATAAAGCCTCAGGCCGCAGACGCCATGAATCACACTAAAAATGTGAATCCTATTCCTAGCACAGTTTCATAAAATCAAATATGATCGAGCTTGGGAAGCGATGGTTTTTAAGCTATTTGACAATCAGGCTCAGATACAAAGAAAAAAGACCAAACCAAAACCCTTCCGGCTATTAACTCCTTAACCATGTGTAGGTTGAGTAATCACCTAATTACAATGACCAGCCTAATAATCGCGCTGAAGAAGACCATCTTGACAAAAGAACTCAAATCTAATGATTGGGTCTCCAATAGGGTGGAGACATCTTTGACGGCCAACACCCAAATGTGATATGTGACAATGGCCGACAAAAAAATGACAAACTGAGGTCCACTTTGAAGGAGCCTGTGACATCGCCACGCACCCACGGAACCTACGTGCACTTTGGCATTCGTGGAGGCGCCGGGAGATTAAGAAGGAGCATCTCAAGCCTTGGGACATCCTCGTCATGAGTATTCTCTGGGTCCTTTGGTTAGAACGGAACATACGAATCTTCAATGCCAAGTTGGCCGGCGATGAGGAGCTTAGGCGGTCGGTGGTAGCGATTTTCAGGATTCGGATTGTCCCTTGGTCGGAATCCTTCTCTGTGAAGGCGACTGATTTTTGTAATCGTATTGTTTCCTGATTAGTTTTTAATATAACTGGTCGAGGGCTGCCTAACCCTCCCTCCTTTAGGAGGAGGGGTTCTCAAAAAAAATAAAATGACAAACTGATCATTTACATATGTATACAGGAAAATAATGAGTTTGGCAAAATAACTCATATGCACACCAATAGAGCCAGTACGCTAATCTCCACAATGTTATCTATCTTGGGGTAGATCCTAGATTTTTCATGGATATTCGAGCATGGTTCAAGATGTATACAACCTAGCAACCATGCAATCTGGGTCAAGATCACAAGCTGATCTATAGGATCTGTCAGTTCAGAGAAAGCATTAGCAATTTCACGGCCATATATGAAAAGTTTGAATCGTTCAGTGAAGCCTGCATACCTACAAAGAGAAATCACAGAATAAAAGCACTATTATTTCAATGATAAAGTTTAAAATACAATACTTTGGGGGAAAAAACACATGTAAAATATTATAAAAAGGGAAGACGGAGTTTACACCAAATGATTAAGAAGTTTGTAGTGAATTTTATCAAGTTTTTTACATAATATTCCTGTTAGAAAAAATCTGCCAACTGCAAAGAAGGAAATGAATAAATAGCATATGACTTTATTGCTTCAAAAAATTATATGAAGAAAAATTGCAAGTAAAAATTGAACTTCAGCCTAACTCAAAAATTTAGTTACATGATCCACATCCACCCAAGTATCAAAAAATCAAAAAAATTTACAAATTTTGGCAAAATATTTTATTTTTTTTAGACCCTGATACGAAATATCACATACAATCTCCATCGGTCGAAAATTTGCATGATATTTGGCGATAGATCACAAAATAATAAAAAGTTTGTCAAAATATTCTGAAATATTCTCGAAACCGGTCCCGAAACCCTCCAGGTTTCAGGTTTCAAAACTCAACACTTAGAAAAAAAAACAGGACTCGATGGGTCCATGATAAGGTGTATTTATGTAAGATAACTTGACAACCATATTTATATAAAAATATTTATGAAAATGATCTTTATGTTTTCCATTTACTTAAGTTATTTTATGCAAATAAGCAAATACCACTCCATTTGGATTTATTAAAAACATCAAAAAAAATTAAAAGCCAAAGGAACCAAAGTGTAATTTTTCAGTTCCTATACGAAACCAAACTCTATAATTTTTGCTAATAAACAAAGTTCATTGGAACAAATACCTCAACATATTTTAGACCGGAAAAAATCTAAGTAAATCTAGAAGCACAAGATCAACTTAAAAACCCAAAGACCGGTACAATATTTTGAATCTATAAAAATTTCTTGAACAAGAACTCATTTTTCCTCCATAATTAGCCAAAATTCAAAATCATGATTTTTTAGTTTTTTGACAAAAAAGTTAGTGTTGCATAGCAGTGGCCATGGGGGTTGGACAAGGTGAATGGAGACATGGAAGACATATATTCATTATAAGTTATTCATCTTAAATGAAAAAAATCATTTGAGTAATCCACTAAATTGGATGATCCTTGCTAGAAGGAATGGCATAATTTTGACTATACCATACTAAGTCTACATATTGCAACAAATATCATGCACAATACACTATCAATATGATATTTGTTGATCAACATCTTTTTATGATCACATTTTATTTTTGATAAAATAATATTTCTATCTTTTTAATGTTTAGACTGTTATGCATCTGCACAACATACATAGAGATATAATCCAAGGTACCAAAACTCGGTCCGACTCAACTCGCCCGAGTTGACTCGGATCAACAAAAAATAGAGCCAACTCGCCCTATGACTCGGGTTAGCACAGCCTCGAACCAACCCGTTTGTGACTCGGGCGAGTCTGGTCGATTCCTAGTCCAGGTTATGACTCGGGCAAGTTAGTCGAGTCCGACCCTTTTTTTTTTTAGAAAAAATAGTAAGAAACCCATCGTAGAGATCCTTTTCGAGCAACAGTCCCGACCACCTTTTCATTTGAGTTGAAACGCTTGTGGACGAAAATGCCCCTCCTCTCTCTTCAAACCTCCCCCCCCCCCCCCAGCGGACCTAACCGAATCCCCCTCCCCCCCAGCCGGACCTAATCTACAGGCCATGGGATGAGCCCTAGACCTAACCGAATCCCCGCCTCCGCCGATGCCACCTTCGCCTCCGCCACTCGCACCCGCTGCCGCCTTCGACTCCGCCGTCGATTCCACGTCTGCCACTCTCACCACCCATGTCGCCGGAACTGAAGAGAGAGGAGGGCAGGTGAGGATGGTCTGGGGATTAAAAAAATGGAAAGGATTTTTTCTAAAGTTGGATTGGTTTAGAGGGGCTGGTGCTTAAATGAAAAGTTTCGGTGCGTTTATGGGTTGGTTACAGGGGTCTTAGGCTAATAACCCCTTCAGTTCGGCCCAATGGTTTAATACCCGGTGCTGTGTTTCGAAGGGCTCCTCGGGTTTCACTAGGGGTTTCCAAGAGCCACTCAAGGGTGAGGGTTTGGCTCTTGACGGCGAGGGTTTGGAAGGGTCGCTCGAGGGTTTCTATCGACGGCGCTCAGAAGGGGGAGGTTTCACTCGCACGGCAGCGTTCGCAGGGCCAGCATCCATCCCCTTAATCATATCTCAGATCTGGGCGTGTTCGCAGGGCCAGCATCCATCCCCTTCATCACGGTCTCTGAGCGCCGCCGGAAGACAGACAGGTCAGGACTCACGGGGGAAGGATGTTGAAGTTCCTGTCAAGGGTGCGGATCGAGTTCAACGCTCTGGACCCTCGGACGGCAGCGTGCATGGAGTTCTTGGCGCAGTGCAACGCGCGGAAGGCGAAGGAGTCGAACCCGGGGTGCCAGGTGGTGGTGAAGCGGCGCACCGACGACCACCCGCCCCAGATCACCGTCACCTACGTAAACGGCGTCGAGGAGGTCATCGACGCCACCTCCACCCCCGCCCAGTCCATCCGCCAGCGCATCCTCGAGCGCGGACAGCTCCTCGAGACCGAGCAGATGTTCCGAGAGGCCGGAGAGGCTTGGCCTGTTATCATCCCAGATGATGAGATCCACCAGAAATTCTCCGGCACTAAGGTATCCTCTCTCTCTCTCTCTCTCTCTCTCTCTCTCTCTCTCTCTCTCTCTCTCTCTCTCTCTTTCTCTCTCTCTCTCTCTCACTACAGTTGTGCCATTTCATCGAACATCCGGTGTGTATGTTGTTGTTTTACATATGAATTCCTTGATTGAGGGAGTGATGGGGTGTTAGCCAACCCATCTCAGGCTAAAATTGAAATCCTACATAAGTAAATCAAGCCATTACTCTGAACCACTTCTACAAGGTTGATCATATATCTTCATATGATAATATTTCCTCTTCCAGCAAGGAAGCCACAGATGTATCCTCTTGATCTAGGGTTATATTATATTTACGACCCATGAATTACCAACCACTTGAAATTAGGATACATTCTAACTCTACTCAGTGAATTCGTTCCATAATTCACCACATATGTTCGTTAGCAGTTAAATGAAAAACTCAGTCCCAAACCTATGCAACTATACGGCCAACCAACGATCCTTGTCATCTGGGGATCCTGATTCCTGCGATGGGTTGGCTAACTCCCCATCACTCCCTCAATCAAGACATTCATATGTAAAACAACAACATACACTCCAGATGTTCGATTTCAATTTTCTTTTTCCTAATAGATATTTTGTAATTATGGCACTGCTGATGTCGGTTCCAAGTTATGATAAAAAGGGTGCGAGGTTGATGTTTTGTTGACCAGCGAACGTAATAAAAAGAGCTCAATTTGTGAAAATAATATTTTATTTTGCTTATTCGGAATGAGTTCAGATTGGTGTAGGACGGATCAGGTCTCCTACCGTTAGCATGAATTCTCGCTGTAGGTGAAAATTTTGGGCTTGGGAAGGTGCTGAATTGCGGGGCAACGGAGGGGTATTTTCACCTTTTCATAAGGTCAAATTTATGGATTATGAAACTTGGTGGTTTGCTAGGAAAGTTGTGTATAAGTTTCGGCTTAATCGAACTGCTGGAGGTGAAAAGATCAAGGAATTACTAGATCTGAATTGTATTTCTAAATTTGAAAATTCTTTTAAATTAGGGTTCAATTCGTTCTTGCAAATTGAGGTTTTTTGTCTGGGACTGTCTAGGGTTAACAGCGATGGATTTAAGGTTCAACTGGAGGTATTTTTAGGAGTTTCGATGAAAGCGGATGGCGATAGAGGCGATGGGTTTCGAAGCTATATTCATATTTGATTACACATCAAAGATTTAAAGAGAACAATAAGAAACAATCTATCAACCATAAAAGAACATAAGGAGAACAAGATACTTGGGTCTTGGCGTCTCGCACGCTCCGGATTCGCTCTGGTTCAACGGAATCACTCCATGGAGATCTCGAATCACACGAGTAGAACAATTGTGGCAACCATTTTTTTTAATTCATCAAAGCATCATAGCACCATTAAAAGAGGGAGGACCCGGAGGAGAAGGCCCTTAAATAAGCCCCCATGGAGACCTAGCACAAGAAGGGGGGAGATAGAGTCTCTATGGGTGAGAAGCTCCTCTCTCGGTACAGTTATTGTTCACATACGGAGAGAGGAGTCTCTCACACATACATGCTTTTTTTTCTTTTCCATTTTCTTTTTTTTTCTTTTTTCTCTCTTCTCTTATGTGTCATGCATCTGAGGCTTAACTTAAGTTCCCTATTATACCTGCTCCTGACATCCATCTAAAACATAACTTAAATGGGTCTAACGACTAAATAAAATAAAGGCAAAATAAAGATACATTTATCAGCTGACGTCCGATCATTGCACGAAGATAGGCGATGATCCGCTCCCATCTAACGATTCAAAATCATCATCCGACAAATCTGATGGCATATAGTCTTCCTCGGAAAGATCCAACGGTGGAAACACACGATCTGGATGATTTAACGGAGAAAACTCCTTATGCTTTAGGTGTTCTCAGAGCCCATCATATGTTTCTACTGCGTGGAACTCCTCGAGTACTAAGTGGCAAGCAACATAGCAACTTACGATCATAAGCTAAATAGCTAATGGAGATCCAAAGAGGAAATAGGAGCTATGAAGTCGACTCCTGGGTTTAACACAAAGTAACTAAAGTGATCTGACAGCACCAACTGGAAGCAGAACTCTGGACAAGTCTGAAGGTTCATTGTGGACAACTAGCATATGAATCTGCTTTAATAAGTTGCAAAAAAACTCGAGCGAAGGAACGCCCAAGTAACACAAGAGAATCATTTGGGCTTATGACAGAGAGAGTCTAGCCCAATAAAACCAATGTGTTGTTCTGCTCGGCTAGAGGGATTTGCCCGAGGGTGTCACCTACAGGTAGCTGCTCGCATGGCAACATGTGCTCCAATGAAGATGGTGGAAGATCTACCGATAGCTCTATCAAGGACGAAGGCTCTGTTGAAAGTGTTGCGCAGAAGCACCCTTAGAGGCGTAAATTCCTCGAGTAGCGGAAGCTCTATAGAGGGGAACCATCCCACTCCGAACGACTCATAGGACGACACCTAGATGGAACCGTGGCGCAAACTCCAGTACTGACTTATCAGAAACAACTATCGAGGAGGGATTGGACGGATTTATAGCCAATAAGAACACATCATGTGAGAGACATGTGTTATGTAATAAGAGGCTCTCCTCCACTAGCCTCCCCTATAAAAGAAAGGGTGGGGGCACTAAGGAGGGGGTGGAACCCTTGTAAACCTAAGTGTAAAGGTACATGTTTATGTAAACGAATATCCAAATTAATACTCCCTTGTCACTCATTCTTTCTCACCTAAACTCTATTCCACCAAGAACGGTAAGAAACACATGGGGGCACTCATTCTAGAGGTCTCAAATCTTCTTGTATCCTTCGCTCAAGATGGAAAGTGTTTGTCGGATGCACGAACTCCCCTGAGTCTAAGCCCTCGATACACCAATCTCGTCTCGAGTCTCGACCCACTCGCCCAAGGCAGAGAAGAGGAGGCCCGAGTCGCCGCTTCCAAGGAAGGAGGCGACCTTGCTTGTGGGCGAGATCATCCCAAAAAACTACTCCTACTGATTACGTTAGATCAAGGTCTTTTGTCTTAATTAAATCCAATCGATGTAGTTTTATTTGTTAGAGTCGGTCCTAGTATGAGTTATTAGAGGGTTTGACTGCATGTAGATGAGTAATAAGAAGTTATTTACCATAGAATAAAAAAATCAGGACTATAATTTAGATCCTGGAGTCCATTTTAGGCCTTTAATAATATATGGTTTTGTGGTGTCTCGATAATTCACATCATTTGGATGTGTTAGACACCAAACAAATCTGTTTTGACCCAAGTGTTCTTAGCATGTAGGTATTGATGTGATATTAGGACATTATTGTCTTTGCTTCTTTGCGTATAATTTTAGTTTAACGGTTAGGATAAGTTTCTTAATTCAATATTACAGATCAGGTTTAATTTTCCGAGGGTTAGAAAATAATTGTGGCGAATATAAGTGGAGACTAGGATAACTCGACAAGGCATAATTGATGAATAAAAAGTCTTTTTTCTTTTTGTAGTTTATCTTCGTCATGGATTTGACTTCTTTTCACATGGATTTCTTCGAGGCTACGCAATGGATTCATCCTCTCCTTAACCGTATCCTTCCTTTCATCTTTACTTAATATCATTGCAATTAGAATCTCCAAGCTTCTTACTGCAACAAAATTAGAAGGTTCTAAGAGTCTTGCCCATTCTAGAATTGGTCTATGCTGTTTTTTCTTTGGTGTTTCCACCTTTTTCTTCCCTGATTTGAATACGATCACCTTGTGTCATTATTCAAAGATTTGTGACTTATCCATTCATTTGTCTGTGTTTCGCTCATTGGTGCTGTCAATATTAGTATTTTTTTCTTAAACTCTGCTTCTCTTTGGCAGCCAAAGAAGGCAGAGGAGAAGAGCCAGTGATACTGCAGGTTATGTGGTGGCTTCATCCATGAGGGATTTTGGGTAAAGTTTGCAAAGAGCTCTCTATTTGACATAGAATGAGTTGACCTATTATCCGGCCTTGGTGACGGCAATGCAAGCAATTCTGAATCCCAAGATTGAGGTGGTGATGTCTGATGTAATCTTAAACTTAGCGGTCACATAAAGAGGAGGATGATCAAAGAATGTGATTTCTTCTTTATGTATTACAAATCAAATGTTTATGCAACTTGGCTGTTGTCAGAACTCTCCTTTTCTCGTATTACCGATATAGATATTCAAAGAATGAATGCTTGCTGAGCCGAGCTAAACCGAGATAACTTTGTTGAGTATTGATTGGGATCAGGCTATCTTAGTTTCGAATAATAACTGGTTTGGTTGATAGAGTTTTGGGCCTAGTCCTTGATTAAACATTTGCATCAGGTTTGCAAACTTTGCGAGGACACATGGTTTCATGCTCTGCTAGTTGTTGAGTTGCTAGTTTTGTTTTGGTGTGATGAGAGAGATTTTGTCATCTGGGCCTATGTTGGTTTGGGTTACAGACCAGCCCATTTGGTATTGGCTCATAGAGATTTTGAGTGCATTCATGAGGTGCAGATCACGCGAAGCAAATAAGACTTGGATTGGGCCGTAGTTAGAGATGAAACTAAGTTGGGTTGATACTCAACCAACCAGTAGTTAGTGTACCTCAACTCTAACCTTAACCCAACCCAACATTGGGTTAGGAATTCTAAACTTAACTCAACCCGTGCGGTTTGTCAGGTTGGCAGGGTTGATATCTAATCTAATCTATACTATATACTAAAACAGAAGCCTCTCTTCCGTGTCGCAACACGTGGACGTCTTTTAAATCCTATTAAAAACCTACCATAAAGATGATAAATACTCATTCAAAGGGATTTAATGTTACTATCTCTCTCTAACAAGTGATGTCGCTTGTGCCAAATGACATGCATTAAGCTTATCCGGATATTGATGACAAAAATGGAGTCCTCTCTTCCGTTCTATGACAAGTGGACCACTTTAAAGAGCCAGAATCCTTCTCTCATGTGTGAACGCGGTTCTCTCATAAATCCCATTAAGAACCTAATATAAAGATGATAAATACCCCATACAATTGTATTTAATGATCAATTGATGTTAATTTGAAAAATCATTAGTAATATCTTTTTCTCTCTCTAACAAGTGAATCACACTTGGATTAGTGAATCGTAATCTCTCAAGATTGCACACTTATTCGGACGGTTGTGATGTCTTTACTAAGTGGTGTGCATCAAGTTCATCCGAGCTTTGCCCGGGTTTCTTACTAGTAGTCTATACTATATACTAAAATTGAAGCCTCTCTCCCGTGTTGTGACACGTGGACATCTTTTAAAGAACCATAATCATTCTTCCATGTGTGAACACGACTCAGTTTTAAATCCTATTAAAAACCTACCATAAAGATAATAAAACACTCATTCAATGGCATTTAATTACCATTTGATGTTAATATCTCTCTCTCTCTCTCTAACAAGTGAATCACACTCACTTTAGATTTCATACTTCTTCGAACAGTTGTGATGTCATCACTGCCAAATGGCTGTGCATCAAGCTCATTGGGCATTGCCCGGGTTTCTTACTAGTCTACTATATACTAAAACTGAGCCCTCTCTTCCGTGGTGTGACACGTGGAGCCCTATTGATGACAAAAAAATCTCTCATCCCTGTGTGAACACAGATATCTTGTGTGTACCCGATGTTTACATGCATTATGAGGAGAATGAGTCATTTATAACAATTTAATGTCATTTACTGATTTACCCCATTCCATAATCCTCTCACCAAAAAATTTAAAAGTTTTTTTCCTCAGGATGTACCCGATGTTTGCATGCATTATAAAGAGATGTTTGCATGCATTATGAGGAGAATGAGCCATTTATAATAATTTAATGTCATTTAATCTTCTCACCCCCATATTACTCTCTCTCTCATGTCTTTTGGAAGGCAGAGAGATCGTGAATTGTCGGCGTGTGAACACAGCCCTCTCTCATAATTATTTATATTATGGCAGATTTTTATGACATATTTTATGGCAAGGTTTTATTACCCCTTAAATAGTGATCTTCACAAACCATGAATAAAGCATCTGACGGTTGTGATTGTGAGCCACTTCAGGGATACCAAGGGCCGCATGTCAGATCATTCGATCATTGCTTCATAACAATTCCAATTCCCAATAGTTTAAACGTATTCTTGAATCCCATTAAGACATTTTAATTTTCGCAATAACTACGTCCTGTATATTACACTATATATATTCATCCGCATCTAACCCTGAGTTTCAACAGAAATGAGGTGAGAAAGGGAAGGTGCATTGTGGTATGAGTATGGGCCAGCCGTTATTGTTGGCAAGCAAAAAATAGAGGGAGGTTAAGGGGCGGAGTGATTTTTCCTTGCACACAAGGAGAATCAGGATATGTGAAGCCTCTCTCTCTCTCTCTCTCTCTCTCTCTCTCTCTCTCTCTCTCACACACACACACACACACACACACACACGCACAAACGAGAAAGATCTATGTTGTTGGGTTTGGAGTCAGACCTTTCTCCCTCTCATTTCTATTATTGGGTTTGAAGGCCGGATATTTCTCTCATCGATTTATCAATTTGTATATCACTATAAATAAATTGTTGTCTATTTTGTTGAGATGCGATCGAGAGAGTAGAATAGCAAGGAAACAATGGGTCAGGGGCAAGAGAACCCATTATCAGCTCACCCATGTCATGGTTCTAAGCTTATTGCTATGGGTATGAAGTATTTATTAAATTTTTTTCCTGATTGCTTTGGTGGTTCAGTTAATAACACGACTTGATGGTGATCTTATTTATAATTGTTACAGTTATGTTTCATGACCTCGATGGCCTCCGAGGCATCGCCCGGGATTTAGACTAGTATCTATACTAAATGGAAGCATCTCTCCCGTATTGTGACACGTGGCTATCTTTTACAGAGCTATAATTCTTCTTCCGTGTGTGAACACGGCTCTCTTTTAAATCCATTTAAAAACCTACCATAAAGGTGATAAATTTTCATTCAATGACATTTAATGATCATTTGATGTTAATCTCTCTCTCTCTCTCTCTAACAAGTGAATCACACTCACTTCAGATTTCATACTTCTTCGAATAGTTGCGATGTCATCTTTGCCAAATGCCGTGCATCAAGCATGTTCGGGCATTGCCCGGGTTTCTTACTAGTATAATACTAAAATGGAAGCCTCTCTCCCGTGTTATGACACGTGGACGTCTTTTAAAGAGCCATAATTCTTCTTCCTTGTGTGAACGCGGCTCACTTTTAAATCCTATTAAAAGTCTACCATAAAGATGATAAATACTCATTCAATGGCATTTAATGGTCATTTGATGTTAATATCTCTCCCCCTCAATCACATTCACATCAGATTTCACACTTCTTAGAACAGTTGCGATGTCGTCTGTGCCAAATGGTGTGCATCAAGCTCATCCGGGCATTCCTGGGTTTCATACTAGTTTTCTTAATAATACAAAGTCTACCATATTAAATATAATAAATTACTTTTATATTAAAGATTTAATTTCAGTTTTGGGATGTCAAAAATCAAACAATTTTAGGCGAAACATTACAGGTTGGAGTGAATCCTCAAACCATCTTATGTGACCATTAAAACGAAATATTCAATATTGACACCTTTGATGGATTTTGTCCTTTGAAGAACCCATCAATCATATAATACTAGTTGCTAACCCGTGCAATACACGGAATGCTAAAATAAGGGCTGTCATGAAATATATTATTTTTGCAAATGTAAAAGAATAGCCTTTGACTATTGTTGCATCAAAAAGGTCTTTAAAGATAATAAACTTAGGGCTGTCAAACTTTTAATTACAAATACCAAAATAGGACATTGACTGGCCGAAGAAACTATTTCATCAGAAGCGCCACAGGATCAGTAAAGCAGTACTATTTTCTTGAGGGAGATTAGATTACTTGTTTGCAATTCTGCAAGTTATATATCGAATCCTAATGAAATAATAACGTCAAGAGACACTGAGGTTGCCAACTTCCAGAAATAAATTATTCAATGCTCAGGAAACATGGTGCATCAAGTTCTGCACTAACATCACAATTACAAAAGGATCCACTATGATCATATGATATACTCAAGCTTTTCAACTTTAAGAAAATAATAATAATAATAATAATAATAATAATAATATCGGCCTTATGAAATAGAGTGGAAATCTAGCTCATACCTCAAACTGTTGTCAATTAAATCAATTTTGTAAAGAATCAAATCGTGGTTACCAATACTCATATTTTTGCTGTAAGTATCGATGAGATCATCCATTCGGGCTCCAGCCGGTCTATTTTCCCAATCTGACTAACATCCTATTATTTTTAACCAATTCTAGCTACAAGGATTCTGTGGGGGAGGATTTCGGACGTTGTACGTAACCCCCCTCCAACAGTCGATTGAAGGTTTAACCCTTCGGGACATGGCACGCTGTGAAGCGTTAAGGGGCCATGTGCAGAACTGTCACATAGTCACTATGGAAATAGAGAAAGAGGGAGATAGAGAATTGACACAAGATGTGGTAACGAAGTTCGGCCGAAGCCTACGTCTCTGTGCGGTAAGACACAACCTTTGAATCCACTGTCACTGAAGATGTAAAGCTACTCTCGACAGGCCGAGAACTGCTTGCTACAAGTAGATAGAGGATGGAGGGGGCTTGTGAGTCTGAATACCAGAAGGCTCAGAGAGCTCTGGAAAACAGAAAGTGGAATGTGGAATAATGAATTCAGGTCTGGTTTCTTTACAGGTTTGGCTATATATATAGAGGTTTGGGAATATCCAAGAAATATTCTAGAGAATATTCCTGGGATATTCCTGGGGACATCCGGGGTTTGGAAAATCATCTGGGGACGTTTGTCAGACCCTGGATAACCTTTGTGGGCCCCAGGCAGGGCTGCAAGTCCCACTATCGTCTTTGTGGGTCCCAGGCAGGGCCGCGGGTCCCACTGTTATCTTTGTGGGCCCCAGGTAGGCTGCGGGTCCCACTGTCGCCTTTGTGGGTCCCACAGTCAGGCGTTTAGCCAGATTTTGCACCCATAGCTGCGGGTCCCACTATCGTCTTCTTGGGCCTCAGGCAGGGCTACGGGTCCCACTGTCATCTGTTTAGCCAAATTTTGCATCCACAGTTATCTCCTCCCAGCTAGGCAGGTGCTAACCTGGCTAGTTGGGACTTTATGGTGCAAAACTGCTTTATCGACGTTGGGATAGCTAATCGAGTGTTGGAAATGAATCTGCCGAACCCCTGCCAAGGGTCGACCAAAGCCTTGCCTGCTGACCCCTTGCCAAGGGCCGACCAGGAGAGGTGTAGGAGAAACGCTGCTGGAAGGACCCGTAGATATGGCACAGGCTTGGCATGAGAGGCGATCGGTCAGGCGTCAGCGGCCGGTCGGGCACTGGCTGTCGGTCGGACATCGACAGTTGATCAGACATCGGCGGTCGGTCGGCCAACGCCAACCGACCGTGATGTGGGCGATCGGGCTCCAGAAGGGTCCTGGCGCCCGACACATGCAGAACCTTGACCGACCGATCGGTCGGTCAGGCAACGACGATCGGTCGGACATCGGCGGTCAGTCGGGCAACGCCAACCGACTGTGATTTGGGCGGTCGGTCGCCAGAAGGGTCCTGGCGCCCGACCCATGCAGAACCTTGATCGACCGATCGATCGATCGGGCGACGACGATCAATCGGACATCGGTGGTCGGTCAGACATCGACGATCGGTCGGGCAAGATCAACCGACCGTGATTTGGGCGGTCGGTCGCCAGAAGGGTCCTGGCGCCTGACCCAGGTAGAACCTTGACCGACCGATCGGTCGGGCGGGCGACGATGATCGGTCGGACATCGACGGTCGGTTGGGCAACGCCAACCGACCGTGATTTGGGCGGTCGGTCACCAGAAGGGTCCTGGCGCCCGACCCAAACAGAACCTTGACCGACCGATCGGTCGGTCGAGCGACGACGATCGGTCGGGCAACGCTAACCGATCGTGATTTGGGCGATCGATCACCAGAAGGGTCCTGGCGCCCGACCCAGGCAGAACCATGGCCGACCAATCGGTCGGTTGAGCGACGACGATCGGTCGGTCACTGGGACTTGGCCTTTCTTTAAAAAAAAGTCAGTCATTAGTTGACGAGGCTGACATGGCAGAATGCTGACTTGGCCTCCTGGGATGTATCTGGTTGAACCTGCCCGTTGCCTGCCTTTTTGTTTTTCTCGCCAACAGACTTTTTGGTGGGAACTTCGAATTTTGAAGTCTATAAATAGACCAGGGAAGTTTTCAAATTCTTCACGCTTTTAGAATTTTCGAACTCTCGAGTCTTCGAACTCTCGAGCCCCTCTTTCCACCATCTCGAATCTTTTCTTTTGATCTCTCGTTCACATGGCATCTGCTGGAGCTTCAGGTTCACAGGGTGAAGGGAAGAAGAGGTTCGTCGTTACCTTGAAGAAGCCCTTAGGAGGTGATTCGGGTAATGTTTCAGGCGAACCCCCGGCCTCAGCGACTAATACTTCTGCCCCTTCTGGCAGCACCACAGGGGCTAAGGAGGGCGGGAAGGTGTTGAAGCGCCGTCCTGAGGAGGAATCGTCTGTGAAGAAGCCGAAGCAAGTGCTGCGCCTAGCCGCGAAGGTATCGCCTATGATGCTATGCGATCGCGAAGCGACGCAATGATTGGGCAGCTTTGGTAGGCATGTTCAGGGAGCCTGTTAAGTCCACACGCCCTAAGCTGAACGTCGTTTACAGTGCCTTCGGGATCAACTCCCGAATGATCTACTTGAACATTCCCAGCGCGGAGAAGGCTTTAGGGACTATCATCTCCATCGGCCAGTTAAACAGCGGTCTTCGATTGTCACTTCCTCCCTTTGCTGCCCGTCTGCTGAACGCCTCCGAAATCTGCCCAGGGCAGGTGGGAGGCAATGCATGGAGAGTCATCTACGCCTATCGTGTGGAGTCGAACTACCAGAGGGAGCTGAGGCAGTGCTACTTTGGCTTGAAGAAGAACGACTGGGCCCACATTGAGCTCGGCTACTTCTTCTACCACTACAAGTGGCAGTTGAAGTCTAGCCAGAGTGGCTTCTGGTATCTGCAAGGGGCGTCAGTGTTGCGGCTGATTGAAGACAAGATGGAGTCTGACAAGACTTTCACCAACTGGCCCTTGTCCATCACGGGAGCGTGGTCGCCCATCAACATCCCCGAGGCAGTCACCTGGGTGGTGTCTGATGAGGTCCAGTGCTACATGTCCGGAGGAGATAGGGCTTGGACTTCGGAGCGGGCGGCAGCTATAGACAATATCTTCTTGGAATTAACCTGCAGGACGCGCTCATGGAGGCAATTCCAGGTCTGCTGTGTCCGCCTAGGAGGATCGAACCTCCTTCACCGTCTCTTTCAACGGTACATGGACAATGGCACCGTGTACTCGGATTATGAGGACGAGAAGTGGGTAGCGAAGTACCTGGTCAGCGACCGAGAAACATGGGCAGTGATGGAGTGGTCTCGTAAGATGTACTCTGAGAGGAAATTCGTCTCGAAGAAGGTGAGTCTCACTCCTACTACGGAGAAGGTCATTGCCGGGTCGAGCTGACTCCTGAAACGAGCTCAGGGCTCGAAGAAGTCGAAGTCTCCTCCTTTCTTGACTCAGAAGGAACTCAAAAAGCTGAGCACTCATGTGGAGACCTCAAGCGAGGAGGAGTCAGGAGAGGAGGAGTCGGATGATGAGGAAGAGGAGGCGGGAGAAGGAGAAGGAGGAGAAGAAGAAGAAGAAGAAGAAGAAGAAGGCGAGGCTGAAACAGAGAGGAGGGCAAAGGCAGCAGTGAATGCTGACCCTTAGCCTCACCAGATAGAGGAGGAGTTGGAGAAAGAGTCCCAGGAGGGGACGAAGCAAGCCGAGATGGCCTTCAACTTCGAAGTCGTGCAGCGGAAGCTGCCGGGGAAGAAGAAGAGGACCGAGAGGGGAGAGGATGAAGCTTCTCAGGGGTCCCCTTTCAATCTCAACGACCCCATCTTTGGGGCCGGAGGCAGACTTCATGCTCTCTCGCCGAGGATCGAAGACGAGAGCCCAGTGCTCGTCGAGCCGGCCGGGCTGGCCGCAGAAATGGCCGTCAAGCTTGCTGCCGTAGTGAAGGGGAAGACAGTGGAGGAGATGGCCTCTACTCATTCCCCGCTCAAGCCTGGCGAACCTGTCATTGCTAATGCAGCGACTGGTAAGTGCTTTCACTATGACTTCCATTGTTCCCTTTCCTTTGTTGTTGAGTTCATCGATCTGCTATGGCTACCTAGGTGCCCCTGAAACTAAGGCTTTGCAGGGAGAAAGGCAGGAGGTTCCTTGGGCAGCGACCGAGGTGCCGAATGCTATTTCGTTGGAGTTGCCAAGGTGAAGGGGGAGGAAGCAGGTCATCAGACCGGGGGTGAAGAGGTCGGCCGAGGCAGAGGCAGAGATAGAGGCACAGAAGGCCGCGGCTAAGGCAGCACAGAAGGAACTGGATGCTCAGCTCGACCCTCGCTTCTACATGGCTGCCCTGCGCCGCCTCGTCAGAGCCTACGTGGTTGACTCGGAGACTTTGGCTGAGGATGTGGCAGACTTAGTGAGTTTATCTCCACTTTGCCTGGCGTAATTTGACTTGATACTAGCTGAAGTTTGTCTCTGTCTTGCAGTCTTTCGGTCTGATTCGGATAGCTCAGAAGAGCACTCGCTTGGAGCAGCAGGCCGAGACCGAGGCTGTCAAGAATCTCTTGTCCGAAAGGACGTCAGAATTGTTGGTAACTCGGGACAAGGCCTTGGCAGCGAAGCACGAGGCGACCGAGGTATGAGTTCTGATAGAATCGCTCCAGAGTCACCTCGATGCCCGTTGTTTGGAGTTGGAGGCGGCTTGAGCTTCTGTTAAGGAGCTGAAGGCTCGAGTGAGCACTGAAGCTATCTCTCGTGCCTCCCTGGAGAAGAAGGTTTGGCAGCTCGAGGTAGACAACGCCAGTCTGACGAAGACGGCGAGCGAGGTTGTGACTTTTGCTACGAAGTGTGCCGGTGGCCAGTCTTCAAAGGAGTCTAGGGTTGACAAGCCTTAGGGTTGCTTATATTTTCTTTTTCTTTTAAGTATGTAGTCATGTCTTGTAGTCATTCTTCTTAATAATAAAAGATCATCCTTTTGACTTGGATGATTTGATTGAAATATTTATCTGAATGCTCTGGTTGAATGTTTTCGGACTTCTTTGAACACCAAAGGTTTAGTCTTTAGGGTTATAGAACACTCCGAAGCGTCGAACGCTTTGGACTTTCGTCGAGTGCCAAGGGCGGGGTCTTGGACTTGTTGAATGTTCCAAAGCGTTGGACACTTCGGACTTTCATCGAGTGCCGAGGGCAGGGCCTTGGACTTGTTGAATGTGCCGAAGCGTTGGGCGCTTCGGACTTTTATCGAGTGCCAAGGGCAGAGCCTTGGACTTGTTGAATGTGCCGAAGGGTTGGGTGCTTCGGACTTTCATCGAGCGCCAAGAGCAGGGCCTTGGACTTGTTGCCCGGTATAAGTTAGAGTTTGAAATATTGAGGGTGTCAGATGTTGGTCGACTCTAGGCAAAGCGCCATTTTGGTCACGCCAATTATCAAGAGACACCTTTGTATCATCGTAGGTTAGCCGGCCGTGTCGCAACGTGAATCGGACTAACTGTGGTGGGGCACTGTTGCATGAGTTCTTACGGGACTCGAGTGCATGTGCACCGCCAAAGATTCGAAGTATTCAGCCTAGTGCCCGAGTATCGGTTGACTTAAGCTTAGAGCCGTTTCGATCGAACCTACGTCTGGGGCACGTAGCTTTGTACTGTTGCAGGTTAGCCGGCCGTGTCGCAACTCGAAGCGGACTAACTGTGGCAAGGCACTGTTGCATGAGTTCTTACGGGACTCGGGAGCATGTGCGTCGCCAAATATTCAGAGTATTCAGCGTAGTGCCCGTGTATCGGTTGACTTAGGCTTAGAGCCATTTTGGTCGAACCTATGTCTAGGGCACATAGCTTTGTACCATTGTAGGTTAGCCGGTCGTGTCGCAATAGAGCCGGACTAACTATGGTGAGACACTATTGCATGATTCTTACGGGACTCGGGTGTTGGAATTAAATCATATTATCAGGATCACGGCGGAAACAAAAGATAGATCTGAGGATCTTATGGTGTATGTTTCATTACAATTTATCTTTTTAACAATCTACATATGAATCTATGATCTTAGCATATGTGCGGACACCCTAGAGGCATACTACGATCTACGGAAGACATGTATGTATCTAGTTAGGTGTTTAGAATCATCATACCGTTATGGATATTTGATCTGAAGAGGATGGAACGATAATTAACCATACGTGAATTGCAAGGGAAGCTATCGGATAGCACCTTATCCTTTGCGAATGGAGGAATCCTCGAAGTCCAATCTCTGAGTGCAAGGACTACGAGCCGACGAAGGATTACGTTGCGAAGACGATGGCGAGCTGCGAGGTCTCCTCCTTCTCTTTCTCTCTTCTTCCTTCGCTTTCCTTCCTCCTTCTTCTTCCTCCTTCTTCCTCTTTCTTCCTTGGCCGAAACCACAAAGAAGGAGAGAGGAGAGGGGGTCGGATTTTTGGAGAGGGGAGAGCCTTAGCTAGGGCCAGCCTCTCCCCCCCTATTCCTTCTTATAGGGACGGTCCCCTACTTGCACAAGCAAGCTAGGGTTGGCCCCTATAGGATAGGGATGAGGGGGGAGGGATAAAACAATTTGGTTATGACTTTCTTTATCCGTTTAGACACTTCGAATGAAAACGCCCTTATATCGCCACACCGCTGATAAAGAGATAGAGTAAGGTACGCTTATCGGAATTGAGTTCCGTCAGTGCCTATGAGCTCCTGGAATTATTCCGCTCATTTTAAGATTCATATTCAATATGTTCTGAGCCATATTTCAATATTTACCAAAATACCCCTATGGCCCTTAACACATGTGAATTAGGTTCTTAGGGTTCGGGCTTGCGCTCCATCGCATTACTTCGCATCCAACATGTCCAACCAATTTGGAGAACATTTCTTATACGCAAAGACAGGATGGAACCTTCAGGGTTCAGGATCTCTAGCTCTAACCGGATCCTTGATTAACTGTTCTGGTGACACACCGAAAGTTCCATTAATCAGCCCTAATCCGATTAATCCGCGCAGCTACCTAGAGTGCGACGCGAGTTGGACTCTAGTGATCCTAAACTTATGTTACTCCATCATAACCCTATTCTCTACTATACTCTGATAATCCTTAGTCCCTCCTATTATTGGTACCATGATTCGATTCGGGCGGTAAGGAGCACCGTCAGACCCCGATCGATCATCTGACTAGGATTTGATGACTTGTCATCTAAAACACCACACACCTTCCGGTACTATGCCTACTATCTGGAACATCGTCAGTCATACTAACAACCACCAGGCCTGGGTTAATTGTGTGGACAGATTGACTCATCAAAACGCACCCATCCAACACTAGACGTCGGATAACCTGTAGGGATTACATGCCACTCTAGCGCCAGCCGGGTAGCCCAACATAATGTGGTATTAGATTATGGTAGGTCCACACACGTTGGCACGTCAAAGCACCACTCAACTAGTTGGTTCAGTGTACATGGTCCCTCAGGGTTAATGATAGATTATCTATAGTAGTAAAACGGTTTATGCACCAGTGTCTGAATCACTCAATTGTGCACCATCTTGGTTCTTGTTCAACACAATCATCGTGCTTGGTCAGGTGAATGGGAATCCCACGTTTTCGTGTTGGAGACTTCACCACATCCTCTACCTGCCAATAGCTTATTCTCGGTGAAGCGACCGGTATCACCAAAGCTGTGAACTAGTTCTAGATCTACACATAACCGGTCCACTGGGTCTCCCAAGCATGGATCCACCATGTGCCTCAGTGGCCTACTGTGTTCCCTATGGTTCTTTATTATTTATATGAATTAACATACACCAAAGTAGTATTCTAATTAAAGCAATAACCAAAGTCATCTTTATTAATGTTAATATAGAAAATCCACGCTCAGGACACACAAGCTACAACATCGGGAGCATGTGCGCCGCCAATGATTCAGAGTATTCAGCGTAGTGCCCGTGTATCGGTTGACTTAGGTTTAAAGTCATTTCGGTCAAACCTACTTCAGGAGCACGTAGCTTTGTATCATTGCAAGTTAGCCGGTCGTGTCGCAATGTGAACCGGACTAACTGTGGCGAGGCACTGTTGCATGAGTTCTTACAGGACTCGAGAGCATGTGCACCGCCAAAGATTTGGAGTATTCAGCGTAGTGCCCGTGTATCGGTTGACTTAGGATTAGATCGAGCCATTTCAGTCGAACCTACGTCTGGGGCATATAGTTTTGTACCATTGCAGGTTAGCCAGCCATGTTGCAACATAAATCGGGCTAACTGTGGCGAGGCACTATTGCATAAGTTCTTATAGGACTCGAGAGTGTGTGCATCGCCAAAGATTCGGAGTATTCAGTATAGTGCTCGTGTATCGGTTGACTTAGGCTTTTCGATCGAACCAACGTCTAGGGCACATAGCTTTGTACCGTTGTAGGTTAGCCGGCCGTGTTGCAACCCGAACCGGACTAACTGTAGCATTGAGCAATAGTTGAAATAGAATTTGAGTCCTTGATAGAATTGGAAACGGCTGCCATTTTATTTTAAAGACTCAGAGGAAGTTACATCTATTTATAAAACTTTTTGAGATGAGATGCATTCCATGCTCTTGGAAGTCGTTACCCTTCTGGAGTGATGAGTCGGTACGAACCCTTCCCGCCTGCTGATTCAACGTTGTACGACCCTTTCCAATTTGGAGCGAATTTGTCGCTACCTTACTCTCTTGTATTTGGGAAGACCGCCCTAAGGACCAGGTTGTCGATGTTGAAACGTCTTCCACTGACTTTGCAATCGTAGGCTGACTTGATCTTCTGTTGATAGTTGGCGACTTGCATAGCTGCTTAGTCACGGAGCTCGTCCATATAGTCAAGGTCGTTAATGTGAATCTCTTCGTTGATTCCTCACTCGATTGCAAGAGTCTTGAGAGTCAGGCAAACAACTTCAGTTAGCAGAACTGCTTCCAATTCATAAGTCAAAAGAAGGGTGAGAATCTAATCGATCGATAAGTCCGATAACCCCACAAGACTTCGGGAAGGACCCTCTCCCAGAGTCCCTTCTTGTCGTCTAACTTCTTCTTGAGTGTGCCCAGGATGCCTGTGACGACCAAGATCCAATAGGCCAATAGTCAAGAACTAAGACTCCTGAGGCTGGGATGCCAAGATAGATAAGGTGAGGTGTACAAGGCCACGAGTTAGCCCCACATCGCCTAGAGAGAAGGAGATCATGAGCTACTTATATAATTTCGCCTTCCAAACATAGAAGACACGTTTTAAAACCGTGCGCCACTACGAATTTCGTAAGAACTCCGTAGTTAAGCGTGCTCGGGTGAGAGTAGTACTAGGATGGGTGACCACCCTAGAAAGTCCTCGTGCAGGCATGGGCAAAGCAGACAATATCTTGTGTGTTTGGGGCGGATGTTACAAAATAGTATCAGAGCTGGTTCTCCTCGGGATGGGGGGGTCTAACCCTTCACGAGGACGTGTAGCCCTAAGGGGGGTGGATTGTGACGACCAAGATCCAATAGGCCAATAGCCAAGAGCCAAGACTCCTGAGGCTAGGATGCCAAGATGGATGAGGTGAGGTAAGGTGAGGTGAGGTGTACAAGGCCATGAGTTAGCCCCACATCACCTGGAGAGAAGGAGATCATGAGCTACTTATATAATTTTTCCTCCCAAATATAGAAGACGCGTTTTAAAACCGTGCACCGCTACGGATTTCGTAAGAACTCCGTAGCTAAGCGTGCTCGGGCGAGAGTAGTACTAGGATGGGTGACCACCCTGGGAAGTCCTCGTGCAGGCATGGGCAAAGCAGACAATATCTTGTGTGTTTAGGGCGGATGTTACAATGCCTCTGTTGGAGGCTTCCGCTTGACCATTGCATTGAGGGTACCTTGGTGTAGAATATAAGAGTTTGATCCTACCGCTTTAGCAGAACTCCCAGAACTTATCAGAGTCAAACTGTGATCTGTTGTCGGCGATGATCACTTGCGGTGTGCCGAACCTCGAGAGGATATTCTGTCTGATGAACTACTTAGTTGTCAATTTTTCCGGAATAGAGGCACAGCTTCGACCCACTTTGTGAAGTAGCCGGTTGCTAGCTGCAGGTATTTCTTCTTGCTTGGAGATAGGGGGAATGGACCTAGAAAGTCCAACCCCCACTGATGGAAGGGCCAATGACTCGTTACAGGATAGAGCTCATCTGCAGGAAGATGGATTGCTTGAGCATGCTGTTAACAGGGCTCATACCTCTGAACATATTGATGAGCATCCTTCGCCATAGTTGGCCAGTAGTAGCCTTGGTGTTTGATTTTTCTTCAAAAGATCTAACGCCAGAATGGTTGCTGCAGGCTCCGACATGGATGTCTGCCAAGATTGTTTCTGTCTGATCAAGGCCAACATATTTGAGGAGCATTCCACCGTGCGATTGGAAGTAGAAGTCATCTCCTTGAAGGTGGTATTGAGGAAGCTTTCTTTGGAGCCGTCTGGCTTGAATAGGGTCTTTAGGCATTCTGCTATGCCTGAAGAAGTTAAGGATTGGTTGTCTCCAATCTGATTGACCGTCGGCCAGGGTGAAAGTGAAGGTTGGCTATCCCCAACTCTCGTTGATTTTCACCGCGATGATAAGGTGATGCTCGAGGCTAGGCTTTGGCAGCTCTTGATATTCAATTTGAATATTACTGATAGGATCACCGAGTACTGAAGCAACGTTAGCGAAAGCGTCAGCCTCACGGGTTTCCGCCCTCAGTATTTGAATGAACTTGACGTTGGAGAACTTCTGTTTGAGTTGATGCACCAAGTTTAGGTAGTGTTGCATCATCTCTTCCCATGCTACGTACTCTCCGTTGATCTACCTGATCACCAACTGGGAGTCAATGTAGATGGTGAGATGATCTACCCCTAGAGCTTGAGCGATTTCTAAACCAGAGATGAGTGCTTCGTACTCGACTTCGTTATTGGTTGCATTGAATCTAAGAAGGACTGCCTTTTGGAGGTGGTCGAGCTCGGGGAATATTAGAACTATCCCAATTCCAGAGCCAACTAAGCTTGAAGCCCTGTCAGTATAGAGGTTCCATCGAATGGTTGTTATAGAGGGAGCCTTAGGGCTCGGTTTGTAGGCCTCAGGGCCTGGTTCGAAATGAGGTTCATCGCTGTTGTCGAGACGCATCTCCGAATAGTCTTCAAAGGCGATAGAATCTTCCACAGAAAAGTTGGCAAGGAAGTCAGCGATAGGTTGCCCTTTGATGGAGATACGTGGCTCGAAATTGGATGCCGAGTGAACTCATCTTTATTACCCATTTGGTCATTCGGTCTGCTTGATCCGTCTTATCGAGAATGTCTTTGAGTGGATGCTCGGAGACGACGGTGACCATGTGGAGGCGAAGTAGGGGCGAAGTCATCGCGAGGCTATTAGGAGAGCCAAAGAGTCCTTCTCGATTCTTGAATAGCGAGTCTCACTCGATAGAAGGGTATGGCTGACGTAATAGACGGGACGTTCAACGCTATCCCTTCTGCTGACCAATACTGCACTGATGGCTTGATTGGTGACGAAGAAGTATAACCAGAGTGGTTCTTCTGGCGATGGAGCAGTCAGAATAGGAGCTCGAGCGAGGTAGGATTTGATATCTTTGAAGGCTTGCTCGCAGATAAGGTGTCTGCCTTGTGGAGCTTGTCAAAGAGGGCCTTGTATTTGTCCGAGGACTTGGAGATGAATCGATTAAGAGCTGCCAATCTTCCTGTAAGGCGCTGAACCTCCTTCAGGTTTGAAGGCGATGGCATTTCGAGGATTGCTCGAATTTGATCTGGATTTGCCTCTATTCCTCTCCTACTCACCAGATGACCCAGGAATTTACCTGATTGAACTCTGAATGTGCATTTAGCTGGATTCAGCTTCATGCGGTACTTTCTTAGGATTTGGAAGGTCTCGGCAAGATCGGTGAGATGATCTACTCAAGTTTGACTTTTTGTGAGTAGATCATCAGTGTAGACTTTAACGTTGCGGCTAATTTATTCTTTGAATATCTTTGTGACTAGTCTCTGGTAAATTGATCCCGTGTTTTTGAGACCGAAGGGTATGATGTTATAGCAGTAGAGACATTTGTCTGTCACGTAGCAAGTCTTTTCTTGATCGTCGGGATGTAACGGAATTTGATTGTAGCCCGAGTACCCGTTCATAAAGGATAAAAGCTCATGGCCGGTAATGGCATCGACGAGTCTATCTATCCTTGGCATGGGGAAAGGATCCTTGGGACAAGCCTTGTTGAGATTGGTGAAGTCGATGCAGACTCTGATCTTCCCGCTCTTTTTTGGAACGGTGATGATATTGGAGATCCAAGTTGGGTACTCTACTTCATGAATGAAGCCTGTCGTGAGTAACTTGTCGATCTCTTCTCGAACTGCAGTCAGTCGCTCTGGTTTGGTTGTTCGAGGCTTTTGTTTGATGGGGTTTGCCCCTTCTTTGATAGTTAATCGATGGCACGTGTCTACTGGACTGATCCCGGACATGTCTTCGAAGCTCCAAGAGAAGGCGTCAATATTGGACTTGAGGAAGGATACCATGTCTTGCGCTTCCGCCTCGCTAAGATCGGTACTGATGAATGTTTCTCGATGAGAGTCATCATCGTCGAGGTTGACTTGGATGATGTTCTTGATTGAAGGTGGAGCCTCCTACTCTGTTGGAAGGGGCTTAGATAGTGGAGGCTCCCTTGGTTGCTATCTGGTCGAGGGACCAGCTTCGTCGGCCGAACGCTTTGCTGGTGTAGTATTGGGTATTAATAGAGTCCTGGCCGCCGCGGTCTCACATTACCTGCCCGTCTGTTGACTACCTCTTATACACCTAATGCCTTCCCCAGTTGGGAATTTGAGGAGTTGGTGATAAGAGAAGGAGACGATGCTAATCTAATAGAGGAAGGGTGTAACATCCGCCCCAAACACACAAGATTTTGTCCGCTTTGCCCGTGCCCGCACGAGAACTTCCCAGGGGGGTCACCCATCCTGGTACTACTCTCGCCCGAGCACGCTTAACTACGGAGTTCTTACGAAATCCGTAGCGGCGCACGGTTTTAAAACGCGTCTTGTATGTTTGGGAGGGGAAATTATATAATTAGCTCAGGATCTCCTTCTCTCCAAGCGATGTGGGGCTAACTCATGGCCTTGTACACCTCACCTCACCTCACCTCACCTCACCTCATCCATCTTGGCATTCCCGCCTCAGGAGTCTTGGCTCTTGGCTATTGGCCTATTGGATCTTGGTCGTCACAATCCACCCCCCTTAGGGCTACACGTCCTCGTGTAGGGTTAGACCCCCCCATCCCGAGGAGAACCGGCTCTGATACCATTTTGTAACATCCACCCCAAACACACAAGATTTTGTCCACTTTGCCCGTGCCCGCACGAGAACTTCCCAGGGGGGTCACCCATCCTGGTACTACTCTCGCCCGAGCACGCTTAACTATGGAGTTCTTACGAAATCCGTAGCGGCGCACGGTTTTAAAACGCGTCTTGTATGTTTAGGAGGGGAAATTATATAATTAGCTCAGGATCTCCTTCTCTCCAGGCGATGTGGGGCTAACTCATGGCCTTGTACACCTCACCTCACCTCACCTCACCTCATCCATCTTGGCATTCCCGCCTCAGGAGTCTTGGCTCTTGGCTATTGGCCTATTGGATCTTGGTCGTCACAAAGGGTCTGCCAAGAATAGCATTGTAGTTCGACGTCCCTTCGATGACAGTGAATCAGACGGACACTCGTATCTCCTGCCCAAGATTGAGCGCGAGTCATGCCTCTCCCATTAGCATGCTCTGTTCTCCGTTGAAGCCGGTAATGATGGTGGGGACTATGTCGAGGCTCTGGTATTTGTGGTCGAGGCGCTTAAAGCAGTTGGAGAATATGATGTTGATAGAGCTTCCAGTGTCGATAAGGATTCGATTGACTGAATTCCCAACGATAACGAGGCAGAGAACAAGGGGATCTCGATACGGAGTGCACACTCCATATAGGTCTTGATCTGTGAAGAGAATGGTCAGCCATAGGAGGCCTTTGATGGGCTTCTCGATCCAGGTTTTCTTGACTTGAGCCACGATACGTACGTGATGAACACGTCGCACCTGGCGTTCGATTTCCTTCTTCGTAGGAGTCTGGTGATGGAGGTTTCCGTGGATCCCATATATCTTCGCTCGAACGACGATGGGGGTCGATTGATGTTTGACCGAACAGATCCAGCACATCTCCTTCTCCCTCTAAGGAGGGAAAGGAGGAGGAAGCGGATCATTTGATGGGTTGGTGATAGCCTTGAATTCCTAGAGATGGCCTTCTTCCAAAAGATCCTCTAGATGATATTTGAGACGATAGCATCGAATGGTAGGGTGGTCTGGCATCGATGGAAGTCGCAGTTAACCGACTTGTCCTCCGTGTACTGACTGTCAGGCTCGAGAGGGGCAGGCTTCCTGAGGTAGTCTTTGTGCTAGATCTGCTCAAGTATAACATCGATCGATGGAATCCAGTCGGTAAAAGTGGTCCTCCGAGGCTTTGTGGGTCTATCGCCTGCCCGCTTCGGCCTCTTGGAGGCTCCACCTTCCTTAGCCTGAGTGTTGTGAGCTCGGGCCGTCGGTCGTGCAGGCTCCTTGTCTAAAGGGTGCTTCTTGAGGTCGCGGCTCTTGCGAGCAATTTGATCATCCTCCACTTCGATCCCCTTCTGGATCTGATCGAACAACGCTTCGAGAGGCGTGGGTGGGTTTTGAATAAGGTCGTTGTAGATGTGAAGATTGAAGTGTAACGCGTTCTGGAAAGCGAGCATGATGGCTTCGTCGTCGAGATGATGTCCGGAGAGCACTGTGTCCTCATTCCGAAACCTTCGAGTGAACTCTCGAAGTGTTTCATCTGACCCATCCAAAGTATGTTAAGAAAGTCAAGCTTTTTCTCTGGCTTAAGGTTTAGACAGTAGTGTTGGACGAAGAGATCTGTCAAATCTTCGAACCAACTCACAGAGCCCGCTGGGAGGTGGTGGTACCAATCAAGCGACATATCATCCAAGCTGCCAGCGAAGGTACGATATAGAACTTGGTTGTCATGATCGTCTGGCGTCAGCGCTTGTTTGAAAGCGAGGACATGCAGCGTCGGATCTCCTATGAGGCAATTGAATCGAGGGAGAACTGGAGTTTGCCAGTTCCGAGGGAATGGAGCTTGAAGAATTTATCAATGAAGAGGTCTCTCGGAGGCATGGTTGTTCCAACGGTCACCTCGCTGGTCTAAGAGGTGCCTCGAAGGAAATGGAGATGATGAAGGCGTCGGAGTCCTTGTCGGGTAAAGCTTGATAAGAGTCTGATCGTAGTTATGTTGGAGCTGACCCTCATGGCATTGATTGTGACGATGAGCGTCCCTTGCGACGTAGGGGTCGGAGGATGATCCAGAGCTAAGGGGTTCAGGATGATGAACCGACTGATTGAGTCATTCCCAAATTATTGGCCTAGAAGGAACGGGCGAGGGTCCTCTCGAACGGGGATCGAGAGATTGACCGGAGGTGTCGATGATTGAACGTCTGGAAGGAGCGGGAGAAGGATCAAGCGACCGGTGAACAACTGGTCTGTTGTTGATACCGACCTCTGACCGAGGAAGATTGGCTCATGCTTCGATGGCTACTCGTCAGAGAGAGTCTCTTTCGACCATGAGAGCAGAGTTCTGCTTCATCAAGGTGCGGAGTTGAAAGTCTTCCGACAAGATTTGGTACATCGCTTGAAGATCAGTGACGGGCGAGACGAATGCTTTCCCAAGGCGTTGAAGTGTTTCATCGGCAGTGCAGGGAGACTGTCGAGATTGAGCCGGAGTTATGCGATCTACAGAGTGATAACTCCTCAAGTTCATAGTTGGGTGCTGCTCGGGAGGTTGACTTGTCATATGCCTACGACTCATTGAGCGAGACATAGGATGTGGGATGTTGGGATGAACGTTGCTTCCCTCCGGCTGGTCCATGGGTCGTGTCTTCGCCATTCAGGTAGCGATGGAGATAGATGGATTGCTCGAGCAATCGGTGGTTGCTGCTTGACCGAAGGAACTGGGAAGCCTGAAGGTCGCAAGTTGATAGAGAGATATCCCACAGACGGCACCAAACTATAGGGGAGGATTTTGGCCGTCGTACGTAACCCCCCTCCAATAGTCGATTAAAGGTTTAACCCTTCAAGATGTGGCACGCTGTGAAGCACTAAGGGGCTAAGTGCAGAGCTGTCACATAATCACTATGGATATAGAGAAAGAGGGAGATAGAGAATTAGCACAAGATGTGGTAACGAAGTTCGGCCAAAGCCTACGTCTCCATGCGGTACGACGCAACCTTTGAATCCACTATCAGTGAAGATGTAAAGTTACTCTCGAC
This sequence comes from Chamaelirium japonicum, assembly GCA_947650365.1. NCBI lineage: Eukaryota > Viridiplantae > Streptophyta > Magnoliopsida > Liliales > Melanthiaceae > Chamaelirium > Chamaelirium japonicum. The sequence goes on along the minus strand of OX393559.1, from coordinate 63,314,727 downwards.
AGGCCGAGAAGTGTTGGAAATGATGTTGGAGGTACAACGAAAGCTGGACTCGATCCTAGGATCGATACAGTGTCCGATATATTTTAAAAAAAATTCATATGAAATAATCATATGCGCAAAGATTGAAACAAACGGAAACGTACCCCTAAGGTCATCTACCGAAATACACCATAACTATTATGCATGATATTCGTAGATCTGTGGTTTAGAATATTATACCTCCGCGCGGGATTTAGCACCATGATGTTTATCTATGAGGTTGAAGATGACGGAAGTATCCACGTGCAAGGGAGAAGCTTTCTTGTTATTCGGGTCACTACAAAAAAACAGTTATTACCGATGGACAATATCCGTCGGTAATATTAAGTTTCCGTCGGTAATATTTTATAGCGACGGAAGAAATTTTCGTCGCTGGCTGTCGGGAAAAAAGGTGTCGGGAAAACAATGCGACGGACTTAATATTACCGTCGGTAATAATAATTAATACCGACGGTAATATTAAAGCCGTCGGTAATATTTAAACAATTAAAAATAAATATAATATATTATTGTCGACGGAATAAAATATCCGTCGGTAATATATCAACATTGTACCGACGGTTACTATAGTTACAGTCGGTAATAAAATATATATTACCAAAGGGATTGAAGCCATCGCTAGCAAACCCTAACCTGACGTTGCGAACTTCACATGCGAATTCAAGATAGGTATAATCAAAATCTTTCCACGTCAGAGAATCGCCCGGATGTCTCATAATCCCGTCATCTGTACGTTCTCGTGCATGCCACCTCATGTGCTCAGCAGTCTTCGATGACATAAACAACCTCTGAAGCCTGTCCCTAAGCGGGAAGTATAGGAGAACCTTTGCAGATACATTTTTCTTCCTTCGACTGGTACTAGACTCGGCATCCGTCTCTTTATATCTTGTTGCTCCGCATATGTGGCATGACCGCGCATGTTCGTACTCTTTCCGGTACAACATACAATCGTTCACGCATGCATCAATTTTCTCATAACCCAGACCGAGATCTTTAATTGTCTTCTTCGCCTCGTAGAATGATTTCGGTACTGTCTCACCCATAGGAAAAGCCTCTTTCAGCAACTCTACCAATATATTAAATGACTTATTACTCCAACCATTGAGGCACTTCAAATGAAGAAGCTTTACAGTGAAAGAGAGTTTTGAAAACTACTCACACCTCGGGTATAGAGGTTGTTCGGCATCTTTAAGCAATCTGTAGAACTTGTCCGCTTCAATATTGGGCTGATCACCTGACGGTGTTTCCGTGCCTATTCCACCTTGCAAATCATGTATCATACCCTGCATGTCATCATCATCGTCTGTATTAATATTATCATCAGCGATCACTGTGTTTGCAGTTTCACCGTGAGCTGCCATGGGGACTGCATCTAGCTCCTCACCGTGCGAGAACCAACGGGTATAGCTAATGTCAATGCCACGCATTACCAGATCAACCTCACATTCCTCTCGAACCTTCCTAGTCACCCTTCCGCAGTCTATACAGGGACAAACAATTTTTCCATCAAACGGTGCAAGACGCTCAAATGCAAAATCCAGAAATTTCCTGACTCCTTCTCTGTACTCTTGGCTCATGCGATTCGAATTACGCATCCAACTCTTATCGATCGAAGACATCTTCGTCTATCTGGCTATACAACACCTGAAGTAATTTCAAACAATGTTATAAGACTCCGCACAAATTCGGTTTCGGTTCCCGGGTAGGTGGAGAATTAAATAGATGGGGTAATACTGAAATTAACAAATGGAGGCAACATAATTTGAACCTAGGACCTCACAGAAACCAAAACTCTGATATCACGTGACCATCTTAAGCTTTTGGGTAAGATAGTTATTTAACATCTAGCTAGGCATTCCCTGTGACCATGACCTGACTGTCGAGCTGCTTAACTATGTTCATGAGTCGTCTCTAGCTTAATTAAGACCACTTACATACAAACCCAGTTAGCCATATGTGTTTGGGACATATCCAGAGTTGCTTGGCTTAACCAAGATTGTCGGATTTTGATCCAAATCCGATTTGTTAAGTCGATATTTAATATTAACAAAAAACTCTACAGATTGGAAATGGGGTTTATTTCTGTTTGATGGGAAACATTGACTGTTTATAGATGAAGTAATGTTATTTAACCAACTCCATCACCAACCCCATCATCAACCTATAGGTTATGTCTTTCGATTGGTGGAACTATGGAGAATGGGATGAAACCTAGGGGGCTGCCACAACCACTGATCGTTGCCATCCTGCCAGCCACCGCAAAAGGGGCAAAAATGCTGGGGCCTTCATAGAGAAAAGGGATTTTGCGACGAAGACATATGCAAATGGCAAGGCCGCCATTACGACTTTTTTTTACCACAGAAAAATGGGATTTGTGTTGTAGTGCCATGTGTTTTTGGTTGTGTTTCTTGACTCCGTCATTTGTTTTCCTTCTATGTTTGTTGATTGAACTCTAGAGTAGGTGTGTGAGGGGATACCGTGGGCTAAATTTTCCACACATTTTCCATAGAATTTGCGTTTCACCATTAGATTTCATACCTCAAGTAAAACATAAGAGTTTTCAAAAAAAAAACATAAGATTTATTAATCCCATTGTATCTCCACCATCCTCATGGTGAAAGCATACATGCTATAAAACCAGGTGCGAGAATGAGCCCACTTCGTGGTTGTTGCTAAGACCCAGAAAAAGAATACAGGTATAAAATTTTATTAATTCCATGCATTGTTAGAGAGCTACACTAACAATATTAGCTCCCATTACAAAAATTTCTAATTTCTAAAATCTTATTTGTTTTATGAAAATTCTTTATTAAATTAAAAAAGGGTTTTCAAATAACTTTTCAAAAATATATTTAAGGAGGAGGAGCTCACCGGGGGGAGGAGGAGGAGGAGGAGGAGGAGCTCACCGGGGGGAGGAGGAGGAGGAGGAGGAGGAGGATCACCGGTGCCCACGAGGAGGAGGAGGAGGAGGACTCGCCGCCGGTCGATCGGAGGCGCAAGAGAGGGGAGGGGTGGCCGGCCGGAGGGACGCGAGGGAGGCCGGGGAGGGGGGGAGGCCGGGAAGGGGGGGAGGGAGGCCGGGAAGGGGGGAGATTTAGAGAGAGGGGCGGGGAGATTAAGAGAGAGAGTTTCAGATCGAAACAGAACAGAAGGGGATCGCTGGAAGTAATTTATACCAGGCTTTTTACCGAAGGACCTTTTTAATTCCGTCGGTAACAATAACCTTTTTACCGATGGTAAAAAAATATCCGTCGGTACAAATCGACGATGAAACTCAGGGTTCATTTTTTCCAGAGGCTCGATTTTTACCCTGAGTTTCGTCGTGAACTTTTTACCGATGGACATTTAATTTCCGTCGGCAGTTGTACCGACGGACATGTAATTTTCGTCGGTATAATGACTTTATACCGACGGACCAATAAAGTCCGTCGGTAAAATATCACCACGAAACTCAGGGTTCTATTTTTTCCAGAGGCTCGGTTTTTACCCTGAGTTTCGTCGTGACATTTTTACCGACGGACATTTAATTTCCGTCGGCATTGTTACCGACGGAAATGTAATATACGTCGGTACAATGTTTTATACCGACGGACAAATAACGTCCGTCGGTAAAATATCACGACGAAACTCAGGGTTCCATTTTTTCCAGAGACTCGGTTTTTACCCTTAGTTTCGTCGTGACATTTTACCGACGGACGTTATTTGTCCGACGGTATAAAGCATTTTACCGACGGAGATATATGTTCCGTAGGTATAAACCATTTTACCGACGGATAATATATGACCGTCGGTAATAAATGTGCAAAAAAAACTAAAAAAATCAAAGTTATAATACCGACGGACATTATTGTCACCGTCGGTAAAAAGTATATTATTACCGACGGGAATAATAATGTCCGTCGGTAAATAACCTATTTCTTGTAGTGGGTATACCCGATCTCACGAATCGACCTGGATCCTTACACTCCAATCTCTGAGTGCTTCAGAGTACAAGCTTTCTCTTCTTTCTCACACACACACTAGCAGGAGAAGATGAGATGGAGAGATTTTTCACTTCACACCTTAGATCAAATCCAAGAGAGAGATGAGAACCCAAGAGAGAAGGGGAGGCAAAACCGAACACTCAGACACCCTAGGAGAGGGGGATCGGCCTTTCTTAGATAAATCTTAGATAGGCATAGTTTTCCTTACCTAAAATGCTTTGGAAATCATACCCCCTTCTCTCCTTGTCCGTTTGAATCGTTCCCCTCTCTCTCTCTCATTAAACCTCAATATTAAATACTCACTAATGTATTGTTGTCATATTAGGTTTTGCAATTAAAGGAAATATATTCAAATCTTTTTAAATTTGAATTAATCCCTTAATTATGGATTTGATGGCCATGCAAGTTTGCCCTAATCAGAGGGCCGGCCACTAGGGCATGTGGGATATTTTGAAATGACCAAAATATCCCCATGCATCTAGTGGCCATTTACCACATACATGAGCATACATGGTCCACCTCTGTGCATGATAAAGTACTCTAACGCTTAGGGCACCTTATCCGTACCTATGCAACATACCATGGAGTGATAAATAGTGTTTTTACTATTTACTAAGGTGCCCTCAGTAAAACGTGGGGTGCCCCTATAGTAAAAATCACTAAACACACATACCGCGTTCTAATGTGACACGCACACACGGAATGGACTCCTTATGGCATTATGGCAACAACGTGGTGTCCTAGAGATACAGGATTTTTGAGGGCAATTTGCCCATGTCTCCTAGAGAGAGAAAGAAGTTCCATGACATGTATGTCCCGGATGGTTCTATCACATTCTATTTCTTGAAAGTCGATTCTCTCCTCTTATCATTTCTTGGTATTGAGGGGGACGCTCATATTAAGGGGGAGTATCAGCAGGCTTGGGATAATATTGATCTGTCTGGGGAATCTAGTGAGACCCTAGTCTCCGGAGAGGAAGTTGATGTAGATGTAGCTGTGGGAAAGGATGTGGATAAAGGTATTGATCAGGTATCTTTGGAGATCAAGGTAGAAAGTTTGGGCAAAGAGCAGGAGCCAACTCGGGGTTCGAGAATAGGTAAACGGACCAAGGAGAGCTGGCCAAAGGATCCTTGTGATAGGACTTCTCGTAGTAGGCAGCGATAAATGTGTCCATGTTATTTTTGTATTTCAGTTTGGAGTCCTGTAACTCACTATGGTGAGCTAGTGTTCTTACTCTCTGGGTTAGAGTTGAGTGTGACCCTAATAGGTCTAGTATCTGCTTACTCACCCTGAGTTAAGCCGAGTCCTGTAACTGATTCTTTTTTCCAGTTATATAATATATTAGCTTTTTACCTCTCAAAAAAAAAAAAAAAAAAACGTGGTGTCCCTACACTACTATGGGGTTGCCCCTAGTGAACACACTTAGTCCTGTGCAACCACTATGCTCTAGTGCAATGCACTCACGGAACACAGGACGATTAAGGCATTATTTCTTTAACTCATATTGTGCCGTGAGACAAGGAGAAAGTAATGATCCATAACGATCATGGATAGGATGAAACCTTCAGAGACTAGGATTCATGGCTTCCAACCGGACCTGATCGTATACTACCCAAGTGTCCCTGTCAATCCTCTAGGTCCCGGTTAACCTGCGTGGCCACCTAGAGTGCGACACAGGCTGCACTCCAATTCTCCTAGACTTATTTTCTCTCGCATACCCCTGCTCTCCGCTTAGTATTGGTAATTTGATGTCCCTCCACTCGGTGCCATGTGTCAACTTGAGCGATGGAGAGCACCGTCAGACTTGAGTGACCATATGACTAGGTTCCTTCCATATTGATTAACACATCACACCTCCGATCGTTTTGGCCAAACAATCGGATCTAGTCTAGCTGCTCAATTGTTAACCAACAGGCCTGGCTTTAGTATGGTGTATATCAGACCAAGGAACGCACCTCCTAATAGGGATGTGAATGGCCTGCATGAGTGGCATACCGATGCAACGCCAGCTTGGTAACCCAGCACACCGTGGTATTAGGTCGTGGTTAGATCCTTCACACGTTGGTGAACCAAAGTTACCCAAACTGGTTAGTCCATTGGTCATGATTCCTCAGGGTTTAGGACCGATTATCCTAAGCAGAAACACGGCTATGTGTACCGGTGTCTGTTCACCGATCTGTGCACCGTGTTGGTTCTATTCAGCCACAGACATTGTGCCTGGTAATGACCATAGTGGAGAAACTCATGCTCTGTCATTCCAACAGCTTAACCTGATAGGGCGACCAACCCTAATCAGAATTGTGAACAATTTAGGCTAATAGTACTAGTCAACTGAGTTTCCCACTTAGATGAACCACTATACAGCCATGGCTCTTTACAGTTCAGTATATAAAACACATATAATACGCACCAATTAAGCAATTCTAATATAAATAACAACTCATTTATTAATCAACCATGGTTTTTATAAGCACTAGACCATATCTCACTCAACAAGAAGTGCTTGCTATAAGTAGATACAGGATGGAGGGGCCTTGAGAGTCTGAATACCAGAAGGCTCAGTGAGCTTGTGGGGGGAAATTTCCGAGCCGCCTTGATCGGGAACCCCGCCCCACAGCCTTGATTGAATATTGATGGTTTGTAGAGTTAGAGAGTTGGGAGAGTAGATAGAGAAAATAAAGAGCGATGACACATGGATTGGTGACGGAGTTCGGCCTTACGACCTACGTCTCCGGGCGAGAGGTGCCACCTGATCTTCACTATAATTTGAGTACAAAGGGTGAGCGTTCTCTCGACAGGCCGAGAGAAGCTTCGTACAGTGGGGTTGCACGGAGCAACTAGAAGAGAATAAGGTGGGGAGAATAGAGGGCTCTGGCTCTGGCTCTGGATCCTCTCCTCCTCTGATCGAATGACCAACCTCCTTCCTGGATGCCTTGGGGGTCCTTTTATAGCGTAGGTACGTGCCCGATATGGCAGTGATGACGTGGCGCTGATGACGTGGCACTGGTTCTGGGCCTCCTTGCTGGGCCCTTATTGGGCCGTTGTTCGGGCCCAATAAGGGGTAGGGCTTGATCTGTGAGCCTCGTAGAGTGGGCCCATGTGAGCCCAGGCGGGCTTACCCATTTGGGCCGTTGCATGCGCGGGCCCAGGCTGCTCTGATCTGGTCCGGTACAATTTTTGCACCCACAGTTACCCCCTCCCAGTCGGGTCAGGACCCCCTGGGTCGGCTGGGATTCCAAGGTGCAAACGTTTTAGGATCCTGGCGCGGTTGGCGAGGGTTGTCGGTGCCGCGGTTCGTATTAGCAGAGCCTTCTTCCGCCGATGCCGAGACCCTTTTTGGCGCGAGCCAAAAAGTCTCGGTTTTGCGAGGGGGTGTTTCTGAAAAAACAGTGCGTTTTCTGACCGAGTGGATACCGAGAGGGTACCGAGTGCATACCGAGTGGGTACCGAGAGCATACCGAGTGGTTACCGAGACCCTTTTGGTGCAAGCCAAAAAGTCTCGGTTTTGCAAGGGGGTGTTTCCGAAAAACCAGTGCGTTTTCCGACCGAGTGGATACCGAGAGGGTACCGAGTGCATACCGAGTGGGTACCGAGAGCATACCGAGTGCATACCGAGAGCATACCGAGAGGGTACCGAGAGCATACCGAGAGCCTTCTGGTGAAAAAAGATCTTTTCTCTTTTTTTCCAAACCGAGAGGATATCGAGCCGAACGTCCGTGACGAGTGGGGTCCGTGCTTTTCGGTGTGAGTAGCGTCCTCTCTGTCTCTTTCCTCTTTGGTTCATGTGAGATTGCCGTGTACCCCCCCCGCTCTCTCTTTCCTTTCTCTCTCTCTCTTTCCATTCTCTGCTTTGGCTTTGACCCGCATGTGAGAGCGGACGCCCCTCTCTCTCTGTGTTTCATTCACGTGAGAGAGAGTGCTTTTCATTCACGTGAGAGAGAGTCCCTCTCTCTCTCTTTCCTTTCTCTCTCTCTCGTTCCTTCTCTGTTTGTTTTTTTTTTTTTTTTTTTTTTTTTTTTGTTCGCCAAGGCACAACAACAGGCGACGGTGACGGCGCGGAGGTCGACGCAGGCAAGGCCCAGGCGGTGGGCACGGGCGACGCAGTCGGCGCGGGCCTGGGAGGCACAGGCGGCGGCTGTGGAGCGGCGGCGAGCACGGGGTCCCGGCCGAGGTAGGGCGCGGCTGCAACATAATGCAAGCTGGCCGGGGCTGTAGCATCACCGGCGGGCTGCTGCGCAGTAGGCCGACGTCTGTCGCAGCGGCGTATGGACGGCGCGGGTGGTTGCAGCGGGTGCGGGCCGAGTCGGGTGCGGGGTCCGGCGAGGGCACGAGGAGCAGCAGGTGGAGCGTGCGATGGCCGGTGTAGGAGTCAGCACAGGCCAGGGCTCCGGTTCTCATGGTGCGCGACGCCCCCTCCTCTCTTCTCTGCGGCGCAACGGAGGCGAGCACGGGAGAGGGGTGATCAGTCCGGGCGCGGGGCAGGCGACGGTGTCGGGCCGCAGGGTCTAGGCGACGCGGGCGACGAAGGGCGGCTCGGCCGATCGGGTCGGTTGCGAGGCAGGCTCCGTGCGAGAGAGAGCGGGTGCGAGAGAGAGCCTTCGGCGAGAGATAAGACCCATGCGAGAGAGAGCGGGTGCGAGAGAGAGCCTTCGGCGAGAGAGAAGGGATCCATGCGAGAGAGAGCGGGTGCGAGAGAGCAGACGTCTCTCTCTCTTTTTCCTTTTTTTTTTTTTTTTTTTGGTTTAGTTGTAGATACATGCATGCACGAGTGCTGTAAAGCCGGATTGCTGCAGATCCATACGAGCCGAGAGGAAGGCTGGGTCGCACGAAAGCGGTGGGCGGACCCATGCGCCAGTGGGAGAGGGAGCCGGGTGCGAGTCAGAGAGAGAGCCGTGGGCGGTGTCTGCACAAGAGAGCCTTTCCGTCGAGGACCTGTCCCCCTCGCCGGTGTCGCCGAGGACATGCTGGTTGAAGAGAAGTCGGATCTCCCCCCTGGGTTCGTTGCCTCCATGCGGAGGACCACGTGCAGGTGGAGGGATGCATGCGGGCGTCCGGGACGGCGGCATTATGCTGACACCGAAGGGCGAAACCCGGCGTGCGTTGACGTGTAACTCTCCTGATGCCTTACTTTGGAGATAAGAGTCTCGAAGTCTTCAAACAATCATAACTTTTCATACGTGCGTCGGATCGATGCGTATAAGGTGCTGTTGTGTAGGCGCCGAAAAATCGATCAAAGTGGACGTGAATCATCGAACACCTTGACGTGTAACTTTTTTGAAGCCTGTTATAGAAGATAAGACCCTTGTAAACTTCCGGCAGCCGTAACTTTTCATACACAAGTCGGGTCAATGCGTATAAAGTGCCGTTGCGTAGGCGCCGAAAAATCGATCAAAGTGGACGTGAAACATCGCACACCTTGACGTGTAACTTTTTCGAAGCCTTCATAAACAGATGACTCTAAAGAACACATTGGCCGAGTGTCCGTCGCGCGTCTTGAAGAGGCATCGATACACGGTAACTCATCCGTCTCTGTTCGACACCCAACTGCACCTAGTTACTGTATTCACTAGGGACTGCAGTCGGGCCCTAGCGATGACGCGGCGGTTACCACGAGTCCACCCCCAGATAAGAAGGAGGAATTTTGCTTGTGAAGTTTGCACGACCAACTCAATAGGTTAGGTGGAGTTGCTATTCAACCAATCCCAATGGAAGATAACTCTTCGTCTTTGGCTGATCCTTGTGTGCGAATGCCACTTGAATTGGATTGACTAATAAGTTTGGATGGCGCCGAGCACCCCCCCTCTCGGTTTTCTGTCGAAACTGAGGGGTGGGCTGCTGATGGTGTGCCATCGCACCCTCCCTACTTGGTTTTTCTGCGAAACCGAGGGAGGGCTGCTTGTAGATGCCGACACATACCCCCTCTCGGTTTTCTGACAAAACCGAGGGGTGGTTGTAGCTGATGGTATGCCGTCACCCCCTCCCCACTCGATTTTTGTGCGAAACCGTGGGGGGGCTGCTGGTTGATACGTACACATACCCCCTCTCGGTTTTCTGACGAACCGAGGGGTGTGCTGATGATGGTGTGCCGTCACCCCCTCCCCACTCGGTTTTTTGTGCGAAACCGAGGGGGGTATGCTTGTTGATGCCGACACACACCCCCTCTCGGTTTTCTGACGAAACCGAGGGGTGGTTGTTGACGGTGCCGACACCCCGTTATTGGGGCTGCTAGAAGAGGCCAAAAAGTGTCGGTATTGAAAATAGTGTATTTTTCGAATTTCAGCCCCATTTGAAACCGACACTTTTTCGGTGAAATGTTGGTGCGCGGGGATGTCGGCGAGGGACAATGCTATATTTGAGGGGGTTTCTTAGAGATAATCTAGGATGACGCCGCGTGATGGCCAGCCAGTCTTCACCCAATGTGGTACCGCACCTGGTTACTGTATTTGCCAGGTACTACGGTCACGCGAGGGTGTTGACTTGGCCAGGATCAAGGAAGCATCATTTTATCCCGTGTTACCCACCGTCGACTGCACCAGTGTGGAGACACGCACTGATAAAGTCAGACCAACCACCCCTTGACCGGTTTGGAACCGATAGTCGTCGAAAAAAGGTGATGGCCAGTGATAATCTCATGCTTGGACCTGAGTGACAAGACTAAGCTTGGACTTTTGATCGAATGCCAATACGTCGGCGACGACGTCTCGGACTTTATCTTTATGTGTCAAGGGTAGGGCCTTGGGATTATAGAGTGCTGAGGTGTTGGTCGCCTCGGACTTTGTCTTCGAGTGCCAAGGGCTGGGCCTTGGGCTTGTAGAGTGCCGAGGCGTTGGTCGCTTCGGACTTTGTCTTCGAGTGCCAAGGGCTGGGCCTTGGGCTTGTAGAGTGCCGAGGCATTGATCGCCTCGGACTTTGTCTTCGAGTGCCAAGGGCTGGGCCTTGGGCTTGTAGAGTGCCGAGGCGTTGGTCGCCTCGGAATTTGTCTTCGAGTGCCAAGGGCTGGGCCTTGGGCTTGTAGAGTGCCGAGGCGTTGGTCGCCTCGGAATTTGTCTTCGAGTGCCAAGGGCTGGGCCTTGGGCTTGTAGAGTACCGAGGCATTGATCGCCTCGGACTTTGTCTTCGAGTGCCAAGGGCTGGGCCTTAGGCTTGTAGAGTGCCGAGGCATTGATCGCCTCGGACTTTGTCTTCGAGTGCCAAGGGCTGGGCCTTGGGCTTGTAGAGTGCCGAGGCGTTGGTCGCCTCGGAATTTGTCTTCGAGTGCCAAGGGCTGGGCCTTGGGCTTGTAGAGTGCCGAGGCATTGATCGCCTCGGACTTTGTCTTCGAATGCCAAGGGCTGGGCCTTGGGCTTGTAGAGTGCCGAGGCATTGATCGCCTCGGACTTTGTCTTCGAGTGCCAAGGGCTGGGCCTTGGGCTTATAGAGTGCCGAGGCGTTGGTCGCCTCGGACTTTGTCTTCGAGTGCCAAGGGCGTCTCCTTAAACTTGGTGCATGTCAAAGCGACGTTTGCCTTGGACTCATTCTCTTCGCCTCGGATAAGTATAGTTGATAGTTTATCTTGACCTGGATTGTCAGGAGCATTTTTATCTGACTTTCGCCTTGAAAGGGCGTAGCCGAATTGCCTTCGAGCTTCCGACTTGAATGGGCGGAATCGAAGGTCTTTGGTTGACCTGGGTTGCCAGGAGTCTTTTATCGGACTTTAGCCTCGAGAGGGCGTAGCCGGATTGCCTTCGAGCTTCCGACTTGAACGGGCGGAGTCGAAGGTCTTTGGTTGACCTGGGTTGCCAGGAGCTTTTTAATCGGACTTTAGCCTCGAGAGGGCGTAGCCGAATTGCCTTCGAACTTCCGACTTGAATGGGCGGAATCGAAGGTCTTTGGTTGAGCTGGGTTACCAGGAGCCTTTTAATCGGACTTTAGCCTCGAGAGGGCGTAGCCGAATTGCCTTCGAGCTTCCGACTTGAATGGGCGGAATCGAAGGTCTTTGGTTGACCTGGGTTGCCAGGAGCCTTTTTATCGGACTTTAGCCTCGAGCGGGCGTAGCCGAATTGCCTTCGAGCTTCCGACTTGAATGGGCGGAATCGAAGGTCTTTGGTTGACCTGGTTTGCCAGGAGCCTTTTTTTTTTGCCTTAATATGGTGGAATCGAACTTCGAGAGATTTGATTTTGAGAAAAAAAGGACACTTTATTGATATAACAAAGTTGCAGTTACACTTTTTCAGAGGTTGCCCCGCGGCATCCACGTATTACATTGACTTTCTTTTCTCCACTGCTGCAACCTCTCCTACTCTCGACCTAGTTCCTTATTAGCGAGGTAACCATCGAGCCGCCCTTCTTGGATCAGGTCTTCGATGTGATGCTTTAGCTTTCGACATGTAGAGGTTGTGTGGCCATGGCTGCGATGAAACTCACAGTAGGCCGTCGTATCTCCCGCCTGGTCGGAATTTGGAGGGAGAGGCTGTGGCCACTTGCAAAAGGGCTCGTTCTGTAGATAGGCGAAGATGTCTTCAATGGAGGTGTTCAACTCAGTGAACACCCTTTGCTCCCTTGGAGTTCGCCTCTTTTCCGCTGGAGGGGCTTTTGGATCTTCATTGTACCTTTTGGCCTGGGCCTTTTGGTCGGACGCAGCATGGGCAGACTTCTTGTAGCGTGCTTCATTAGGGGCTTCATCATCCTTCTTATGTCGGGAGTCACGAGACTCGCGGGGCTCGCGTAATCTTCTGGCCCGCTGATTGTCTTCCACCTCTATCTCCCGCTGCACGCGCTTGAACATCGCTTCCAGGTTACTGGGAGGATGCCGGATGAAGTCGGTGTAGACGTGGAGCTCTGGCCGGATAGCATTCTGGAATGCCAGCACGATGGCCTCCTCATTCTGGGACCGACCGGTGAGCTCAGAGTGCTCATTACGAAACCTCATTGTGAAGCTCCTTAGAGACTCGTCGGAGCCCATCTTCAGCCTGTAGAGTGTATCCAGCTTCTTTTCCGGCTTTAAGTTTAGCCGATAATGGTCCATGAAAAGTTCAGCCAACTCTTTGAAGGTGGCCACCGTACCGGTAGGCAGCGTGTGGTACCAGTCGAGGGCAGGTCCCTCGAGACTTCCTGCGAACATACGACAAAGGATATGATTCTCGTACTCATACGGCGTCAGGGCCTGCTTGTAGGCTAGGATATGGAGAGCAGGGTCTCCCTTGATGCAGTTAAACTTTGGCAGGCTCGGTGTTCGCCATCCCATAGGAAATGGTGTTGCAAGAACCTTGGGATACAGTGGCCCCACCGAGGTGATTAGCTGCCTACGGTCTTGATGTCGGCGTCCCACATCGGCAGTATGCCTTAGTTGGTTGAGCAGCTCACGGGCATCTGTTGCTTTCGCGTGCGAAGGGATAGAATGTCTAGTAGATCCCGTTGACTGAAGTGATCCTTCTCCACGATAGCTGGGCGCACCGTTGACATCGAGGCGATCCCACACCGTTTGCCTTGGTGCTTGTGTGGATACCTGACGCATCTCGGTACGCGGCACATGTGGTTTTTCGAGGTGATGACTCACGGCTGGGCAAGTCCTTGGTTGGTCTTCATCAGTAGCTAGAGAGTTGTGGGCCACAACCCCTGCTCTTTCAACCGCCTTCTTTAGGGAATCCCTCTCTTGCTCGAGGGCTGTGTTCCTCTTGAGGAGGTTCAGCAGCTGGAAATCAGCAGCCGAAATTTGGTATGTAGCTGAACCGTTATCTCCTTGGGTGGCGTGCTCTTTGCCAGATCGACGCCTCGGGGATGACGGGTCTCGCCGATCGCTGTGCCCTTCTGGATGACTGCCCTGCGGCCCCGGCCGTTCCCGAACATTTCTTCGGTTGGTTGCAACCGAGACTTCTTGTTCTTCTTCGATCAGCATATCATTTGTTCGTTTAGCACCCGCCTTTGGTGGGTTGGTGCTGGCCTTCACCATCGAGCGTGTTGATGTCGGCGTGATGCAGGCGTTGAGGTTGATTTGGAGGAGGACTTGTGGCTCGTCACCTCAAGTTGAATAGGAGTCGGTAGAGGTGTGGGTAAGACCTCTATCGATATCCCACAGACGGCGCCAAAGATTGTGGGGGGAAATTTCCGAGCCGCCTTGATCGGGAACCCCGCCCCACAGCCTTGATTGAATATTGATGGTTTGTAGAGTTAGAGAGTTGGGAGAGTAGATAGAGAAAATAAAGAGCGATGACACATGGATTGGTGACGGAGTTCGGCCTTACGACCTACGTCTCCGGGCGAGAGGTGCCACCTGATCTTCACTATAATTTGAGTACAAAGGGTGAGCGTTCTCTCGACAGGCCGAGAGAAGCTTCGTACAGTGGGGTTGCACGGAGCAACTAGAAGAGAATAAGGTGGGGAGAATAGAGGGCTCTGGCTCTGGCTCTGGATCCTCTCCTCCTCTGATCGAATGACCAACCTCCTTCCTGGATGCCTTGGGGGTCCTTTTATAGCGTAGGTACGTGCCCGATATGGCAGTGATGACGTGGCGCTGATGACGTGGCACTGGTTCTGGGCCTCCTTGCTGGGCCCTTATTGGGCCGTTGTTCGGGCCCAATAAGGGGTAGGGCTTGATCTGTGAGCCTCGTAGAGTGGGCCCATGTGAGCCCAGGCGGGCTTACCCATTTGGGCCGTTGCATGCGCGGGCCCAGGCTGCTCTGATCTGGTCCGGTACAATTTTTGCACCCACAGAGCTCTGGAAAACAGAAAGTGGAATGTGGAATAATAAATTCCATTCTGGTTTCTTTATAGGTTTGGCTATATATAGAGGTTTGGGAATATCCAAGGAATATTCTAGAAAATATTCCTGGGGACACCCGGGGTTTGGGAAATCATATAGGGATGTTTGTCAGACCCTAGATAACCTTCATGGGCCCCAGGCAGGGCTGCAGGTCCTACTGTAGTCTTTGTGGGTCCCAAGCATGGTTTCGGGTCCCACTATCATCTTCATGGGCCCCAGGTAGGGCTATGGGTCCCACAGTCATCTTTGTGGTCCCCAGACAGGGCTGCAGGTCCCACTGTCATCTTTGAGGGCCCCAGACAGGACTGCGAGTCCTATTGTCAAGCGTTTAGCCAGATTTTGCACCCACAGCTGCGGGTTTCACTGTCGTCTTCGTAGGCCCCAGGCAGGGCTGCGAGTCCCACTGTTATCTGTTTAGTCAAATTTTGCATCCACATATTCTTATGGAAATTATTCACCACTTGGTATAGAAATAGGATCAGATGTTCAGGTCACCTACCAATAACCAAATCCAAAGAACATGGAACACCTAAAATAATTACCAAGAGTTGTTAAAAGAAGATCGAAAGAAGTAGCCGCCCATCTACTTTGTTTTAGTGGTCAGATTCATTCGGTCGAGGAGGCGATTAGAGGCCTGTCGTGTTCGAGAAGAGATTCAAAACAAGTTATCATTCATCTCCATGGAAGCAACTAATTCTTCAACGCCTCCTCGCTTGTCGATCGGCCAGCTCAAAACCTAAGAAGCAACATTAGAAATCTCAATGTTATAACTGATTATATAAACAAATCATTAAAATAAGTGATCAAAATAAGAAAACTAAAGAACTCAAGATAGGCGAGCCTAACTTGCTATCATACGGAGGATCCGACCGACGCTGATCATGGTCATCATCACCGATAAGAATAGATACTAGTGACGGTGCAATATAACTACTTTAAGCCTTACAGCCATTAGGGGGATCAAATAGGGAAAGAGAAGTTGATTTGAGGGGAATATGGAAAGACAAACATTTTGTATAGGAGAATAAACAGTAAGGAGGGGAGGCGACCATTTATCTGGGAATCACGAGCTTGTATTGGTTCTTTAGCATTAATATGAACTTTTTGTTGTAGCTTGTGTGTCCTGAGCATGGATTTTCTGTATTAACATTAATAAAGATGACTTTGGTTTTTTGCTTTAATTAGAATACTACGTTGGTCTATGATAATTCATATATAATAAAGGACATTAAGGAACACAGTAAGCTGCTAAGGTGCATGGTGGGTCCATACTTGGGAGACTCAGCAGACCGGTTCTGCGTAGACCTAAAACTAGTTCACAGCTTTGGTGATGTCGGTCGCTTCATCGAGAATAAATTATTGGCAGGTAGAGGATGTGGTGAAGTATCCACCACGGGAACGTGGGATTTCCATCACCTAACTAAGCACGATGATCATGTTGAACAAGAACTAAGATTGTGCACAGATCAGTGATTCAGATATTGGTGCATGAACCGTCTTACTATTATAGATAATTTGTCCTTAACCCTGAGAAACCATGTACGCTGAGCCAACCGGTTGTGTGTTGCTTTGATGTGCTAACGTGTACGGACCCTCTATAGTCCAATACCACGGTAAGTTGGGTTATCTGACTGGCATGCAAACCCTACAGGTTATCTGACGTCCGGTGTTGGATGGGTACGTTCTGATGAGTCAATCTGTCCACATAATTAATCTAGGCCCGGTGGTTGTCAGTATGATTGACAACGTTTCGGATGCTAAGCATAGCACCGGAAGGTGTGTGGTGTTATAGATGAAAAGTCATCAAATCCTAGTCAGATGATCGATCAGGTTCTGACGGTGCTCCCCACCGCTCGAGTCGAATCATGGCACCAATAATATAAGGGACTAGAGATTATCAGAGTATAGTAGAGAACAGGGTTACGATGGAGTAATATAAGTTTAGGATAACTAGAGTTCAACTCGCATCGCACTCTGGATGGCTACGCGGGTTAATCGGATTAGGGCTGATTAGCGAAACTTTTGGTATGTCACTAGAACAGTTAATCAGGGATCCGGTTGGAGCTAGAAATCATGAACCCTGAAGGTTCCACCCTGTTGTTATGTATACGAATTATTTCCCGGCCCGATTGGACACGTTAGATGTGAAGTAGCACGATGGAGCGCAAGCCCGAAGCCTAAGAACCTAATTCACATGTGTTAAGGGGGCATAGAGATATTTTGGTAAATACTGAAATATAGCTCAGAACATATTGAATATGGATCTTCAAATGAGCGATATTTTGGTGCTGACGAAACTCGATTTCGACAAACGTACCTCACTCTATTTCTCTATCAACGGTATCCCGACATAAGGGCATTTTCATCCAAAGAGTCAAACGGATAGAGGGAAGCGCTAACCCCTCCCCCCTCATCCCTATCTCTAAGGGGCCGACCCTAGCTTGCGTATAGAACTAGGGGGGACGACCTTATAAGATGAAAAGAGAGAGAATGAGCTGGCCATAAGCCTCTGCCCTCTACAGAAAACAGCCACCCTCTCCTCTCTCCCTCTTTGTGGTTTCGATAAGGGAAGAAAAAGAAAGAAAAAGGAGGAAGGAATGAGAAGGAAGAAGAGAGAAAGAGAAGAGGAGGTCTTCGAGGCGCTTCATCTACTTCGCTATGTGACATCCTCCACCGGCTCATAATCCTTGCACTCAGAGATAGGACTTTGAGGATTCCTCCCTTCACAAAGGATAAGGTGCTATCTGACATCTTTCCTTTCAATTCATGTGAAGTTCATCATCGACCATCATTCCGTTCTCTTCGGATCTAAGAATCATAATATATGATAATTCTAAACACCTTTACTAGATGCATGCATATCTTTCATAAATCGTAGTATGCCTCTAGGGTGTCCGTACATATGTTAGGATTATATATTTGTGTGTAGATTCTTTTGTGAAATTAATTGTAATGAAATATATACCATAAGATCCTTGGATCTAACTTTTGCTTCCGTCGCGACTCTGATAATAGGATTTAATTCTAACAATTAGTATCAGAGTACGTTCTGGTGTATGTTTCATGCATAAATTCATGAAAACATCATGTAAATATATGATGGCATATGTTTTCCTCGAGGTTCGGCATAGATCATGCATATGAATTGTGCTATATATCATCTTCTTGCAGGTGCCACGCTGAATAATAATATGTGATTGCATGCCTCCGAGGATCGAACCCCGGGTTTATTTTATGCATTGATTATTATTGTCCTTATGGATTTTAAGGCTCTAAATAGGCATGGGTTGAGCTTAACCACCCTCGGCTCCCTGGCCATGTTTTTATGATTGTTTTTTTTCCTAGGAAAATTATACACGAACGAGCACTTGCTCGGAGCATATTGGTTTTTTGGTCACAGGAAGAAGGAGATGAGCGATCCAAGATCCTATATCCACTGTTCGGGCAAGCATTACCATGAAGTGCAAGGACTCAACAAAAGCGTGCATATTGATAATGATTGGGATCGTCATCGGGAGATTGTGCAGAATGAAAGAACATGATATCTTGGTTGTGTTATTCAGGTTCATGCGTCAGACCATGGACTTGATTTAGTTTGAATATTTTTTCTGTTATGATTTTATGTATAGAAAACCCCGATGATAATTTTTTTTATTAGTCTTACTTGTGAGTTAGTCTCTAGATGAGGCTTAGGGTTAATACTTAGCTTATGGATTCATCAGTGTCTGTTTCTTACACGTGTGAATCTAATGGCTGTCTAAAATAAAAGGTGGTAACCGCCCTCGTGGTAGTTTAGGTAGCCGAGTATTATGCACCGAGATAGACACAGTGTTAGATTTATTAGGAGATGACTAATGACCCCATAATGAATATAATAACTCTAGTGGGATGGCTTTTTTCTTACATGATCCTAGTGACCAAGTTAGGTTAGGATTCTACTAAGTGGTACCCATTCCTAATTGATGTTTGATGGTAGTAAGAACTTATCACGATTTCGTTATACCACCATTAGGTTGAGGTCCGACGGAGGTTGTCAGATATCCTTATTTGGCCAGCATCGAAACCTATAATGAGATAAGGTCTACTATGATATCAGGCATCAAATTGTAAACGATGCGTCATGCTAGTGGGAGTCCTTTCCATATTGACCTTAGGCTAGGCTCTAGTTCTTAGGATTGTAAACATACTAGTGGAGCATCGAGATCCTTGGAATCTATGTAAAGTGATCTTTGCAAAAAAGGCGAAAGCTGAGTATTCAAGGTAGGAACTATGATATTTTCCAAGGGTACTAATACTTCGTGAGAAGGTTTGGATGGGGGACCTGTCGCTAAATTCCATGTTCCCAGATCTTTTTCAGCTTGCACTGATACTGGGAGCCTCAATAACTCCCAGGCGCTATGTCGGAGAGGAGTTTTTTTTATGACGCATTCGACTTCACCGCCTCCCACAAGAGCTAGTTGGGAACTTAGCCGACCTCCAGCAACTCCTCACGGTGACAATTTCTGTCCACATCGAGACTCGGTGACTTGAAGATGGCAACCTAAGAGGTCTTCACGGTGAAGTCTTTCTACTAGCACTTTTTACCAGACATGGATCGCGTCCTTCTGTCAAGAGCCATCTAGAGAGCCAAGACCCCTACCAAGGTGAAGATCTTCTCGATCTCTTTGGCTTTGAAGAACAAAATCCTAACTAAGGTAATCTCCTCAAGAGGAAGAATCTGATGGAAATATAACCGTTCTATACTAACAAATTTAGGAATTAATCAAATTCTTAAGATTAAAAATTGATTAACAAATATTATTTTAGCAAACAAGGACAAATCATAAAATTCTTTTAGAAATGGTTTGCCAAGGCAGAGCGGGTTCTATGGAACCGTCATTCACCTTGCCGAACTTTTCTAAAAGTAATATATATATATATATATATATATATATATATATATATATATATATATATATATATATATATATATATATATATATATATATATATATAATTCTAAATATTATTTATCGCTATTTAGGTTTTGAATTAGATGCAAATTGTTTTTATGGATTAAATAATAGCAAAGAAATGAAGTTAGAAATTCTGGCCTGATAGTCGAAGCACGCTAGGCGTTGTCCCAAGAAACTTATTGCCCCCCCTCGTGCGGGTCTCGTGGCAATGGTTCTCGGAGATACGACGACCCCGGTCAGGCGACCTCCTTCTCGTCGGCACGGCTCCAAGAAGGCTTTGCGAACCTCGATTGACTTACAGGAACCCAGCGACACTAAATAAAACCGATAGAAGAAATCCCTCCGAAAATGAAGAAGCGGAACCGCAGCACTTCTTCTTGACCAAAATATGAGAAAGAAATTGCACAGAGTTTTTAGAGTGGAAGATGATATTTTTTTTATGTCAAAGCATTGGTCTCAAGTGGCTTTTATAGGCTTTTCCCAAGGTTTTACCGTTGGGCAGCCATAAGTAGCCATCAAGCCGTTGGATAGCCATAAGTGACCATCAAGCCGTTGGGCATTTGATGCATGGGTTACCGTTTGAGCTCATGTGACCGTTGGATTAAAATCCAACGTATTTTCAAAGGCTTGGATGTTACCGTTTGGGCCCATGTGACCGTTTGATAACATCAAAGGCCTTGATGTTACCAACGGTCAAAAGGGCAAAGGTAGTGGACAGCTGTACTGCAGAGCAGTACTGCAGACAGCTCAGAGCATTTACTGTTTTTAAAACATTTCACCAACAATCCCCCATATGTTTTAAAAACATCAAAAATTAAATTCAAATAAATAAAGACTTTTGCTGGATTCCTTATACTACGCAGTAGGTGTAGGTACCTCCGGTTTGAACCTTCACTTAGTACAATTGTATACATCCGTGAGGACTTGGTGGACTGCGCCTTGAACCAGCCTCATTTATCGGGCTTCTACAGGTTGTACACGTAGTACAGTTTCGATGGTTCTAAGCGGGTTGCGCTATTAATGGCCTTGCGCAGATATCTTTTCGTGTATATTTCTAGGGAGCAGCCCTGGTCCCAGAGTTGCGGCCTCACAACGACATACATATAGGTAAGTCCTAATAGGGGTGTGAGCAAGGCGACACCCCGCCTCATGGGTCTTGGACTTATTAAGAGTTTTAAACTCATCCTACCCCTTGCTTTTAATAAGCACTGACGTCATAGGGACGGGAGCATTATTTAGTGCTCCTTATTTTCAATCACTACTACAGTTTGTTTCTACCCATTGAACCTCCGTGAGGTTGGGTTCCCACTGCGGTGATTTTTCTTATGGGCTTAATCCCATCCCCCTCGACGATTCTAAGACCACTGTCCTAGAAAGGCCCTTAGTTAGATGATCCGCTAAATTCTTTTCGGATCTAACAAAGTCTAGGGCAATTATTTGATTTTTCATTTTATATCTGAGAGATCTATGTCTCACTTTCATATGTCGATTTATTTTTACATCAGCATTCTCTTGATTACATTTATCAATAGCTGATCGACAATCACAATGGATAGATATAGCCGGTAAAGGCTTTTCTATCAATGGGATCTCATATAGGAGATCTCGAAGCCATTCTGCTTCTGTGCTAGTGGTATCTAGCGCTATCATTTCCGATTCCATGGTACTCCTAGCTATAACGGTCTGTTTGGTGGATTTCCAAGATATGGCTCCACCTCCTAGTAAGAATACAAACCCGGTTGTTGACTTAATATCTATCGAGTCACTAATCCAGTTGGCATCAGAGTATCCCTCTAATACAGCTGGATATCCACTATAGTGGAGACCGTATGATATGGTTCCCTTAAGGTATCTAAAAACTCTTTCTAACGCATTCCAATGGGACAAATTTGGGTTAGACGTATAACGACTAAGTCTATTTACCGCGTAAGCGATATCGGGTCGAGTATAGTTTGCTAGAAAACCTAGCGATCCTATGATCTGAGCATACTCGCTCTGTAGTCTAGGAAGTCCGGTATTCTTTGTCAGATGGGTATTTGGATCATATGGTGTAGATACCGATTGGCAATCGGGATCGTAAAATTTCCTAAGAATTTTTTCGACATAGTAGGATTGGGATAACACTAAACCATTGTCCTTTCTAATGATCTTAGTGTTCAAAATAACGTCGGCTTGTCCTAGATCTTTCATGTCGAAGTTTTGAGACAAAAAATGTTTGATATCATTTATGATTTGTATGTTTGAACCGAATATTAAAATATCGTCAACATACAAACATAAGATGATAACATTATTACCATCTACTTTATGGTATACACATTCATCCGTTGAATTGATATCAAATCCATAGGATAAGATAACTTCATCGAATTTCTTGTGCCATTGTTTTGGGGCTTGTTTAAGTCCATAGAGGGATCGAATTAACTTACACACCTTTCCCTCTTGTCCAGGTGCAGTGAATCCCTCGGGTTGGTCCATGTATATTTCCTCATTAAGGTCGTCATACAAGAAAGCAGTCTCAACATCCATTTGATGTATGACTAGCTTATAGATTGAAGCTAAGGCGATGAGGATCCTAATCGTGGTTATCCTCGCGACAGGTGAGTAGACATCAAAGTAATCTACTCCAGGTTTTTGGGTAAAGCCCTTGGCTACAAGTCGTGCCTTAAATTTATCTATGGTACCGTCGGGTCTAAGCTTTTTCTTAAACACCCATTTACATCCTATGGTTTTACAACCAGGAGGTAAATTGGTAAGTTCCCGGGTATGGTTTTGAAGTATGGATTGGATCTCGTTATCTATGGCTTCTTTCCAAAAGGGTGAGTCTATGGACTTCATTGCATCTATATAGGTGGAGGGAGAGTTCTCCACCAGAAGTGCATAGAAGTCATCAAAGACTTTCTCTACACGGGCACGTTTACTCTTCCTACACTACAAAAAAAAACAGTTATTACCGACGGACAATATCCGTCGGTAATATTAAAATTCCGTCGGTAATATTCTATAGCGACGGACGATATTTCCGTCGCTGGCTGTCGGGAAAGAAGGCGTCGGGGAAAACAATACGACGGACCAAATATTACCGTCGGTAATAATAATTAATACCGACGGTAATATTAAAGCCGTCGGTAATATTTAATCAATTAAAAACTAATTTAATATAGTATTGCCGACGAAATATAAGAATCCGTCGGTAATATATAACCATTTTACCGACGGGTATAGTTTATACTGTCGGTAATACTATATATATTACCGACACATATATATATTGCCCGTCGGTAATAATATATATATTACCGACGCATATATATATTACCCGTCGGTAATAATATATATATTACCGACAGATACTATATGCCGTCGACAAAGTATTAATAATTTAAAAAAAATAAAAATATTATTACCGACGGAATAATTAATTTCCGTCGGTAATAAGTATGTTTTTTTTTAATAAATTTACCTAAATAATGTTATTTAATTCCTGTGATTCAATACCACAATATATTACCACAATTTATCAAATATTACCACAATTTATAAAATATTACCGCAAATTTTAAAATATTACCTAAATTGATAAAAAATTACAGCAAATTATCAAATATTACCACAGTTCCCGGCCGACAATTATAGACAAGAACAAAAAATAACCATATATTACAAAATAATATTTACACAATCCAGAACTGAGAGATGATACATGTCCTATCTCAACCACCCCCGCCCGCCACCAACGCCGGTGCTCTCATCGATCCCCTGACGCCGCCCTATCTCAACCACGCCCGCCCACCACCAACGCTGGTGCTCTCATCGATCCCCTGACGCCGCCCTGCTCCTGCAATTAACATGTATTTGTTAAAAAAATGGTTTATATCTATAACTGAGTCTAAGCGTTAAAAAATGATAAGTTAGCGTGTTTCGGTTTTGAAATAGGTTTGGATTCGATCCGATCGTAGAATTATCGGCATCCGATAATTCGAACTTGGAATTATTCCGTATTTAGGACTTGCGAGCGGGTTCTAATTGGATATTTGACCAATTTACGCTCCGATTCACCGATTGTCTAAGTGTTGAAAAATCATAACTTAGCGTGTTTCGGATATGAAATAGCTAGGTTTGGATTCGATCGGATCGTCATCGGATCGGCATCCGGTAATTCGAAGTTGGAATTATTCCATATTTCGGACTTGCGAGCGGGTTCTAATTGGATATTTGACCAATTTACGCTCCGATTCACTGATTTAGAGTCTAAGTGTTGGAAAATCATAAGTTAGCGTGTTTCGGATATGAAATAGGTTTGGATTCGATCCGATCGTCATCGGATCGGCATCCGATAATTCGAACTTGGAATTATTCCGTATTTCGGACTTGCGAGCGGGTTCTAATTGGATATTTGACCAATTTACGCTCCGATTCACCGATTTAGAGTCTAAGTGTTGGAAAATCATAAGTTAGCGTGTTTCGGATATGAAATAGGTTTGGATTCGATCCGATCGTCATCGGATCGGCATCCGGTAATTCGAAGTTGGAATTATTTTGTATTTCGGACTTGCGAGCGGGTTCTAATTGGATATTTGACCAATTTACGCTCCGATTCACCGATTTAGAGTCTAAGTGTTGGAAAATCATAAGTTAGCGTGTTTCGGATATGAAATAGGTTTGGATTCGATCCGATCGTCATCGGATCGGTATCCGGTAATTCGAAGTTGGAATTATTCCGTATTTCGGACTTGCGAGCGGGTTCTAATTGGATATTTGACCAATTTACGCTCCGATTCACCGATTTAGAGTCTAAGTGTTGGAAAATCATAAGTTAGCGTGTTTCGGATATGAAATAGGTTTGGATTCGATCCGATCGTCATCGGCTCGGCATCCGATAATTCAAACTTAGAATTATTCCGTATTTCGGACTTGCGAGCGGGTTCTAATTGGATATTTGACCAATTTACGTACGCTCCGATTCACCGATTTAGAGTCTAAGTGTTGGAAAATCATAAGTTAGCGTGTTTCGGATATAAAATAGGTTTGGATTCGATCCGATCGTCATCGGATCGGCATCCGATAATTCGAAGTTGGATTTATTCCGTATTTCGGACTTGCGAGCGGGTTCTAATTGGATATTTGACCAATTTACGCTCCGATTCACCGATTTAGAGTCTAAGTGTTGGAAAATCATAAGTTAGCGTGTTTCGGATATGAAATAGGTTTGGATTCGATCCGATCGTCATCGGATCGGCATCCGGTAATTCAAAGTTGGAATTATTCCGTATTTCGGACTTGCGAGCGGGTTCTAATTGGATATTTGACCAATTTACGCTCCGATTCACCGATTTAGAGTCTAAGTGTTGGAAAATCATAAGTTAGCGTGTTTCGGATATGAAATAGGTTTGGATTCGATCCGATCGTCATCGGCTCGGCATCCGATAATTCGAACTTGGAATTATTCCGTATTTCGGACTTGCGAGCGGGTTCTAATTGGATATTTGACCAATTTACGCTCCGATTCACCGATTTAGAGTCTAAGTGTTGGAAAATCATAAGTTAGCGTGTTTCGGATATGAAATAGGTTTGGATTCGATCCGATCGTCATCGGATCGGCATCCGATATTCGAAGTTGGATTTATTCCATATTTCGGACTTGCGAGCGGGTTCTAATTGGATATTTGACCAATTTACGCTCCGATTCACCGATTTAGAGTCTAAGTGTTGGAAAATCATAAGTTAGCGTGTTTCGGATATGAAATAGGTTTGGATTCGATCCGATCGTCATCGGATCGGCATCCGATAATTCGAAGTTGGATTTATTCCGTATTTCGGACTTGCGAGCGGGTTCTAATTGGATATTTGACCAATTTACGCTCCGATTCACCGATTTAGAGTCTAAGTGTTGGAAAATCATAAGTTAGCGTGTTTCGGATATGAAATAGGTTTGGATTCGATCCGATCGTCATCGAATCGGCATCCGATAATTCAAACTTGGAATTATTCCGTATTTCGGACTTGCGAGCGGGTTCTAATTTGATATTTGACCAATTTACGCTCCGATTCACCGATTTAGAGTCTAAGTGTTTGAAAATCATAAGTTAGCGTGTTTCGGATATGAAATAGGTTTGGATTCGATCCGATCGTCATCGGATCGGCATCCGATAATTCGAAGTTGGAATTATTCCGTATTTCGGACTTGCGAGCGGGTTCTAATTGGATATTTGACCAATTTACGCTCCGATTCACCGATTTAGAGTCTAAGTGTTGGAAAATCATAAGTTAGCGTGTTTCGGATATGAAATAGGTTTGGATTCGATCCGATCGTCATCGGATCGGCATCCGGTAATTCGAACTTGGAATTATTCCGTATTTCGGACTTGCGAGCGGGTTCTAATTGGATATTTGACCAATTTACGCTCCGATTCACCGATTTAGAGTCTAAGTGTTTGAAAATCATAAGTTAGTGTGTTTCGGATATGAAATAGGTTTGGATTCGATCCGATCATCATCGGATCGGCATCCGATAATTCGAACTTGGAATTATTTCGTATTTCGGACTTACGAGCGGGTTCTAATTGGATATTTGACCAATTTACGCTCCGATTCACCGATTTAGAGTCTAAGTGTTGGAAAATCATAAGTTAGCGTGTTTCGGATATGAAATAGGTTTGGATTCGATCCGATCGTCATCGGATCGGCATCCGATAATTAGAACTTGGAATTATTCCGTATTTCGGACTTGCGAGCGGGTTCTAATTGGATATTTGACCAATTTACGCTCCGATTCACCGATTTAGAGTCTAAGTGTTGGAAAATCATAAGTTAGCGTGTTTCGGATATGATATAGGTTTGGATTCGATCCGATCGTCATCGGATCGGCATCCGGTAATTCGAAGTTGGAATTATTCTGTATTTCGGACTTGCGAGCGGGTTCTAATTGGATATTTGACCAATTTACGCTCCGATTCACCGATTTAGAGTCTAAGTGTTGGAAAATCATAATTTAGCGTGTTTCGGATATGAAATAGGTTTGGATTCGATCCGATCGTCATCGGATCGGCATCCGGTAATTCGAAGTTGGAATTATTCCGTATTTCGGACTTGCGAGCGGGTTCTAATTGGATATTTGACCAATTTACGCTCCGATTCACCGATTTAGAGTCTAAGTGTTGGAAAATCATAAGTTAGCGTGTTTCGGATATGAAATAGGTTTGGATTCGATCCGATCGTCATCGCCTCGGTATCCGATAATTCTAACTTGGAATTATTCCGTATTTCAAACTTGCGAGCGGGTTCTAATTGGATATTTGACCAATTTACGCTCCGATTCACCGATTTAGAGTCTAAGTATTGGAAAATCATAAGTTAGCGTGTGTTTCGGATATGAAATAGGTTTGGATTCGATCGGATCATCATCGGATCGGCATCCGATAATTCGAACTTGAAATTATTCCGTATTTCGGACTTGCGAGCGGGTTCTAATTGGATATTTGACCAATTTACGCTCCGATTCACCGATTTAGAGTCTAAGTGTTGGAAAATCATAAGTTAGCGTGTTTCGGATATGAAATAGGTTTGGATTCGATCCGATCGTCATCGGATCGGCATCCGATAATTTGAAGTTGGTTTTATTCCGTATTTCGGACTTGCGAGCGGGTTCTAATTGGATATTTGACCAATTTACGCTCCGATTCACCGATTTAGAGTCTAAGTGTTGGAAAATCATAAGTTAGCGTGTTTCGGATATGAAATAGGTTTGGATTCGATCCGATCGTCATCGGATCGGCATCCGATAATTCGAACTTGGAATTATTCCGTATTTCGGACTTGCGAGCGGGTTCTAATTTGATATTTGACCATTTTACGCTCCGATTCACCGATTTAGAGTCTAAGTGTTTGAAAATCTTAAGTTAGCGTGTTTCGGATATGAAATAGGTTTGGATTCGATCCGATCGTCATCGGATCGGCATCCGGTAATTCGAAGTTGGAATTATTCCGTATTTCGGACTTACGAGCGGGTTCTAATTGGATATTTGACCAATTTACGCTCCGATTCACCGATTTAGAGTCTAAGTGTTGGAAAATCATAAGTTAGCGTGTTTCGGATATGAAATAGGTTTGGATTCGATCCGATCGTCATCGGATCGGCATCCGGTAATTCAAACTTGGAATTATTCCGTATTTTGGACTTGCGAGCGGGTTCTAATTGGATATTTGACCAATTTACGCTCCGATTCACCGATTTAGAGTCTAAGTGTTTGAAAATCATAAGTTAGCGTGTTTCGGATATGAAATAGGTTTGGATTCGATCCGATCGTCATCGGATCGGCATCCGATAATTCGAACTTGGAATTATTCTGTATTTCGGACTTGCGAGCGGGTTCTAATTGGATATTTGACCAATTTACGCTCCGATTCACCGATTTAGAGTCTAAGTGTTGGAAAATCATAAGTTAGCGTGTTTCGGATATGAAATAGGTTTGGATTCGATCCGATCGTCATCGGATCGGCATCCGATAATTAGAACTTGGAATTATTCCGTATTTCGGACTTGCGAGCGGGTTCTAATTGGATATTTGACCAATTTACGCTCCGATTCACCGATTTAGAGTCTAAGTGTTGGAAAATCATAAGTTAGCGTGTTTCGGATATGAAATAGGTTTGGATTCGATCCGATCGTCATCGGATCGGCATCCGGTAATTCGAAGTTGGAATTATTCTGTATTTCGGACTTGCGAGCGGGTTCTAATTGGATATTTGACCAATTTACGCTCCGATTCACCGATTTAGAGTCTAAGTGTTGGAAAATCATAAGTTAGCGTGTTTCGGATATGAAATAGGTTTGGATTCGATCCGATCTTCATCGGATCGGCATCCGGTAATTCGAAGTTGGAATTATTCCGTATTTCGGACTTGCGAGCGGGTTCTAATTGGATATTTGACCAATTTACGCTCCGATTCACCGATTTAGAGTCTAAGTGTTGGAAAATCATAAGTTAGCGTGTTTCGGATATGAAATAGGTTTGGATTCGATCCGATCGTCATCGGCTCGGCATCCGATAATTCGAACTTGGAATTATTCCGTATTTCGGACTTGCGAGCGGGTTCTAATTGGATATTTGACCAATTTACGCTCCGATTCACCGATTTAGAGTCTAAGTATTGGAAAATCATAAGTTAGCGTGTGTTTCGGATATGAAATAGGTTTGGATTCGATCGGATCATCATCGGATCGGCATCCGATAATTCGAACTTGAAATTATTCCGTATTTCGGACTTGCGAGCGGGTTCTAATTGGATATTTGACCAATTTACGCTCCGATTCACCGATTTAGAGTCTAAGTGTTTGAAAATCATAAGTTAGCGTGTTTCGGATATGAAATAGGTTTGGATTCGATCCGATCGTCATCGGATCGGCATCCGATAATTCGAACTTGGAATTATATTCCGTATTTCGGACTTGCGAGCGGGTTCTAATTGGATATTTGACCAATTTACGCTCCGATTCACCGATTTAGAGTCTAAGTGTTGGAAAATCATAAGTTAGCGTGTTTCGGATATGAAATAGGTTTGGATTCGATCGGATCGTCATCGGATCGGCATCCGATAATTAGAACTTGGAATTATTCCGTATTTCGGACTTGCGAGCGGGTTCTAATTGGATATTTGACCAATTTACGATCCGATTCACCGATTTAGAGTCTAAGTGTTGGAAAATCATAAGTTAGCGTGTTTCGGATATGAAATAGGTTTGGATTCGATCCGATCGTCATCGGATCGGCATCCGATAATTCGAACTTGGAATTATTCCGTATTTCGGACTTGCGAGCGGGTTCTAATTGGATATTTGACCAATTTACGCTCCGATTCACCGATTTAGAGTCTAAGTGTTGGAAAATCATAAGTTAGCGTGTTTTGGATATGAAATAGGTTTGGATTCGATCGGATCGTCATCGGATCGGCATCCGATAATTAGAACTTGGAATTATTCCATATTTCGGACTTGCGAGCGGGTTCTAATTGGATATTTGACCAATTTACGATCCGATTCACCGATTTAGAGTCTAAGTGTTGGAAAATCATAAGTTAGCGTGTTTCGGATATGAAATAGGTTTGGATTCGATCCGATCGTCATCGGATCGGCATCCGATAATTCGAACTTAACCTTCGTGTCTGAATTTTGTACCTTCGATCTTAACCTTCGTGTCTGAATTTTGTTCTCTCTGAGTGGTGATTTTTTTTTTTTTAATACACTGGTTGGGATCTAGGCCGAACAATCGCTTATCCTTTAAGAGGGATTTCTCAACAAAAAAAAAACCAGCGGGCTAGCTTTTTGTCTAAGTGGTGCTTCCTCTCTAGCAAGAGGTGGGACTTGGGAGGGTTGAAAGGTTTGCCCATGCCTAACCCACAGATCATCATTTAGTTTGGGGAGAGAGGGAGGAGGAGGAGGAGGAACTCACCGGGGGGAGGAGGAGCTCACCGGGGGGAGGAGGAGGAGGATCTCACCGGCCGGAGCCCACGAGGAGGAGGAGGAGCTTGCCGTCGGTCGATCGGTCGGCCGGAGGGACGCGACGTGAGGGAGGCCGGGGAGGGGAGGAGGGAGGCCGGGGAGGGGGGGGAGGCCGGGGAGGGGGGGGAGGGAGGCCGGGGAGGGGGGGAGATTGAGAGAGAGAGAGAGAGGGGCGGGGAGGCCGGTTAGATCGAAATAATACAGAAGGGGGGGGATCGCTGATTGTAACTAATGTCTGGATTTTTACCGACGGACATTTTTACATCCGTCGGTAAATATAACATTTTTACCGACGGAACTATACTCTCCGTCGGTAAACAACGACGACGAAACTCAGTCTCCATTTTTTTCCAGAGGCTTGGTTTTACCCTGAGGTTCGTCGTGATATTTTTACCGATGGAGATATAATGTCCGTCGGCATTTACCGACGGAACAATAATTTCCGTCGGTACAAATCACCGACGAAACTCAGGGTTCCATTTTTTCCAGAGGCTCGGTTTTTACCCTGTGTTTCGTCGGGACAATTTTACCGACGGATATTTATCTACCGTCGGTATCTTGCCGACGGCCATTAAATTACCGTCGGTATAATTAGTTATACCGACGGCTATATAACATCTGTCGGTAAAACTCTCCGATTCGTCGTGACATTTTACCGACGGTATTTATGTAACCGTCGGTATAAAGTATATTACCGACGGGACATATATGTACAGTCGGTATAAATATTTATACCGACGAAATTTATTTGACCGTCGGTAATAAATGTGCATAAAAAAATTAAAAAATTAAAGTTATAATACCGACGGATATTATAGTCACCGTCGGTAAAAAGTGTATTTTTACCGACGGTGCTAAAAATGTCCGTCGGCAAAGACCCTCTTTCTTGTAGTGCTAGGTTCGGTTTGGGTTACCGGTTCAGTCTGGTCTTCAGGTTCTAATTGGACTTCAGGTTCGATATTAGTAACTTGATTAGAACTGGAGGCCTAGTTACTAGTATTAATCCTAGTGTTGATCCTAGTCTTATAAGGGAAGATATTTTCGAAGTATGAGGCATCTCTAGCTTCGATTATGGTGTTATTGGCTATTTCGCTTATTTCAGAGTTAAACACTAAAAAACGATTAGCGTTACTATCTGAAGCGTAGCCAATAAAGATGGCATCTACAGTCTTAGGTCCTATCTTCTTCCTTTTGTTATCGGGGATTTTTACCTTAGCTAGGCACCCCCACACTTTTAAATATTCTAAGTTAGGTTTTCTATGTTTCCATACTTCGTATGGGGTCAAGTCATTGTGTTTGAAAGGAATGCGGTTTAGGATAAAACAGGCCGTCATTAGGGCTTCCCCCCATAAGTTCTCTGGCGCTCCAGAGCTTAGTAATATGGAATTGACCATGTTCATTAGGGTCCTGTTTTTCCTCTCCGCTACATCGTTGGATTGGGGAGTGTAAGGAGCTGTGACTTCATGGAGTATTCCATAGTCATCACAGTATTCACTTAACTCATTTGAGGTGTACTCCCCTCCTCGGTCTGACCTAAGGATCTTAATGGTTTCGTCTAATTGGTTTTCAACCAGAGCTCTGTAAATTTTAAATTTACTGAGTACTTCATCCTTAGTTTTAATAAGGTATAGGTGGCAATATTTTGAAGCGTCATCTATGAACGTTACAAAATATCTATTGCCACCTCTCGAGGTTCTCCCAGAATCACAGACATCGCTGTGAATTAATTCAAGGATATGGGAGTCTCGATCGATGGTTTTAAAAGATTTCTTAGGTTGTTTGGCTTCTACACATATCTCGCACTTATCGAGATTCCTAGTATCGGATTTAGGGATAATGTTTAAGGTCATGAGTTTCTTAATAGAATTATAGTTCACATGACCTAGTCTTTGGTCCCAAGTGACCGAAGACTCAACATTCAGAATTGTAGAAGAAGGATTATAAACATTCAATTTAAATAATCCATCACAGAGAAATCCTTTTCCAATAAAATTTGTTCCTTTAGTTATTACAACTTTATTGGACTCGAATACAAGCTTATACCCATGTTGTACTAACAAGGACCCACTAATAAGATTTCTCCTAATCTTCGGAACGTGGTGGACTCCGCGTAGGGTAAGGGTCTTCTCCGACGTCAGTTTCAGGTCGATCCGTCCTATCCCTAGCACACGAGCCTCAGCATTGTTCCCCATGCTTACAGCTCCTCCACTTGAGACCTGATAGGTGGAAAACAAAGATTGATCAGAGCAAACATGAATGTTAGCTCTTGTGTCAATCCACCAATCAAATGCTTGAAAGGTCATGTTAACTTCAGGGGTGAAGAGAACAGACCTGAAAGCGGTCCCAGAAGAGCCAGCTCCAGAGGTCACCATGTTGACTTGGGAGCCGGGTGGCATTTGACCATTCCTTTTTGGATTTGGAGGTGGTGCTGTCTTCTTGTAGAAGCATTGGTTGGCCATGTGGTTGGTCCGACCGCAGACATAGCAGCAACGCACTCCTTCCTTCTTTTGGTCCTTGGGATGGTTTGGGTTATGGTTGCTATGGTAGGGCTTCTTGGTATATGGCTTAGGCTTAGGGTGGAAGGGTTTCTTCTGGAACTTGTGTCTAGGTTTTTGGAATGGCTTAGAAGGTTGACTCTCTATGTTGTTGACCTTGGGTTTGGATTCAGAGGATCCCTTTTCCCTGAGCCTATATTGCTCCTCAATTCTAATAGAGTTTAGAACTTGAGTTAGGGTTAGGTCACCTTGGGTGTGACTTAGGTGCTTAGAGAACTCAGACCAAGAAGTAGGTAGTTTATCTATAAGGCAGGCTATTTGGAAGGTTTCATCAAGAGTGGAACCATTCGTCTTCAGGTGTTGGACTAGGTTCTCAAACTCATGAATCTGATCATTCATGGGTTTGGAGTCAACCATTTTGAAGCTGTTGAAGTCAGACGCTTTGAAGCGTTTTACTCCAGCATCATCTAGGCCATACTTACGCTCTAGGGTATCCCATAAGTCCTTAGGGTTTTGAATGGTACAGTAGATATCATATAGCCTATCAGATAAGGCCCCTAGGATCCTATGAAGGCCATGGTAGTTGATTTCTTCTGGAGTCCTAGTGGGAATGCCAGAAGTTGATTCAGGTTCAGGTTGTGAAGTGGAGGCTCGGGTACGATGTGTTTGACTAGACCCACTGGATATTCCTGGTGCGGTTTCACCTATGGCTTACAGTAATCCAAGTGTGGTTAGCCAGAATCGCATCTGGTTTTGCCACCTCTTGAAGTTAGACCCGTCAAACTTCTCGGGTTTGGCACTAAGGGTTTCACGGTTTGGTGATGTCATTTCGGACCAAAGTAAGGAGTTGAAATCTGATAATTGAAAAAATAAGAGTTTTGTCAATTTTAAAGCAAACTGTATAGATTTGACTTTCAGACGTCCAAATGAAACTTCCAAATCCTAACGGCCAGATGGGCTCCAGGTAGGAGGTGGAGCACTAGGCTCGCTCAAATACCAAGCTACCTTGGGCAATTTAATGCCGGTTTGATAAGCCTTTCTAGACACCGTAGGCAGTGGAATATTCCAATGACGACTTTTAGTCTTTTCTATAATCTATGCTTCTAATTAACCTTGTAAATAATAATTTTGCAACTAGTAACTAGTAGCAACTAATAGATAGCACGGAATAATATCTAATAGATGATCACGTAGGCTAACAGATGATTAGTGAGCACGTTACAAAGAAAATAACTTATGAACGATTAAGTTATAACAATAAGTTTCTTGGATTGATGGAAATATAACCGTTCTATACTAACAAATTTAGGAATTAATCAAATTCTTAAGATTAAAAATTGATTAACAAATATTATTTTAGCAAACAAGGACAAATCATAAAATTCTTTTAGAAATGGTTTGCCAAGGCAGAGCGGGTTCTATGGAACCGTCATTCACCTTGCCGAACTTTTCTAAAAGTAATATATATATAAATATATATATATATATATAATTCTAAATATTATTTATCGCTATTTAGGTTTTGAATTAGATGCAAATTGTTTTTATGGATTAAATAATAGCAAAGAAATGAAGTTAGAAATTCTGGCCTGATAGTCGAAGCACGCTAGGCGTTGTCCCAAGAAACTTATTGCCCCCCCTCGTGCGGGTCTCGTGGCAATGGTTCTCAGAGATACGACGACCCCGGTCAGGCGACCTCCTTCTCGTCGGCACGGCTCCAAGAAGGCTTTGCGAACCTCGATTGACTTACAGGAACCCAGCGACACTAAATAAAACCGATAGAAGAAATCCCTCCGAAAATGAAGAAGCGGAACCGCAGCACTTCTTCTTGACCAAAATATGAGAAAGAAATTGCACAGAGTTTTTAGAGTGGAAGATGATATTTTTTTTATGTCAAAGCATTGGTCTCAAGTGGCTTTTATAGGCTTTTCCCAAGGTTTTACCGTTGGGCAGCCATAAGTGGCCATCAAGCCGTTGGATAGCCATAAGTGACCATCAAGCCGTTGGGCATTTGATGCATGGGTTACCGTTTAAGCTCATGTGACCGTTGGATTAAAATCCAACGTATTCTCAAAGGCTTGGATGTTACCGTTTGGGCCCATGTGACCGTTTGATAACATCAAAGGCCTTGATGTTACCAACGGTCAAAAGGGCAAAGGTAGTGGACAACTGTACTGCAGAGCAGTACTGCGGACAGCTCAGAGCATTTACTGTTTTTAAAACATTTCACCAACAGAATCCGGTAGTCGCAGATCCGTGCATGGTGCACCTTCTGCAAGTCAAAGGAGGCTACGTGACTTCTTCCCATTTTCTCCTAAGATGCCCATTCGTGAGGATACTATGGGACCACTTCGAGCGACAATGTGGGCTCCATTCTCATCTGAGCAGCATATGTGTGCTATGGTCTACGTGGAGGCATTGAAGAGTGAAGAGGAGCATCTGGAATCCTTGGGATAGCCTTAGTCCCTTGCGATAGGGATACTATGGGTGCTCTGATTAGAGAGGAATCTTCAACGGTAAAGAGGCCAGGCGACTACAGTTGTTCTTGTTCGATCGGTCATCTCTATCTTAAAATTGTGCATCTCGCCATTGGTTGATTCGTTCACCAACGACACTAGAGATTTTTGTAATCTGATTGTACCAGGATCCTTTGATACTTAATAATCTGGCCATAGAGCTTGACAACCCTTGATAGTTTGGAAATGTGAAATTCAAAAGTATGTATCTAAGTTTGATTTATGATTATCAAAGGTTTCATCATAAAATTCTTCTATTTAATCAATATTTTTAATATTTCTAACGCCGTTGTGCCTTGCTTGCATATGTACGTGAATCCTGGCAGTTGATGTCATGTTCATGGGATTATAAAATTAATTAGTTGTCTCTTTTGTTTCAATCTTCAGACCTCTTTGAGTTCTTGCTCTACACTCTGTTCTTTGGCCGTTTGGCTGGTCTAGCAAAATAAAAAATTAAGTTATTTTGACTTTGCCTCCCATATTTTCATTAATTAGACTTTACCCCCCAAAACTAACTGTTCCGTCAGCTCACCCCCCAAAACTTTATTTCTTTTCCGTCAGCTCACCCTTTCTCTTAGATGGTCAGTTGACGGAACAGTTAGTTTTGGGGGGTAAAGTCTAATTAATGAAATAATGGGGGGTAAAGTCTAATTCAGGGCAAAATTTGGGGGGCAAAGTCAAAATAACCCAAAAATAAAAATAAAAAAAAGACACGCTGGAAAGGGTAGTAATAGCCTGTTAGGGTTTGAGAGAGAGTTAACATATATGACCCATGCAGACCTGACACGCTGCAAAGAAGGATTGTCTTGGTCCGAGTTGACAGCCGGCCAACAGCGGCGTTATCGGAGTGGATGCATCGGCCAGCGCCTGTCGTAGTGGAATCCATGCAGCAGAGACCAGACCGCCCACACCGCCTCTTCCTCTCCTTCATTGGGAATCCACAGGTAACCCGGTCTCCTCTATAGTTGCCGCCACTTTCTCTTATCCGCTGAGGACCAACGGATACAATCCCCACCCGGCAGCTATAAAAGCCCTCCTCTTCCTCCCCTTCTCTCGACCACCGATCTCCTCGATCTCCTCCTACCATACATCATATCTCTCGGTTGTGGAGGAGAGGTAGCCTTTCAGATTCGGTCCAATAATGGCGGGAGGAGCGGTCGTCAACTTCAGCGGGGGGAAGGAATACCCCGGGAAGATGACCGTCTTCGTCTTCCTCACCTGCCTCATCGCCGCCACCGGTGGCCTCATCTTCGGCTACGACATTGGGATCTCAGGTAATTAATTAATTAACCCGATCTTGGATCTTGGATATATCTATCTTTTTTATTAATTCTCTACCTAGCTAGCTAGCTCATTTGGTCTATCGATCCGATGATTAAGGGGGGGTGACATCGATGGACCCGTTCCTGTTGAAGTTCTTTCCGTCGGTTTACCGGCAGGAGAAGCGGACCGTGAGCAGCAACCAGTACTGCAAGTTCGACAGCGTGCCTCTCACCCTGTTCACGTCGTCGCTCTACTTGGCGGCTTTGGTTGCCTCCTTCTTTGCGTCGATGGTGACCAGGGTGTTCGGCCGGAAGTGGTCCATGTTCGGCGGAGGCATCACCTTCCTCGTCGGCGCCGCCCTCAACGGTGCTGCTGAAAACATCCTCATGCTCATCCTAGGCCGAATCCTCCTCGGTATCGGTGTCGGATTTGCAAACCAGGCGAGATATCTTCTACATATATAATTCGATCTCAGCTCCTCCAATATACCTACCTAGCTAGCTTAGTTTTTTGGAATGAATGAATATATTATATATATATGCTGATCGATGGATCTTGATTACCTGCAACGTACGTACGTACAGTCCGTGCCCTTGTATCTCTCAGAGATGGCCCCCGCCCGGCTTCGAGGAATGCTCAACATCGGCTTCCAGCTCATGATCACCATCGGCATTTTTGCTGCTAACCTCATCAACTATGCCACCGCCAAGATCGAGGGTGGTTGGGGGTGGCGCGTCAGCCTGGCTCTCGCCGCCGTCCCTGCTTTGATCATCAGCATCGGGTCCCTTGTCCTCCCCGACACGCCCAACTCCCTCATCGAGCGTGGGTTTGATGAGAAGGCCAGGAACATGCTGAAGAGGATCCGCGGCACCGAGGACATCGACACCGAGTACCAGGACCTGGTGGCCGCCAGCAAGGAGTCCAAATCCGTCCAGAACCCCTGGACCAATATCCTCCAGAGGCGGTACCGGCCCCAGCTCACCATGGCCATCCTCATCCCTTTCCTCCAGCAGTTCACCGGCATCAACGTCATCATGTTCTACGCCCCCGTGCTCTTCAAGACCCTAGGCTTCGGCGACAACGCATCCCTCATCTCCGCCGTCATCACCGGAGTGGTCAACGTCGTCGCCACCTTCGTCTCCATCGTCACCGTCGACCGGGCCGGGCGACGGGCGCTGTTCTTGCAGGGTGGGACGCAGATGTTCATCTCTCAGATCATCGTCGGGACGCTGATCGCGATCAAGTTCGGGACGAGCGGGCAGGGGAGCCTTTCCCGGGAGTACGCCGGATTCGTGGTGGCCTTCATCTGCATCTACGTGGCCGGGTTCGCGTGGTCGTGGGGCCCCCTGGGGTGGCTGGTGCCCAGTGAGATCTTCCCGTTGGAGATCCGGTCGGCGGGGCAGAGCATCACCGTCTCCGTCAACATGTTCTTCACCTTCATCATCGCCCAGGTCTTCCTCTCCATGCTCTGCCACATGAAGTTCGGCCTCTTCTACTTCTTCGCCGGGTGGGTGGCCATCATGACCGTCTTCATCGCCCTCTTCCTCCCGGAGACCAAGAACATCCCCATCGAGGAGATGATTCTCGTCTGGAGGGCCCACTGGTTCTGGGGCCGCTTCGTGCCGGACGACCACACGTCCGCATAACTCCTACACCACGTACCTTTAATTGCCTCAAAATTCCAGGCCATCCCCCATGCATGCATGCACGCACGCACGCATGCATGCATGCATGCAGAGAAATCAATCAATGTTCCGAATCAATTGAAGGATCAGAATTTGGAGAAAGAGAAGAGAGAGAGAGAAAGAGATCGGTTGAAGCAATATCTGCATCCAACGGCAGGCGACGTTGTACTCATCATATTCATCGTTTCTGAATATACAGCACAAATAATGTCGCTTGCTAGATGGATATTAATCCTCATATTGCTATTCTTCCAGAATATATATATCTATATATATTATATATTATGTACGTTTTATATATATATAATATATATACTAGTCTCCGATCTCTTTATGCCTGCCTATATTCTTGATTTTAAACATTATAATGGACATAATGAACATATAAGGATATATATATATATATATATATATATATATATATATATATATATATATATATATATATATATATATATATATATATATATATATATATATATATATATATATATATATATATATATATATATATGTAAGAACAATGTGCAATATGAATGGTAGTCCAATCCCTCACTCTCTTAAGTCCTCACACAGGTGGTCTTATCAGGACAAAGCATACAAAATCCTAAGCGGTTGAAATAAAGGAAATTAAGCACATATAGTATTTTTTACGTGAAAACCAAAATGGAAAAAGCCATCCCCGATAAGCTGGGTGAGAGACAATGGGGGGCCAACAACCCCCCTTCCACTAAAACTATACCCGCAAACAAGATAAACAAGATTATAGGAGAGCCCTTTAGTTACCCTCGATAACTCTATGCTCACGGGCCCGCTCCTCCAAGCAGTGACGACCGGCATCACCACACCATCAACTAGTCCACTTAAACATGGCCGCCTATGATCTCGATCCCGCTCGCACGGTGACGATCGACAGCACCTCGTCGTCAATAGTCTGTCAAACTTCTTTCTTTGCGTAAGTGTACCTACCAATTCCATGCCACAGTACATCATGACGTCCTTGTTACTGGATCCACCTGACCCGCAAGTGATTGTGGATGCTAGCTTGCACGATTACAACCACCAAGTGCCATCGCAATGGCCTTCCACCAACAACGGGAGATAGAGCAAGAGAAGAGTGTTGGATGAAAACAACACATACAAGAAACAACATGTTTTTCAATGCAGTACTTCATTGGCAAAGGATCATCTATGCATTGCCAAAAACTTTTACCAACGCAAAACATGCATCGCCTCAACTTCATCATACCATATCTATGAATCTCTTCAACGACACCAGGTGTCTACGTCGCCAAATTAGGTTAACTTTTTAGCGACGTATATAACATTGTCATGTTACCTCAACGTTGCCAAAAGTAATCGTACATGTCAATTATTTGACATTCGATGACACGAACACTATGTCGAATTTTTTCGATGGGCAACTCATGTCACCAAAAGAAATATTTGTCTATGCAACTCAAAACTTCAACAAATGTTAATTACTATTCACGGTATAGCAACTTATGTCGCCAAAAGTAAATTTTAATTTATTTTGTATAAACGTTCCGACGCAGAAGTCCATGTCGTCAAATTAAAATAACTTTATTTAAATTGTTTGGTACAAATATTTTTCAACACAGAAGCCTATGTTCACTACAAAAAAAACAGTTATTACCGACGGACAATATCCGTCGGTAATATTAATTTTCCGTCAGTAATATTTTATATCGACGGAAGAAATTTCCATCGCTGGCTGTCGGAAAAAAAAGGTGTCGGAAAAAATATGCGACGGACTAAATATTACCGTCGGTAATAATAATTAATGCCGACGGTAATATTAAAGTCGTCGGTAATATTTAAACAATTAAAAATGCAAATAATATATTATTACCGACGGAAGATAGTTACCGTCGGTAATAATATATATATTACCGACGGATATAAATCTTCCTATCGGTAATAATATAAATATTACCGACGAATATTATCTTCCGTCGGCAAATTATTAATAATTTTTAAAAAAATAAAAACTTTAGTACCGACGGAATAATTAATTTCCGTCGGTAATAAGTATATTTTTTTTTTAATAAATTTACCTAAATAATATTATTTAATTTCTGTCATTTACAACAATACCACAATATATTACCATAATTTATCAAATATTACCATAATTTATAAAATATTACCGCAAATTATCAAATATTACCTAAATTGATAAAATATTACAGCAAATTATCAAATATTATCACAATACCCGACAATTATAATAATTAATACCCGACAATTATAGACAAGAACCAAAAATAACCACATATTATAAAATAATATTTACACAATCCAAAACTGAGAGATGATACATGCCCTATCTCAACCACCCCACGCGGCCCGCCACCAACGCTGGTGCTCTCATCGATCCCCTGACGCCACCCTGCTCCTGCAATTAACATGTATTTGTTAAAAAAATGGTTTATATTTATAACTGAGTCTAAACATTAAAAAATCATAAGTTAGCGTGTTTCGGCTTTGAAATAGGTTTGGATTCGATCGGATCGGCATCCGATAATTCGAACTTGGAATTATTCCATATTTCAGACTTGCGAGCGAGTTCTAATTGGATATTTGACCAATTTACGATCCGATTCACCGATTTAGAGTCTAAGTGTTGGAAAATCATAAGTTAGTGTGTTTCGGATTTGAAATAGGTTTGGATTCGATCGGATCGTCATCGGATCGGCATCCGATAATTCGTACTTGGAATTATTCCGTATTTCAGACTAGCGAGCGAGTTCTAATTGGATATTTGAACAATTTACGCTCCGATTTACCGATTTAGAGTCCAAGTGTTGGAAAATCATAAATTAGTGTGTTTCGGATTTGAAATAGGTTTGGATTCGATCGGATCGTCATCGGATCGGCATCCGATAATTCGTACTTGGAATTATTCCGTATTTCGGACTTGCGAGCGAGTTCTAATTTGATATTTAAACAATTTACGCTCCGATTCACCGATTTAGAGTCCAAGTGTTGGAAAATCATAAGTTAGCGTATTTCGGATTTGAAATAGGTTTGGATTCGATCGGATCGTCATCGGATCGGCATCCGATAATTCGTACTTAGAATTATTCCGTATTTCGGACTTGCGAGCGAGTTCTAATTGGATATTTGAACAATTTACGCTCCGATTCACTGATTTAGAGTCTAAGTGTTGGAAAAACATAAGTTAGCGTGTTTCGGATTTGAAATAGGTTTAAATTCGATTGGATCGTCATCGGATCGGCATCCGATAATTCGAACTTAGAATTATTCCGTATTTCGAACTTGCGAGCGAGTTCGAATTGGATATTTGACCAATTTATGATCCGATTCACCGATTTAGAGTCTAAGTGTTGGAAAATCATAAGTTAGCGTGTTTCGGATTTGAAATAGGTTTGGATTCGATCGGATCGTCATCGGATCGGCATCCGATAATTCGTACTTAGAATTATTCCGTATTTCGGACTTGCGAGCGAGTTCTAATTGGATATTTGAATAATTTACGCTCCAATTCATCGATTTAGAGTCTAAGTGTTGGAAAATCATAAATTAGCGTGTTTCGGATTTGAAATAGGTTTGGATTCGATCGGATCGTCATCGGATCGGCATCCGATAATTCGTACTTGGAATTATTTCGTATTTCAGACTTGCGAGCGAGTTCTAATTGGATATTTGCACAATTTACGCTCTGATTCACCGATTTAGAGTCTAAGTGTTGGAAAATCATAAGTTAGCGTGTTTCGGAATTGAAATAGGTTTGGATTCGATCGGATCGTCATCGGATCGGCATCCAATAATTCATACTTGGAATTATTCCATATTTCGGACTTGCGAGCGAGTTCTAATTGGATATTTGAACAATTTACGCTCCGATTCACCGATTTAGAGTCTAAGTGTTGGAAAATCATAAGTTAGCGTGTTTCGGATTTGAAATAGGTTTGGATTCGATCGGATCGTCATCGGATCGGCATCCGATAATTCGAACTTGGAATTATTTCGTATTTCGAACTTGCGAGCGAGTTCTAATTGGATATTTGACCAATTTACGATCCGATTCACCGATTTAGAGTCTAAGTGTTGGAAAATCATAAGTTAGCGTGTTTCGGATTTGAAATAGGTTTGGATTCGATCCGATCGTCATCGGATCGGCATCCTATAATTCGTACTATGAAATATTCCGTATTTCGGACTTGCGAGCGAGTTCTAATTGGATATTTGAACAATTTACGCTCTGATTCACCGATTTAGAGTCTAAGTGTTGGAAAAT
Organism: Chamaelirium japonicum; assembly: GCA_947650365.1. Taxonomy (NCBI): domain Eukaryota; kingdom Viridiplantae; phylum Streptophyta; class Magnoliopsida; order Liliales; family Melanthiaceae; genus Chamaelirium; species Chamaelirium japonicum. Next base: position 63,272,270 of record OX393559.1, on the reverse strand, counting down.
CATAAATTAGCGTGTTTCGGATTTGAAATAGGTTTGGATTCGATCGGATCATCATCGGATCGGTATCCGATAAATCGTACTTGGAATTATTCCGTATTTCGGACTTGCGAGCGAGTTCTAATTGGATATTTGACCAATTTACGCTCCGATTCACCGATTTAGAGTCTAAGTGTTGGAAAATCATAAGTTAGCGTATTTCGGATATGAAATAGGTTTGGATTCGATCGGATCGGCATCCGATAATTCATACTTAGAATTATTCCGTATTTCGGACTTGCGAGCGAGTTCTAATTGGATATTTGAACAATGTACGCTCCGATTCACCGATTTAGAGTCTAAGTGTTGGAAAATCATATGTTAGCGTGTTTCGGATTTGAAATAGGTTTGGATTCAATCGATCGGATCGGCATCCGATAATTCGTACTTGGAATTATTTCGTATTTCGGACTTGCGAGCGAGTTCTAATTGGATATTTGACCAATTTACGATCCGATTCACCGATTTAGAGTCTAAGTGTTGGAAAATCATAAGTTAGAGTGTTTCGGATTTGAAATAGGTTCGGATTCGATCGGATCGTCATCGGATCGGCATCCGATAATTCGTACTTGGAATTATTCCGTATTTCGGACTTGCGAGCGAGTTCTAATTGGATATTTGAACAATTTACGCTCCGATTCACCGATTTAGAGTCTAAGTGTTGGAAAATCATAAGTTAGCGTGTTTCGGATTTGAAATAGGTTTGGATTCGATCGGATCATCATCGGATCGTCATCGGATCGTCATCCGATAATTCGAACTTGGAATTATTCAGTATTTCGGACTTGTGAGCGAGTTCTAATTAGATATTTGACCAATTTACGATCCGATTCACCGATTTAGAGTCTAAGTGTTGGAAAATCATAAGTTAGCATGTTTCGGATTTGAAATAGGTTTGGATTCGATCGGATCGTCATCGGATCGGCATCCGATAATTCGAAGTTGATATTATTCCGTATTTCGGACTTGCGAGCGAGTTCTAATTGGATATTTGACCAATTTACGATCCGATCCACCGATTTAGAGTCTAAGTGTTGGAAAATCATAAGTTAGCGTGTTCGGATTTCAAATAGGTTTGGATTCGATCGGATCGTCATCGGATCGGCATCCAATAATTCGTACTTGGAATTATTTCGTATTTCGGACTTGCGAGCGAGTTCTAATTGGATATTTGAACAATTTACGCTCCGATTCACCGAGTTAGAGTCTAAGTGTTGGAAAATCATAAGTTAGCGTGTTTCGGATTTGAAATAGGTTTGGATTCAATCGGATCGTCATCGGATCGACATCCGATAATTCGAAGTTGGAATTATTCCGTATTTCGGACTTGCGAGCGAGTTCTAATTGGATATTTGACCAATTTACGATCCGATTCACCAATTTAGAGTCTAAGTGTTGGAAAATCATAAGTTAGCATGTTTCGGATTTGAAATAGGTTTGGATTCGATCGGATCATCATCCGATAATTCGTACTTGGAATTATTCCGTATTTCGGACTTGCGAGCGAGTTCTAATTGGATATTTGACCAATTTACGCTCCGATTCACCGATTTAGAGTCTAAGTGTTGGAAAATCATAAATTAGCGTGTTTCGGATATGAAATAGGTTTGGATTCGATCGGATCGTCATCCGATAATTCTAAGTTGGAATTATTCCGTATTTCAGACTTGCGAGCGAGTTCTAATTGGATATTTGACCAATTTATACTCCGATTCACCGATTTAGAGTCTAAGTGTTGGGAAATCATAAGTTAGCGTGTTTCGGATATGAAATAGGTTTGGATTCGATCGGATCGTCATCGGATCGTCATCCGATAATTCGAAGTTGAAATTATTCCGTATTTCGAACTTGCGAGCGAGTTCTAATTGGATATTTGACCAATTTATGCTCCGATTCACCGATTTAGAGTCTAAGTGTTGGAAAATCATAAGTTAGCGTGTTTCGGATATGAAATAGGTTTGGATTCGATCGGATCATCATCGGATCGTCATCCGATAATTCGAAGTTGGAATTATTCCGTATTTCGGACTTGCGAGCAAGTTCTAATTGGATATTTGACCAATTTACGCTCCGATTCACCGATTTAGAGTCTAAGTGTTGGAAAATCATAAGTTAGCGTGTTTCGGATATGAAATAGGTTTGGATTCGATCGGATCGTCATCAGATCGGCATCCGATAATTCAAACTTGGAATTATTCCGTATTTCGGACTTGCGAGCGAGTTCTAATTGGATATTTGACAAATTTACGCTCCGATTCACCGATTTAGAGTCTAAGTGTTGGAAAATCATAAGTTAGCGTGTTTCGGATATGAAATAGGTTTGGATTCGATCGAATCGGCATCGGATCGGCATCCGATAATTCAAACTTGGAATTATTTCGTATTTCGGACTTGCGAGCGAGTTCTAATTGGATATTTGACCAATTTACGCTCTGATTCACCGATTTAGAGTCTAAGTGTTGGAAAATCATAAGTTAGCGTGTTTCGGATTTGAAATAGGTTTGGATTCGACCGGATCGTCATCGGATCGACATCCGATAATTCAAAATTGGAATTATTCCGTATTTCGGACTTGCGAGCGAGTTCTAATTGGATATTTGACCAATTTATGCTCCGATTCACCGATTTAGAGTCTAAGTGTTGGAAAATCATAAGTTAGGTTTGTTTCGGATATGAAATAGGTTTGGATTCGATCGGATCGTCATCCGTTAATTCGAAGTTGGAATTATTCTGTATTTTGGACTTGCGAGTGAGTTCTAATTGGATATTTGACCAATTTACGCTCCGATTCACCGATTTAGAGTCTAAGTGTTGGAAAATTATAAGTTAGCGTGTTTCGGATTTGAAATAGGTTTGGATTCGATCGGATCGTCATCGGATCGGCATCCGATAATTCGAACTTGGAATTATTCCGTATTTTGGACTTGCGAGCGAGTTCTAATTGGATATTTGACCAATTTACGCTCCGATTCACCGATTTAGAGTCTAAGTATTGGAAAATCATAAGTTAGCGTGTTTCGGATATGAAATATGTTTGGATTCGATCGGATCGTCATCGGATCGGCATCCGATAATTCGTACTTGGAATTATTTCATATTTCGGACTTGCGAGCGAGTTCTAATTGGATATTTGAACTATTTACGCCCCGATTCACCGATTTAGACTCTAAGTGTTGGAAAATCATAAGTTAGCGTGTTTCGGATTTGAAATAGGTTTGGATTCGATTGGATAGTCATCGGATCGGCATCCGATAATTCGTACTTGGAATTATTTCATATTTCGGACTTGCGAGCGAGTTCTAATTGGATATTTGAACAATTTACGCTCCGATTCACCGATTTAGAGTCTAAGTGTTGGAAAATCATAAGTTAGTGTGTTTCGGATTTGAAATAGGTTTGGATTCGATCGGATCGTCATCGGATCGGCATCCGATAATTCGAACTTGGAATTATTTCGTATTTCGGACTTGCGAGCGAGTTCTAATTGGATATTTGAACAATTTACGCTCCGATTCACTGATTTAGAGTCTAAGTGTTGGAAAATCATAAGTTACCGTGTTTCGGATTTGAAATAGGTTTGGATTCGATCGGATCATCATCGGATCGGCATCCGATAATTTGAACTTGGAATTATTTCGTATTTCGGACTTGTGAGCGAGTTCTTATTGGATATTTGACCAATTTACGCTCTGATTCACCGATTTAGAGTCTAATTGTTGGAAAATCATAAGTTAGTGTGTTTCGGATATGAAATAGGTTTGGATTCGATCGGATCGGCATCGGATCGGCATCCGATAATTCGAACTTGGAATTATTCCGTATTTCGGACTTGCGAGCGAGTTCTATTTGGTTATTTGACCAATTTACGATCCGATTCACCGATTTAGAGTCTAAGTGTTGGAAAATCATAAGTTAGCGTGTTTCGGATATAAAATAGGTTTGGATTCGATCGGATCGTCATCGGATCGGCATCCGATAATTCGTACTTAGAATTATTCCGTATTTCGGACACGTGAGCGAGTTCTAATTGGATATTTGAACAATTTATGCTCCGATTCACCGATTTAGAGTCTAAGTTTTGGAAAATCATAAGTTAACGTGTTTCGGATTTGAAATAGGTTTGGATTCGATCGGATCATCATCCGATAATTCGAACTTGGAATTATTCCGTATTTCGGACTTGCGAGCGAGTTCTAATTGGATATTTGAATAATTTACGCTCCGATTCACCGATTTAGAATCTAAGTGTTGGAAAATCATAAGTGTGATAATATGATCTAAACTCAAATTAGTAAGATTCATATTTTTTACTAATATTATAAAGATTAGTAAGTACCTGATCATGAGCATGAGCCACCGCTAGACCGGCTTATGAAGTCATTAAGCCGACGCTCCAGTTTCCTGCGAGCTTCTCTTTCCTCATCGAGGGCCTTCTTCTCCACCTCAACCCTCTGCTCGAGGGCCTGCCTCTGCTCTCGCTCCGCCTCAACCCTCTGCTCGAGGGCCTGCCTCTGCTCTCGCTCCGCGTCTAGCGCAGACTGCAACTAAGTGAGAGCACCGGTCTGGGTGTCCCGTGCCCTCGAGCGCATACCCTCTCGTCCAAAGTAGGGGGAGGGCGTGGCTCTAAGGCCCGTACAGAGGACACGACCGTGCGTTGCAGGTCTCAGCACAGTATCCATCGCTGAGTCGACAGATACTGAGCTGGAGGAGGAGCCGACCTCGCCCGACGGGGTCACCAGAAGTCGCATCCTCTCCTATATGAAAACAACCAATGATATTCAATAATATTTTATGGCATACGTATAAGAATATATTAACAGTAATTTAATTACTTACCACTTGCGAGGTAACTCTGTCGTCCAGAAATGACCCATCGATACGCCGCCTCCTAGAGGCCTCAAAAAGGTCAATCCTATTAGGCTCGTGGCCCAAGGACTGTGTCTGTTGGACATATAAAATAAATAGATGAGTTAATATAACATGTATAGAGCTTTAAATAATAACAATGTTTGTATCATTTACCAGCTGCTGGGCAAGCTGGGGCATGGAGGTCCTCCCCTTCACTGGAGCAGGTGTCGTCGAGGCACTTCTATTCTGCTTGCCTTTACGTGAACTCGCATGTGTCAATCGATTAAATTTTGAAACATCAATACAAATTTTTAGTATAACATTAAAACAAGTACGAATCAACAAAATTATAATTATACCTGAAAGTGAGGGGTGGCCCAGTGAGCGACCAAAAACTGTAGAACGTGTAGCGGTGGTGCGTCTCTCGTCCAGGCCGCAGCCTGTACCGCCTCAGCCGGCTGGCCGACGAAGTAACCGTAGAGCTGGTAGAGCTCGTGACGGTAATCCCTGTACTGCTCACCCATCATCTTCCACAAGTCCTCCCGATGGGTGTCGGTTTCCATGTTCTCCCATTTAAATTTCTCCTGTAAAATCAATTTAGAAACAAGTCATTTTATCAAATCAAATTATAAAGAAGTACGATATTATTCTAAAATGCTTTAATGAAACTAACGTACCAAAAACTGCTGATACATCCTCTCCTTATAGGATGCATCAATGTTCTTCCACCCCCTTAACTCCATAATCGGGGCATTCCTCTCCTCCCGTATTATAATACCGACCCACGTGGCGGCGTCAGAAGCGTGCTCGCCCACAAAGGTCCTGCCGCTCCACTGTAGGGACAGCGGCTCGCGTAAGGTCGACAAGCGCCAGGCCGTCATCACGCCCCGGTCGCCTACGTGCCTGGTGATCCTCGACCCTGCAAATAAAATATACATCAGTACTGAAGAAGTATTTATAACATGTATAAAACTTTAGATCTAAACATTACCTGTGGGCGTAGACACTGTAGCCGAGTGCTGAGCACTGCTCGAAGCTTCGGAGGCTGCGACCATATCAGGAGCTGGTGTGGAGAGAGGAACAGCACTACCAGATCCGGACGACTCAGCCTCGGATCCTGGGGTGGCAGGCAGAGCGCTCCGAGCTACCCCACCCCTGCCTCTACGAACATATGACCATGATGCCATCTGAAACAGTTTAATTTACATATGAAACAGTAAGATTTACATATGAAACAATATGAAACAGTTTGATTTACATATGAAACAGTATGATTTATGAAACAATATGAAACAGTTTGATTTACATATGAAACGGTATGATTTACATATGAAACAGTTTGATTTACATATGAAACAGTATAAATTAATATGATATGCATATGAAACAATATGATTTATATATGAAACAATTTGATTTAAATATGAAACAATTTGATTTACATACGGTCTAGTTATTTTCTGTCTCATCTCTGTCACTCTCATCGCACCCCTCTTCTATCATTTGATCTGCATTCGCTGTCCTGTTTATATTGTCGACATATTTATTTTCGTCGTGCACAGCGTCGATAATGATTATCTCATCATTCTGGTATGCATCCAAATCATCATCGACGACCCCCGCATCCTTATCTCCCATGTCATAAAAATTTTTGGGTGGTGACCTGACTACAATTTGCCAACCTGGAGAGGTATTATTCGGTACATAAAATATCTGTTCCGCTTGAGAGGCAAGAATGAATGGATCTTGATATTGGGTATTCAATCTCTTGCCAGTGTTGATGCTGATAAAACCGTATTTGTCGACATTATAACCAGTCCCGCGATTATTAACATCATACCAATCGCATTTGAATAATACGATCCGATTTTGGCCAAGGAATTTAATCTCGAGAATCTCGTTGAGGACGCCGTAGAAGTCGATATTTTCTAATTCTTCTTGCTCACCGTTGACGACAACCCCACTATTTTGGGTTCTTCATGATTTTTCACTATCTTTCGTCCGAAATCTATAACCGTTCATGATATAACCATCGTACGATATTGCGTCTTGCAAAGGACTACAAGATAAGTGCCAGAGATCCTAATTTATTAGCGGATCATGGTTGTCGTGTAGCTCTTGTGCCTATAATAACCACATGACATTCATGATATGAACACATAATTATTGTTCGGTAATGGATGTCAATAAAATTCAGTAATAATGTGAATACTTACGTATTTCTCGAACCACGATGGGAATTCACGATTATGAATTTGGGGAGCATTTCGAGTACCCCGATTATTAATGATGGTTTTATGCTTCCTGTTTTACAGGTCATGAATTAGATTATAATTAGCACATATACTTAAAGAATGGACTGAAAGAATGAGTAAATGATCGTAAAATGGTTACTCAATGAATGGTCACACTTCATCACATTGGCGCAACACATACATATGTGCCTGTTGAATCTCATCTACAGACAATCGACGGGTTTTGCCTCCTCCTACAGGTCTACCCATTTCGGCAAATATAGACAGACCCCCATCGAAGTCTATTGGACCACCGTCATAGTTTCGCTCAAGTTGATTGAATCGCGTGTCTATACCATGTAGGTATCTTGAGCAGAATGTTAGACATTCTTCTGCTATGTATCCTTCAGTAATTGATCCCTCCGGACGACTTTTATTACGAACATATGATTTCAATGTTCGTAAGTACCTAATTTGAGAAAAAAATATTTGGATGAATATATCAAGAACGATCAAATACATTGTACGAATGAGACGAGACGATTACCTCTCGATAAAATACATCCAGCGGTAATGAACTGGGCCGCCGAGTTTGGCCTCATTTGCCAAGTGAACGGTCAAATGCACCATGACATCAAAGAAGGAAGGTGGAAATATCATCTCTAGCTTGCACAATGTGATCGCAATATCCCTCTCCATCTGATCAAGTTGGTCCACTCTAAGTACCTTCGAGCACAACTGTCTGAAAAAAGTACTGAGCTCAATTAACGGATCGGACACCTGTTCGGTTAAATTTCTATGTATAGCAAGAGATAACAATCGCTGCATAAGAACATGACAATCGTGGCTCTTTAATCCAGACAACTTCCGGCCGTTCTCTTGCACGCATCGTGCGATATTCGAAGAATAACCGTCTGGCGTTTTCACAGACCGTAGGAATGCACATAAGGCTGCCTTTTGCTGTGAGCTCATGGTGTAGCATGCAACTGGCAACACATACTTATCCCCAATCTCTTGGGGATGAAGTGATTTTCGGATGCCTAACTTCTTAAGATCGAGACGACATTTAAGATTATCCTTCGTCTTACCGTCGAGATTCAGCAGTATTCCTATAATGTTGTCACACATATTTTTCTCGATATGCATGGCATCCAAGTTATGCCGCAAGAGTAGGCTGCTCCAGTACGGTAGTTTAAAGAAAATAATCTTCTTCTTCTAGTTATACTCACGTGTAGAATCTTCATATGTTCTCTTCTTTTGACCTTTCCCAAGTACCACGGTATCAAGCTGATCCAATTCGCACAAGACTTCTACCCCCGAAAGCTGCTCCGGGGCCTTTGCAAGTTCCTTCTTGCCGTTGAACGCTCTTTTGTTCTGCCTCCACTTATGGCCGTCAACAAGGAATCTTCGATGGCCCATATAACAGAACTTGCCTCCGTTCTTCAACCGTAATGAATCTGTCTCCTTATTGCATATAGGGCACGCCAATTTTCCTTTAGTACTCCACCCGGATAAGTTGGCATATGCAGGAAAATCGTTGATCGTCCATAGAAGTGCCGCATGCATCCGAAAATTCTGACGCAACGAGACATCATACGTATCGGCCCCAACTTCCCATAACTCGTTCAACTCCTCAATCAACGGCTGCAAGTAAATATCAATATCATTACCAGGCGACCTGGGTCCGGGAATGAGCAAGGAGAGCATTGTGTATGGCTTTTTTAAGCACATCCAGGGAGGCAAATTGTATGGAACTAGGACAACTGGCCAAATGTTGTACGACACACTCATATTCCCAAAGGGATTGAAGCCATCACTAGCAAGCCCTAACCTGACGTTGCGAACTTCACATGTGAATTCAGGATAGGTATGATCAAAATCTTTTCACGTCAGAGAGTCGGCCGGATGTCTTATAATCCCGTCATCTGTACGTTCTCATGCATGCCACCTCATGTGCTCAGCAGTCTTCGATGACATAAACAACCTCTGAAGCCTGTCCCTAAGTGGGAAGTATAGGAGAACCTTTGCAGATACATTTTTCTTCCTTTAATTTGTACTAGACTCGGCATCCGTCTCTTTATATCTCGTTGCTCCGCATATGTGGCATGACCGCGCATGTTCGTACTCTTTCCGGTACAACATACAATCGTTCACGCATGCATCAATTTTCTCATAACCCAGACCGAGATCTTTAATTGTCGTCTTCGCCTCGTAGAATGATTTCGGTACTGTCTCACCCATAGGAAAAGCCTCTTTCAGCAACTCTACCAACATATTAAATGACTTATTACTCCAACCATTGAGGCACTTCAAATGAAGAAGCTTTACAGTGAAAGAGAGGTTTGAAAACTTCTCACACCCCGGGTATAGAGGTTGTTCGGCATCTTTAAACAATCTGTAGAACTTGTCCGCTTCAATATTGGGCTGATCACCTGACGGTGTTTCCGTGCCTATTCCACCTTGCAAATCATGTATCATACCCTGCATGTCATCGTCATCGTCTCTATTAATATTATCATCAGCGATCACTGTGTTTGCAGTTTCACCGTGAGCTGCCATGGGGACTGCATCTAGCTCCTCACCGTGCGAGAACCAACGGGTATAGCTAATGTCAATGCCACGCATTACCAGATCAACCTCACATTCCTCTCGAACCTTCCAAGTCACCCTTCCGCAGTCTATACAGGGACACATAATTTTTCCATCAAGCGGTGCAAGACGCTCAAATGCAAAATCCAGAAATTTCCTGACTCCTTCTCTGTACTCTTGGCTCATGCGATTCGAATTACGCATCCAACTCTTATCGATCGAAGACATCTTCGTCTATCTGGCTATACAACACCTGAAGTAATTTCAAACAATGTTATACGACTTCGCACAAATTCTCTATGTTTTTTAAAAGACTAATCTCTCTCTCTCTCTCTCTCTCTCTCTCTCTCTCTCTCTCTCTCTCTCTCTCTCTCTCGCATGGCCAGACTCAGACCATTAGTGGAGCTAGTGACCGGCCATCGGACTAGCTCTTGTTTTCACTTCGTCTGGTTTGGTCTATATTATAAATACTTGTTGAACATCAATACTTTGGCTCCACACCTATGTGGAGCAACCTTCTCCCCATAGGTAATGTGTCAAAGTGTTGATAGGGCAATACTTGGCTCCTTTTGGGGGCCATAACATTGGCGAGCAGGCTAATGCTCGCTATATAGTAGAAAATCTAATATATCTATACTAAAACTGAGCTCTCTCTCTCTTTTTCTCTTTTGTGTTGTGACATGTGGAGCACTTTTGAAGAGAGAATCATTCTCTCATAAATCCTATTTAAAACCTATAAAAATGATAAATACTTATTCAATGAGATTTAATGGTCATTACTTGTCATTTCTCTCTTACAAATATTCAATGAGATTCAATGAGATTCAATGAAATACTCCTCTCTAATACAAGTATTCAATAAGATTCAATGAGATTTAATGGTCATTTCTCTCATAAATCCTATTTAAAACCTATAAAAATGATAAATCCTATTTAAAACCTATAAATCATTCTCTCATAAATACTTATTCAATGAGGTTTTAAATCCTATTTAAAACCTATAAAAATGATAAATACTTGTTCAATACTTTTGAAGAGAGAATCATTCTCTCATAAATCCTATTTAAATCCTATTTTTATTTTTGAGCTAAAATTGAATGGGGGAATATTTTTGAACTAAATTTTACTTTGCCTAACTAGGGGGAAGAGAGGGAGGAGGAGGAGGAGCTCACCGGAGTCCACAGGAGGAGGAGGAGGAGGAGGAGCTCGCCGGCGCGCAAGAGAGGGGAGGGGTGGCCGGCCGGAGGAACGCGAGGGAGGCCGGGGAGGGGGGGAGGGAGGCCGGGGAGGGGGGGATGGGGAAGATTTAGAGAGAGAGAGAGAGGGGGGGGGCGGCCGGGGAGGGATCGAAACAGAACAGATCGAAGAGGATCGCGGAGGTTAATTATAACAGGCTTTTTACCGACGGTCGATTTTACTTCCGTCGGTAAAAAGACACTCTTTACTGACGGATAAATAATATCCGTCGGTAAAAACCTACGACGAAACTCAGGGTTTCATTTTTTCCAGAGAGCCAGTTTTTACCCTGAGTTTCGTCGTGGCTTTTTACCGACGGACATTATGTATCCATCGGTAAATACCGACGGATATACAATGTCCGTCGGCAATAGTATACGACGAGTGGCTTTTTACCGACGGATATTATTTATCCGTCGGTAAATACCGACGGATATACAGTGTCCGTCGGTAATAGTATACGACGAAACTCAGGATTTTATTTTTTCTAGAGAGCCGGTTTTTATCCTGAGTTTCGTCGTGGCTTTTTACCGACGGATCTTATTTATCTGTCGGTACAATAGTTTTATACCGACGGATGCATAATGTCCGTCGGTAAAGAGCAACGACAAAACTCAGGCCGAGTTTTGTCGTTGAGTTATGCCGACGGATATTTTATACCTGTCGGTATAAAGAATTTTACCGACGCCATTATTTAGTCCGTCGGTATAAAACATTTTACCAATGGAATATATAAGTCCGTCGGTAATAAATAAGCAAAAAAAATTAAAAGAAACGAAGTTATAATACCGACGGAAATTAGTTTGACCGTCGGTATAAATAATATTATTACCGACGGGTATTAAAATAGCCGTCGGTAAAGAACCTATTTCTTGTAGTGGTTGTCAAAAGTATTTTTGATTTTTTTAATTAGCTTTTTCGTGGATACCTGTATACACCTATATTCAGCCAAATTGATCAATTAGTCTATCATGCGCATTCATAATTAAATTATATCATACCAGGGAACAAATATCAAACAAAAAAACACATATAAATAAGTATCAATATCCAAATCTAGATAAATATATGCATCAATATCCAAATACAAAATAATACATCTCTCTCTATCCCACAAAAAAAAAATCTCTCTCAAGAGGCATCAAATTTTCCCATGCTCTATGATTTCGATCATTGATCCGCAATAAAAAGAAAGAAAGAAATGCATCATGCATGTTTTCAATCATATTTCAAAAGTAGTAATGTGCATATAAATACATAACACTTTTGGTCTTTAATTTTACAAGTTTTGATCAAAGGTAAGAATATTCAGCAAAGCAAATTAAGCAATAATATACTAACCAAGAAGAAGTCCCCTCCTGATCTCCACCCGATGAGTTCTCCTACAAAGTCCCACAACTTGTAGGAGAAGATTCATACTTTTTATCCATTGGATGCACAAAAGAGACAATATTGTTGGAAGTTCTCCTTTAATGTTTAAGGAAACCTAGAGATTTTTTAATAAAAAAAATAAATGCCAGAGATTAAAATTCAAACAAATTGATCATAATATATGAAATGAGTACATAGCAATAAGTAAAAAAAATTACAAATATGGTAAATAGTATGTAAATCCCTTCTTTTATTACAGCCTATAATCGATTCAGTAAATTGATACTAAATTCTTATAAAGCAAATAGTTTTGGACTTACATGATTTGATTATCACAAGCTTAAAGACCAACAAGCCGGTGACATATATACACTCAAGATCAATCAAACAAGAGCCACCTAAATGGCTACATAACGGTACCCGAAGCAATATTATTCAATACTTCAACCTTAGGCATAGTGCAAGGATAAGTGGAAGTTGAGTTGTGGTGGCTCTTCATGAGCAAGGAAACTGGATTTATGAGCAGTTATTTGCATTAACTACTATCATATTTGGTAATACAATTGAAGTCAATGCAAGTAATAAGAAAATAAAAAAGGGGGTTAGGGCTTTTTTGTTAGGGATACTAGCAGGAAGATTATGAGATGCTTTGGGGTTCTCTCTCTAGTGGATTAATCCCATGAACTATATATACATCACATTTCATATTGGTCCCTTAACTAGCTTGTTTTTGAACAATTTGATCCATGAACTATGCTTCGTCTACATTTAGCCCCCTCTGTTAACTTTTATTCAAAAAATATCCTTGTCCTAGTAAGCATAAGCTAAATATTCTAAAATAATTTTGAGACTTATTGAAAATTAATAAGGGAATTTTTAGGATAAAAAGTTGATGGCAATGAAGATAGAGCATAGTTCAAGGTTCAAATTGTTCAAAAATAAAGTTAAGGGACCAATATGAAATGCGGTGTATAGTCCAAGGGGGATTTTGTAATTTACCCTTAATAATGAAATGTCGTGTAATGATCGTCCTACCCTTTGTTGAAGGCGCTCCGTTTTTTGAGGAGGGACCCCAGCTTAAATAATATGTTGAGCATCCTTAGCGCTAAAATGACTCACATGTGGGGGATCGATCGCTAAGTCCCCCTTTTTAAAAAGATTAAATAATGAACTGACTGTTCTTTTTGGGAGTTGAGTTTTTCGTTTTAAAAAATTTATAACTTTTTGTATACTCATTAAAATTATAAAAATTTTATATTTTTGGAATCTACCAATCGATATGTACCAAACTAGGCCCACTGTGACTATGAAATTCTAGGAGAAAAGAAAAACCCCCGGATACAAGTGACCTATAATTAAGTGACATTTCAATGAATTAAGTGATATTTTACTGATAGTTATAAATAAAAGAAAATTTTCATCTTCAAAACCAAATTGTCACATAAATCGACTAAATATCACTTTTCAAAACCAAATGTCACGTAAATTGACAATTGTAAAATTAAGAGACACTTTTATTAGCAATTGCTTGTGTCTGATAAAGTGTCTTGATTTTGCAACTGTCAGTTTTACATGATATTTACTTTTGTAAGTGACAATTAGCAAGTTAACATGAAATCAAGATTTCAAAAGTGACATTTTTTAGTTTTTTATAACAATCAGCAAATGTCACTTAATTTGATAAATATTACTTAGTTATATTGTAGTCTTATATCTGAATTTTTTTCTTAGAATTAATTCATAGGCAACATGGGTCTAGTTTTATAAAGCTCTATGAGTAGATTCCAAAAATATAAATTTTATAAAATTTCGATGTGTATATAAAAAGTTATGGATTTTTTAAAGTTATGAATTCAACTCCCAAAAATATATTATTTAAAAAACTGATGGATATGGGAGCTGATACTTGCAGCGTATAGAGCCTGGTGTTGAGGACTACTAAGACATTTAAAATGTGCTAATTTTTTTTACATGAGATTGTTAATCCGTTGGAATATCGTCACATCATGGGGCTTACTAATGGGCATACATAATAGGGCTCTCCTATCACTTCTCATTGTCACCCACTATATCTGGCCAATAGAAAGTGGCTGCCAGTCTATCCACTAAACCCATCACCCGAGCGCCGCTAAAAATGTTGGTAAATTTTTAAAAAATAATTGAATATAATCAGGCAAATTCTATATAGCTACCGATTTACCTGCCGGAATAGGTTAAATCTGTTGTAGTTACTATTTTAACATACTAATGGACTTACTCGCGGACAGAATTGGAGTAAGAAACACAAAAGACAGAAAAACTTTGCAAAGAGAATGATAGAGACATCGGGGACAGAATTGGAAGCTTATCAGCCATCCGTATCACGGTGACAGGTTCATACATTCCAGATCAAAACATTTTTACTATCCGATTCATTTGTTGCACTAGCTTACGGCCCAATCATGGACTACCATGTTGTCCAAAAAAAAAAAAACATAATGGAACTACATAGCGAAATGACAACCGTTGGGTGGCTAGTGAGGGGAAATTTTCCGTACATCCTGCGTACGCTACAATCGTTTCCTAGAGTCTATCAGCACGCTCTAAGTACTGGGGGCCACTACACCCAAGTGCTAGGGCCTGCTACTCCATGTCTCTTGAATTGCAGTTGGCCCTGTAGTTGTAGCGGACGCAGGATGTGCTGAAAATTTTCCCAGTAATGAGCTAGGGAGCATTTTTGCTACCCCGATTGATTTGAGCCCATTCATGACGTGCCATGTTGTCTATTAAAAATGGCATAATGGGGCAGCGAAGTATAGCATGCGTCCGGTAACAAATGTAGTCTCATTGTGTCTTTTTAATGGACGGCGTGATATATCATGATTGGGCCGTAAGCAAGTGCAGCAAATCTATCGGGTAGTAAAAATACTCACAGGGAATCAAACAATAGCGATGGGCCCGCAATCCAAAGAGACAAACAAAGATTCCTGGGAGGCTATGATGTATTGCCTTCAATCCATTCCTCACTGAAGCTGACATGGATCATTTCCAGCCCAGGTTTTATCTATCCAAAGGGGAAAAATTTCAGCACATCCTGCGTACCATACAATCGCAGGGCCCATTGCCCCCCGAGCCTATCAGCATGCTCTGAATGCTGGGGCCACTACCCCCATGTGCTGGGGCCCGCTACCCCATGACTCTGAATCACAATAGGCCCCATGGTTGTATGGTACGCAGGATGTGCTGAAAGATTTCCCCCATCCAAGAGGTTGATGTGGCGCTGCTCCTTCGGCACAGTGGTAGGGCCCAAGTGGTAGCGCCCTACCATGACCACTCGTCTCTTTTTCTTGTAAAGCGTCCATTTTGGCTAGCATTGTCTGTTAGCCCAGTGGTAGGACCCAAGTCAGCACGCAAAGGGGAGAGCAACTTCGATGGTGAAGCCTTACCACATAGCAACATGTCACACCGAGCATTATGGTGGCCCCCACAAGGTTATTATCGGGGGGCCTTCTGTATGGCACACGGTGATAGGTATCCCAACGGTGTTATGTGATAGGGCCTCGTCATTCAAGTTTTTTCCCCACAGGGTTGACTAGGTTCATCAAATGTTAAACGTTTTATCGGCTGTCCGTTATAACTGGTAATTTGAATTCGAACATTTGATGCTGGTAAATATTTTCGAATGGGCTGATTTTTTGTTGGTATTCTATCTACAGTAAGGTACTTATCAGCACAAAAAATCAATACATTCTAAAACTCTTAGGTGTAGAAATCATCTTGTATGGAGGTAAGTTTCTTTCATACGTATGGTGACCCCTTTCCGATGACAAAGGGGTTGGAGACCATGATTTCACAAATGAATTTTGAAGCAGGATTTTTATTGTGCCATGTGTCCACTGAAAAGACATAAAGCAAGTAAGAGGGGACACGTATTTAAGAGGGCCGAACGCGTACGAGAGAGAGAGAGAGAGAGAGAGAGAGAGAGAGAGAGAGAGAGAGAGAGAGAGAGAGATCTGAATTTCTCAAGCTGTCTCAATGTAACAGTCATACGATGGTCCTATCTCGATGCATGGGACTCATCATTGGCCATTTGGCTTGACGTCTCATATATATGTTTTATCTTATGTTATATATCTGAGCCACACGCCTAGTCCCTTTTTATATAATATTGTACCTGATTAGTCAGTCGGTGTATTACAGTAGCAACACACAGGGTGTAGTAAAGGCCTGCAGGGAGTTGCTACACCGAGCGGAAAAGTCGCCACACCGATTGGGAAGCCGTCACACGAGAGGGTACAGAAAGTCGCAATACGAGCGAGGAAGTCACCCCACACCAAGCAGGAAGTCGCCAAACCAAGTGAGAAGCCGCCACACATGAACGGAGAAGTCTCCACATCGAGCATGAGGATAAGAGCCCACCATGGACATCCGCAATACGGAGCGGAAAATCGATTTGAGCCCTTGATCAGGGGTCACTAGGGCAAGATGCAAAACCAACTGACCTAAGAAATTTGTCTTTCAGACCATTGCCGGCATGCCAATATTGAGACAAATCCTGGCCTGTGTCCTCATCCAGACTTTCGAGGCGATCCTCTATCCCTGAAGGTTGCAGAGCCTCATACGATTTTATCACTTCTCTGTAGAATTTGGATGGACTGGGCAGTGGTTTTGCTTGCAAGCATGAAAAGCCTCATTTCATCACCATCATTGTCATCAGTATCTTGATTCTTACCCTATCAAGATTGGATCGATAAGGAGCGAGACATTACAATGATCCAACTCTCACTGTCAGCCCCGACATCATCAACGAGTGATCGCAGGATCGAATTCAGAGTTTGTCCATGCCGTTATGTCGACGTATAATAATGTAGTGCTCCAAAGGCTAATTCATGGCTGGTTGTAGGCAAAATATTTGCTCTCCTGTGATTGTTACAGGCTTCGAACCATGACCTCTCTTCTACGTAGACACCAACAGGCACCGCTCTAACCCGACAAATATATCCCAGGAAAAAAAATACAAAACTATTAGATTTTCTTAGAAGAATATATTGATAAGCTGAGGGCAAGAAATTGCCCAAGATATAGTTGGTTGCACATTATAAGCTAATGCAAGCAGGAAACAACCCTCCCCAAAAAAAATTTCAAGAAGAATCTTCTTGTTTGAAGCACAAGTAGGTAGAAAAAAGAGGAATAAATAACCACAAGAACTTTTAAACATGAAATGATCAAAAAATACACATTCCAGTGATAGCACAAGCATAGCTCCACTTGATGAAAAATAATTATGAACACAATACTTATAAGAAATCACACTAAATCGAGTTGGGAGTTTGCAAAAAAATACTCCAATCCTACTCACGCTAAGGCGGGGGAGGGGAATACAACAAACAGGGGGCGCGGAGAGAGCACCCCGACGTTCTAATAAAGCCGGCGGCCATCTCCTTATCCAAAACTATGAATAGAAATACCCACTGCAAGATACGTTCCATTAGTCTGAAGCTCATTTCGGAGCCTTGGTGCCTCCGGCCCACTTCTGTTCTGCGACGAACCTTGGCAGTGTCACCAGGGTGTTCACTCGGGAGACACCCTCTAAAGCAGACCAATCCTCTCCCACTGCTGTATTGTGATCGGACGATGGACCACGCGACTGTGATCTTGCCATCTGCTTCTTAGAAGATTCCTTGCCCTTATCAGGGAGGATCTCGGAGCCGTATCGGACAGTGCCGGACCGGTCCAGGTTCGCCGGACAGGACGGCTCTTGATTGACGCTGCCACCTTCTTTTGCGTCCAACAAACCAATCGATTCTCTGGTCTTGGGAACAGAGGGGTTGTCCGATGCATCTGAGTCGAGGAAGAGGCAGACCGCGGCACAATCGTCTATTTTGGAGGTTGGGTATTTGAACTTCCAGGCCCGAACTGCTAACTCGACCAACGAACGAGCTGCAGAGGACCGTGCAGGAGCCGAGGCAACAACATCTACCACTTCTTTGTTGGACAGCACATCCCAAACCTGCGAGGATTTGGTAGCAGAGATCATCATACAGTTCTCACAGTTCCTACGATGTGTACTGGATAAATGGTATTTTTTACAAGTCGAAATGCATACGATTAACATGATGTTTCATTCCCTTACCCCATCAGTCGCTAACACAATGAACTCATCCCTTTCGGTGAGACGTCGATAAGAAATCTCGGGCACAGAAATCAAACCAAAGTCCTTGAGACAAAAATCTCCAAAAGCCCGTGCCATCGCCAAGCCCGGAGAGTCATTATGAGGCAGCCAAACCCTGGCTACCTCCGGCTCATCCTGAAGAGCAAAAACTCGGCCCTTAAACCGCCTGATTCTCTCTGCTTCCCCTGTACAAAATAAGTTCTAGATTCTTGAGACAATGCGCTTTACCTTCCCTTCATAATATAAAGATCAAGGATCCATGAAACAATTTGCATCCACCAGCGGATTTGGACAAAGAAGAAAACATTCAGGAATCTTCACGTGCGGTGCAAATAATAAACATATGATACACAAAGCTACCCCTACCATCGGAAAGCAAGTAATCGCATATAGAAAACAGAGGGAAGCATGGGGAGCTTATAAATGACATCCAAGATTCAGCTACTGAAGGCATTTAAAAGGTAAAATGAAAATTTTATTTTGGTTTTAACATTTAATTTTATTATTACCTAGTAAATGGTTTATATATTCTGTTTAATTATCCTTATTATGATGATGTATTGCAATTGGTAGTTTATATTGGTAGACTTCATGATCACTTGTCCTCTAGATCTTGAATTCTGATATCATAGATCCTCTACACATAAATAATTCTATGATTCATTTATATTTTGATATTTAAGTCATGTCAAAGCATTAAATACTTAGATTCGAGGTATGAATTAAACTATAAGAATTGAACAAGTTCAAGTAAAAGCTGCGAATTTTATAAATATTGCCTTCAATGTGTAGATATTCTCATATCTTGTTTAGTAACTGATTTTATGTGTGCATATATATAGAGAGATTACATAACCCATGTTTTAAATCATGACCCATCCCACCTAGTTTATTGAGAAAAAATTGAAACTGGTTGTTTTTTGTCATGACTTATATGTAGTTCAAACCCTCAGTCATCCTACCAAAGTACAATTGGGGCAAGGCGGGACGAGTTTGGATTTTTGGGTAAAATAAATGGGACGGCTTTGGATTTACCCTTGAAAACCGAGACAGTTTGGGAGCAATTCTTAACCCAACGCTCGGACAAATTCACAAACCGACGCTTTACAGTGTTGTTCGGCCGAATCCACAAACCGCTAACACAATCACCTGGAACCTCTATTACTTATACTGATGTCCTTCCTGCTTGGCCTCATAAGCACCACAGCTTCAACGTCCAACTTTTACGTGCATGCACCAAGGTTTGAGATTTTGATTTCGTGTCTGGTTTCAGTCCTGGTCGAAACCGAAATTTCGATTGAAATTTTAAAATTTCGATCAAAATTTTGGAAATATTTTGAAATTGTCAATAATGACCGAATTTGTGAAAAAAAAAATAAAAATTAAATTTAAGTCTTTTATAATTGTGCAAACATATTTACTTGAATTGTTTAAAGAATACGCACCAAAAACATAATAAGCTTGCATGGACAATTATAAGTGATAACCAAGATGGAATACAAGTAAACTGAAAACAAAACTTGATTTTGGAGGGTCCTCACATGCTTTCGGCCGAAATTTGTACAAAATGCACGAAAGCCACGCAAAATTTGGCTGATTTCACTGACAGCCCACCAAAAGATCCGACATAGTTTGACCCTTCTCATTTTTCCAGACCCCACATGCTTTTCAACGAAATACCCACAAAATTTCGTCAAAATTCACACAATTTTATCGAAACTCACACAAAATGCCAACTCAGTCTGAGCTCCATTGGTTTTCGGTCAAAATTTCATCGAAATGTAGCGAAATACACAAAAACTCTCCGAAATACCCAAATTCAATCGAAATACAGACTTTCAGGATTTCGCATAGGCTTTTATTTCGATAGCGGCCGAAACCGAAATTTCATACTGAAATTTTGTAATTTCGATCGAAATCTCAATCCATGGCATGCACAAGTATCTCGTCCCCACGAGGCACCCACCACCCTAGCACAAAGGGTGAACCCTAGGATTCTACCCCACCGAATCCACAACGATGAGAACCCTACAAGGCTAAGAGCGACTCAAATCCATGGGGATTTCACATAACGATTCAAAAGAATTGAATCGGAAGGGAAAAGGGTTGAAGTCCATAAACAAACATCCATCAAGAGATATGGGGAACAAATACCCAAATCGAATGATTGATGGGTCAATTGAAGGCATCAAGGGCATGCATAAAGATCTCGAAGAATTGAGGATAGATATAACCTTGCAGGAGATGAGATAAATCCCTTGATTCAAGAGAAAGGAAGAAGAAAAAACCAAATTTGGGGGTTTTGCTTGGAGGCACAATTAATTTGGATTACATCTTTGATGATGACAACCCTCTAGCCCCTTGGTCGACAAAGAGAGGATCCAGTTCTTGATGGTCAAGATAATTCGTGATTGGATAAGAAGCTAGGTATTGGAGAAAGACCAAAGGATCCATCCCGCCGAAAAAGATGTGTCGGCTAGGAATGTTGAACACTGATGACGAAGTTCTTAGTGGTAAACCTTTTGAACAAGGTTCTGACGATGGTAATGTCGAAGGACAGACACAACAAGGAAGAGGAGGTAGCCGTGGAGGAGATGACTCCTCTGACCATGTTACGAGTTACCTATGAGCATACTAGTGGAAGTGGAACTAGACGAGTTGATGGTTGGGAAGATGAGTATGAGAGGACTTCTTCACCTTCCAAAGGACCATCACATGGAGTAGGGGCAAAGATTTTCGGCACTGCTCATAAGGATGCATATGCACCACCATACCGATATGGTCCTCCATATCTCCCAGATCCATATCAACTGATATATCAAAGCTAGAGGCATCACAAGGAATGTATGATTACGAAGATCCTTCTTCCTCCTACGGCTACGCCTATGGATACCCCGCATACGATTATAGTCAGCAGCAATATAGTCAGGGCCATGAAGATGTTGGTCATTAAATCTATGGCTATTATGGGCATCATCCGGTCCGCAGCACATCAATAAGAAGATACAGCCCGTCGTGGTACAAAGCTTTGGGAGTTCTGAGCTAGTATGCCAAATTAGGTGAGTCAATTGACACTTTGACATTGAGACTTTAGAGTTGGAATTGACACTTGAAACTTAAAATTGAAACATTTGGATGGCTATAATAATATTTATGCTTGATTATGTAATATATTTTTGTTGGATGGTTGCATTAGTAAACTTGTGCTTGATTGCATATTTAGATAATTGTAATAACATCCCCAGCCTGTATAAAGGAGGAAAAATGTTTTAAAATATATTGATAAATCATAAACCTAATATTATAACTTAGGAAATAGAAACTTAGGTAAGTTGGGTCACTACTATCCAACCATAGACCTCAAAGGAGTGATGTTTGTCACAAGTTGAGCAGATCATCCAGATTCCAACCGTACACCTCTAGTAATGGTGCATGTGAATCTTGTCGTGATTATTAACTAACCTAAGGTCTTAAACCATAAACCTTAAAACCTTAATCCTAAAAAGGCTAAAACTCAACCCTAAATATTTATAAAGATTACTTATATATTTTAGAATTTTTCCTTAATTTTTAGGATTATTTATTTTATTTGAATTTTTAAAAGAAAAAAGACATGCCTATGCTTCCATTGTTGTCAAGGCGCACACCTAGGCGCACTAGGCGCCCGTTGATAACTAGGCCCCAGTGCGCCCAGGCGCACCTCACTAAGCGGCGGCCTAGGCGCACCTAGGCTAGGCGCACGCCTAGTTTTAGGCAATAACTTTTGGAAACATTTACCACATAGTTAGAAGGTCAGATATTCTATATCTATTGGTTTATAGGCGTTTTGGGCACTGTGGATGAAGATGATTCAGTGTGGACATCAACTTGGGCATTGCACCATGTATTTTTTGTCAATAAAATCTGTGTTCTATCCCTAATGATAGAGAGAGCTTATATTTAGATTGATGTGTGTATCTCTCTATCAAATATGTAAATACAGTCCATTTAGAAACCTATGCTACCAAAATCTCCAACCTTCTAAATAAGTCATGTTTTAATCATGACTTATTCAGTAAGCGTTCGCTACGTGATTATTTTCCCGTTTCTTGAAAAAAGTCATGATTTAATGAAGAAAAAAAAATCATGATTTTCACAGTTTAATGTACTTCACAAAAAATGTTGGAGCATCTATATAGAAAAAGATTTTAAAAATCTATTCCCGAATCTTTATCGACTTTTTCGACTCTCGATTTTTTTGACATCTCCCCTAGTCGGTTATTTTTCATGACTTTCGTCTTGGTAACAAAGTCTAGCAATAATGAAGAGTGGGATAAAATTGTATTGAAAAGATGATAAGCAACACAATGTGTTTTCAATCTTATGTTGAGTAACTCTGTTCATATGAACAGCTAAAAAGGGAAGATTCCTCAACTATCATTCTTGAATATTTGATGTCAGACCAAACGATGAAAACTGATCATCCCCCAACTACTTAGATTGAAAGGGAATTTTTTGTTTTTGGGCATAGTTGTGCTCAGAAAATAACTTGAAAACCAGAAGTATGAAAGTTCAGTGACAAATTGAATTCAATCACTTCACAATTTTAAAGAATTTTTTGTACTCTTATTAAAGGAAAGCAATATCGATTTATTTAGGGTGACATGCAGACAATCCACCCTTTTTTTTTTTTTTGACATCGGCGGGTGTCCCGAAATCTTTCGGGCAATGGCCCACTTCAGGCTCGGACTAATCCCTCCGGGAGTGAAGCCCGACCCACTCGGCAATTCCCACTTCACTCCTGGGTAAATCGAGGGGAGGAAGAGTTGAACCCACAACCTCATCACCAAAGCATCAGTTGCTTTGCCAACTCTCCAATCCCCTGGTGGGTTAAGACAATCCACCCTTGATGCAGCTTTTGTAGTCATGATAACCTTTATGAAAAGCTTCCATATCTAAGCAAGACACTGAGATTGAACCTCATTTATTGGTTTAGTCTAACGATTGATCAAGAATTTTTCTCTATCAGATATTTTCCTGCTATACATGTGGGCCCGTGTGTGTGTGTCCAGATATCTAAAATTAGCATTCTTTTAACAAGAAGAGAGCATGGCAAACAAAATTTGCAGAGAGAGAGAGACTGAATCCTTGAAAGAACAATTAAATATTGTTTCATTTCAGCTCACTGGCTTCTAACATGTGCCACAAAGATGAATGCAATCCACTATGTAAAATCTTGCTTTCTACCCTCTTTGTCAAGGCTCTTTCCTAGTCTAAGAGAACCTTAGAAGGGTTGTTCCCTAATTGCATGAGCTTAAATTGTGTAACTAACAAGAATTAAGATATGTCAACTAACAAGATAGGTCTTCCTAGCAGTCATATGTCATTTTAGATTTCCTAACATGACACTCATTGTCCAAGTTGGCTTGGCCAGGTTTTCAGCACTAAACTTAGAGGGTTGACATCAAATTGACAGGCAATTCTGAAACTATTATCAATCTTCCTTAAAGTCAACCCTATCGTAATGGTATAAAGGAATAAGATTTGAATGATAAAATATAGATGATACAATATATATATATATATATATATATATATATATATTTGCATCTCCAAATTGTTAGCTAGAAGTTTCAGAATTTGTTGATTTTTTTGGAGCACATCCACAAAAATCAACACATTCTAAAACATCTAGACCTATCAAAAGTTCTCTTCAAATTAACGGTTAAAATGGATGGTCAATAAAGCCTTCTCGATTTGATGAACCTAGAGGTTTTAGAATGTGCCGATTTTTTGTGGGTGTGCTATCTAAGGCAAGGTGATCATCCTCCCACAAAATCAATAAATTCCGAAACCTCTATCAAACGATTTGGACAATGCATGTCTAACTCGGTGGCAAAGTAGCTCGTGCACATGTGTGTATATGTATAATTCAATGTGTCCCCAACGTGTACATGTCCAAATTTTTTGACAAATGTCGTGTCTACGTGTTCGTGTCCGTGTTTCTTAGGGTACTTTTGTTTGGATGCAAAAAAGTTTTACAATAAAACCAATTTCAGCAGGTAAAGAGTGATACATTGTTTGTCCTCATAACATAATTGATGATCCACAAATAAGCAAATTTAATAACCGACCAAAAATTTTAATCAAAATCAAAGTATGCATTACATAGTACCGAATCACATACTAATGTGTAGAAAAGGAAATTGCCCAGACATGCCAAGAGAATGGACGAGAAGAAAGGTATAGCTCCTAAAATGTATATAAACCAAACGAATGAAGTTCATACTTGGCAGATTTGGCTTGAGGTCCACAGTCAACTGAATTGCAATCAAGCCATCATTTACATCTCTAGTACCTAGTATAGCTCTTGAATCCCCAACATTCCCAATTACAAGATCTTGACCCTACAGAAGTAGCAAGCACATCCAAGTTGAAATCAGTAAAATATCAAATTATCTTGGAACAGTGATTTTTCTGTTCCTCATTCAAATTAACGATGAAAAGGAACAGCCACAATATCCACATATATTCCTCTTAATTGTATAAGCGTGAGTCAGCGTTACTACTGCCGTGCCACAACATCAACAAATAAAGAGTAAGGTTATTAACCACAGCATTACCTGCTTGATCAGCGTGACTGCTGTCGTACCACTGCAAAAGCAATCGATATTTTGATGTAATTTCAGCTCTTTATCCATGACCTTAAAAGCCTTCAGGAATGATTCCTTCAGTGTCGTAAATATCTCCGGATGCTTCTCCCTCTCTTCAGAATCAATGGAAACACCGGTTTCCTCATCTAGGCATACAGATGCAGTTTCATCTGAATTCATGCTTCCAGCTGTACTCATACTGTTCAGTCTTTGATCATCTGCTCCGATGTTTACTTCCAAATGAGCACTCAACTTCAGAGGGAGGGAATCTCTTACTCTCCTTGCAACCAGATGGCCAAATGGTCCATGCCCATCAAAAACGCCACAGAAAACTGTGTCCGTTCTCGAACCAAAATTCTGCGAACAAATGAGTAAGGAATCGAAGTCACAAACTTGCAGCATGTGCATCAACTAAAAATCATACAACACAACCTGGCTGACAAGTCGTTCAAATGTATAGCATGTTCAGTTATGTTAAATGATAAATTGCCTCATAATTAGCGTTTTAGTCTTATCCCATCAAGATGGGTTGATTACATCCTAAAAATAAGAACCAGAAAAATAGAAAATAAAAGATCTCATTAGTTCAATTGAAATAAATATAAGGAATTCTAGAAATCAAGGGAAGCTGGTTCTAAGCAAGATAACTCAAACCACTGACAGAACGCACATGAAAATTTTGCCACCCATATGATAAAAGAACTAAATGGCAACACCATAAAAGCATGTGCTAATTGTTGAATCAGCCTACATCTCAAACACTGCAAACAGATAGCAGCTCCCTAAAGCAATGGAAGATGAAAGACTTTATGGTAAAAAACAACAAAATATTGCTGAGGTGATATGCAAGATCCATAAACGCAAATTTTTTGGGTATGATCACAAAAAACCTAATGTCAATTCAACGTGTTTGGCAACATTAAGTGAGGCAAAAATTGGAATCACAACAAGACTAGTGAATGATCCAAACCCAACACATTCATCTGGTCCTGATGTGGGATTTCCCAAAGGGAAAAACCTGTCGAGACTCGAAGGTTCTTCCAACCCCTACATGGGATTGGAAAAGCCTGCTGAGATGATGTGGGTTTTCCAAAGGGAAGATCTTTTCAATTCCGAAATGTTCTTCAAATCCCAACATGGGGATCAGATGAATTGCATCATCCCCAATAGCAAACGACAACGTGAGCAGATTTTATAGAAAGAATTGATTTGAGTTGGAGAGAAATAGGTACAAACCTCCCAGACGACCATGGCATCTTGGTTGGTCCCCTTCCTGCCCTGCTGGGTGAAGAGGGATGCGGCGGGGCTAGCCCCATTGAGGAACATCCTCCCAGGGATGCGGTGCAGCTGCTCCTCCCTCCGGGAATCGTGCAGGGAGCTCCGCGATGTCCCAAGCCTCTTCTTCGACCCCTTGCGTGCCGCCCTCTTGGCCGGGGATGCCGGGGAGGACGGAGCGGCTCCGCTCCGTCCTCCTCCGCCGCCGCCGTCCGACGACAGGCAGGACCCCATCCGTAGGGCCCTGATGATGTCCAGTAGGCACTCCAGACCAGCCAGACAGCCGACCTCGTTTCCTACTGGAGGATCCGTCGGTCTCCCCGCTTCCTCCCCCGCCACCACCGGGCGCCGGTCACCCGCCCTCCGACGGGATCCGATCGGAGCAGACCCTGGCCGGTGGTGGGGAAGGTGAATCGATCCGATTATCGCCAAAAAGACAGATTTGTTGGCTCCTTTCGGAGCACAGAAAGGAGAGGCTCTCCGATGGAATCTTATCAGTTCCTTCCTTCTCTCCCTTTCTTTTTTTTTTTCCCTGCGCCCTTTCCGTCCTCACAAAGCTTTTATATTAAAAAAAAACAAATCAACAAAAAAAAAGGAGCCAGATCAACCTCAAACTCCTTAGAAAAAGGTCGAACCCAGTTGAATCAGTGCGAGGAGAAGAGAATTCCACCACATGAATGAAAAATAAAATGCTCTCTCTCTCTCTCTCACTCTCTCTCTCTCTCTCTAACAAACTTTCATTAGAAATCAAATATTTCATGTATCCATGTACAAGCTTGAATAAACTAATAGGGAATGAACACAAAGGAGGAGGGAATACAAAAAACCAATAGAGATGAAGAGAGAGAGAGAGAGAAGAGAGAGAGAGGAAGAAATTTTGGAAAACTGATGAAAGGCAAAAGTAAAGGAGATATTAGGTGAAGAGAGAGAAACCCCTATCTAAAAGCAGAAGAATAAGGAGGCCTCGCTTTCAAACTCGTCTGCTTGACCCGATCCACCAGATCTCTCTCTCTCTCTCTCTCTCTCTCTCTCTCTCTAACCTTCCGTTTCCTCTCTCCAATCGCCTTTGCCTTCGCTTTCTTCGTGTCCTTTTTACCCCGCCTCTCTGTATTTCTCGTACCCTCTTTATTTATTTAATTTTAGTGTTTTTAACGGATTTTCTTTTTTTTTTGCAGGTTTTAACGGATATTTGATATCTTATTTTCGCGCTGTCCTATCCGGAAACCGCGATCCCCGAGGGCGAACCTGGTCCCTCGGCTCGGCTCGGCTCGGCTCGGCTCGCCTCGCCTCCGCTGGCTGGTTTTGAAGAAGGCCGCTGGTTGTTTTGGACTAGTTTTTGTCCGGTTTTGCTGCGGAAATCCTACAGCTTGCACGGTGGGCCCGGATTCCCACCCCCAAAACAGCGAGCGCCACGTTTATCTGCTGGGTCCCACCGAAGGAACGAATGTAACCGTGGTGTGGTGTGGTGGAATTCACCATGTGGGGATTTGTGATTTATCCTCTCAAACCCCCTTTGCCTTAAATATCCTTTTCTTTCTATTTTTTGACATTTGGGGGTTTATTGTTTTTTAATGATACAAATATATCAGTTATTGATTATGCATTTATTTTTCAGCCATTTATTTCTTGATTTCTTATATCCTTATCCACTATTAGCATTCATTTGAGTTTAATTATGTATATTTCATTCGGGATAAAGATAAGGATAAGGATAAGGTGGTCGAGAAAAGGGAAGGTTAGGATGGAACTTCTTTATTATTTAAGAAAAAATTTCTATATATCCCAAATACATGTAAACATATGTCAATCCTCACTCGATTCTTATTCACATACCAAATTCTTTGCAAATATCATTTTTATATCCCATATCCCAAGTCAAGCTCTAAGTAAAATAGGGTTGAAGTTGAATGATATGTAGCTTGATCGGAGCTAGTAAAGTTTTGTCGACATAGTTTTGTTTCAATTTTTCCTTCCATATTTTAAACCAACTTTATAATCATACAACCATACTCTCTCTCTCTCTCTCTCTCTCTCTCTCTCTCTCTCTCTCTCTCTCTCTCTCTCTCTCTCTCTCTCTCTCTCTCTCTCTGGCATAGAATATATTTGTGCGCACAAGCCACTTTCGGTGAGATTGTGTAATATCCAATGAGTTTAGGTTGCTACTGTGCTTCACACTCATTGAAGATATTCAAGTACGATACAGTGCTTCATGAAGACCAAAATATTGAAAATTAATCTCTGAATCAGAGGTGTTGCAGTAAAAGCAGCGATATGAATTGCACAAATGAGATATATGTTTTTTGTTTTAAAACATTAGCATAACTATCATGCACACGTGTAGGGGCACGATAGTCTCTATCAACAATCTAGCGATCTAAGATATGCAAAAGATCTACAAATAGAACATCATGCATATCACAGAGATACTAACTAGGGGTTTAGATTTTATACATGTGTCTGAATCTTTTAACTGGAAAGATTTGTCGAATATTTTTCGAGATCGCCTCAATGATGAGACGAAGATGATCTTCGTGCTCCGAGCATATGATCTCTACGATGATCTATGTGGATCACTTAAATAAACATCATGCACGAAAGAGAAAAGATATGTCGCAATCTTCCCCGCACCTCCACGAATGAGAGTAGAAGAATCCTTGAACGATGAGGATTCCTCGAAGAAGACAAGCTTCTCCACACAAGGGGGGAGACAAAAAAGGACGATGAACTCCACATAGAAGTGGATGATGACCCACCACAAGGACCTTAAGCTCAAAGGCATGAAAGGAATACCTTTGGTAGCACCTAATTCTTTGTGCAGCGAGAGATCCTCACAGAGCTATCTCTGAGTGCAAGCTTCGGCAACCCACCATCACGCCAAACGAAGAAGAAGATGGAGAGGGACAGTCGCTCACCAAGTCCTTAAAAGCCTTATAAAAGATATGCAATAATTTAACCTTTAAAACCTGCTGTAGACACACAAATTGTGTCTAACCCGGACCCGACTTGCATGCAACTATGCGGAGGCAAACCCGATATACACTCGGGCCCGGACCCGACTTGCATGCACCAATACGGATGCAAACCCGACACGCACTCGGACCCGGACCTGACTTGCATACACCAATGTGAATGCAAACCCGACACGCACTCGGACCCGGACCCGACTTGCATGCACCAATGCGGATGCAAACCCGACACGCACTCGGACCCGGACCCGACTCGCATGCACCAATGCAAAGGCAGACCCGACCCGCGCCAAGCAAGGGGCCGGGTGGGCCCATCCCCAAGTGGGGCCAACCCGGCCCCCCTATAGGAATCTGAACCCCTTAGGGGGGTGGCCGGGCATGCAAGAAAAAGAAAAGAAAAGAAAAGAAGGAAAAGAAAGAAAGAAAGAAAAGAAAGGAAAGAAAAGAAAAGAAAAGGAAACAATACCGCCATGCGCGGGGGGAGGTTGCGTATGACGTCTACATAAGCGTGGATCTGTGTCGATCCCTCGATCAGACGGACAAGAAACGAAGCCGGGTCGCCATCGACTTTCTGTGCAAGATTCAAAATAAATCTAAAAATGATTAAGCCATAATTACCCCGCCAGAAAAGGAAAGCAAATAAAGGTTTATTCCCCTCTTCAATTGAAGAATAAATCTTGGGTAATTATGGAAAAAATATTAAAGGGATTCAAATAAACTTTCCATATCTCTCCCCTCCCCCCTTCACCTATAAATAGAGGGGGAGGGGGAAAGCTCAAAAGGTCGGATGGCAAGAAACGAAGAAGCTCTGCAAAGGAGGAGACGCGCCCTTCATCAACCCAAGGCTTCACGAGGCACGGGCAAGCCTATCCCTTCGGGACAAGCTTAGTCCATTGAAAGTCCTCATCAACGTGAAGACCCTTGCACAAGAAGATCAAGCCTTCGACTCCGTGCACGAAGAAGAAAGCTCAGAGAAGAAGAACCCTTCGACTCCGAAGACGCCAGAAGCAAAGGCCGGAGAAGAAGATCGGAGCGGCACTACCCCGTCATCTCCAACAAGCCTTCGACTTCGATTAAGTCCAAAAGCCTGGAGAAGAAGCCGACACTATAACCGTCGCAGGTAGAAAGCTGAATACGAAGTGAGGAAGCTCTGCAGAAGAGGAGACACGCTCTTCATCGACCCAAGGCTTCACGAGGCACGGGTAAGCCTATCCCTTCGGGACCGGCTTAGTCCATTGAAAGCCCTCATCAATGTGAAGACCCTTGCACAAGAAGATCAAGCCTTCGACTCTGTGCACGAAAAAAAATCTCGGAGAAGAAGAACCCTTCGACTCCTAAGACGCCAGAAGCAAAGGCCGGAAAAGAAGATCGGAGCGGCACCACCCCGTCGTCTCTAGCAAGCCTTCGACTCCGATCAAGCCCAAAATCCCGGAGAAAAAGACCGAAGCGTCATCACCCATCGCCTTCGCCAAACGTCCACTCTATCCACGAAGAAGAAAGCTTGGAGAGGAACACCCAAAGCGTCGCTACACCCGTCGTCTTCAGAGCAAAGCCGATGCTACAACCATCGCACGGAGATCGGTGCTACCCCCACCATCTTCAAAGGAACTCTTCGACTCCGATCACGCCAAAGAAGCCCGGGGAAAAAGAAAAGCAAAGTCGTTCCTACCCCCGCCATCTTCAAAGGAACTCTTCGACTCCGATCACGCCAAAGAAGCCCAGGGAAGAAGAAAAGCAAATTCATCGCTATATCCATCGTCTTCAAAGCAAAGTTGACGCTACAACCATCGCACGGAGATCGGTGCTACCCCCGTCGTCTTCAAAGGAACCCTTCGAATCCGATCACACCAAAGAAGCTAGGAGAAGAAGAAAAGTCGAGCCGACACTTAAACCGTCGAGGAAGCCAGAAGCATTGAAGACATAGCCACCGCCGTTCGAGGAGAAGATCGAGTCGACACCGAAGCAAAAGTCCACGCAAGAAGCCAAATCAAAAGCCCCGGTAAAGCCCGCACCAAAGCAACGCAAGTGCCAAAGCCAAGCGACTACGCCGGTCAAGAGCAAAAGCACCGCACGTTCTAGCCGATACGACGCGAAGTCCGGAAGAACGAAAGCATCACAAGTCTCCCCCGTCTACGTCCAAGCGCAAGCGCCAAAGCAAAGCAAAAGCCAGAGCCACGCCAAAGCTAAGCCAAAGCCCAAAGCCAAAGCCAAAGCCAAAGCCGACGCCAAAAACATGATCGATGCTGCGAACCAATGACAAGGATACCAAGGTCTAGCAAGGGTCGAGAAAGACACGAAGACCGAGGAGCAACGCCGAAAACCCCTAGCCGAGAAAGTGCGAAGCACGGAAGGGACAAAAGCAATTGTGGATATTCCTTAGCCTCTCAAAGAACCCTCACCCTGTAAAGACCTCTGTCCTGGGCAACCCCTTCAGAGCTCTCGCACGAATACCACGTGGAGACGCAGATCAAAGGGACCCTTCAGAGGATCTCTCCCATAATCTCCTGATCAATATTCGCAGCACCCGGCTCACCACCCCCGAGTCCCCGAGTCCCGGTATCTATAATCTCGTGTGTTCGCAATAAAGACGACCTGGATCTTTTTCTGCGCATACACCTGCAAACCATAGACATTTATAAGGAAAAAGCCTCAATCCCATGCAAACTAGGTTATTGGCCGAACCCGATTCGCCCAGGTGTCGGGGTGCCTGTTGATTCGGGATCGGTGTGATTCATCGGTCGGGGCTGAGTAATGAAGAAGGAGGATGGTTGGGGATGGGTTCCGTGCCAGAAGACAACCGGAGAAGAGAATAGTCAGGGGGTTGGGTGCCGGAGGAGGACGATCGAAGCCATTCCATACCAATTGGGGAGGAGGTCAATGGCAAAGTTGGACCGTGCGATTCAATCGAATCAAACGATTGATATATCACATCGCATCTATCTACCATAGCTCATACCACAGTCTATCATCCCTCTCTCTCTCTCTCTCTTTATATATATATATATATATATATATATATATATATATGGCAGGGATACTCTTACTAATGGAATCTTACTAATGAAAGTTGCAAATCGCCTTTTACCTAACCTAGAGGTTTCAGAATTTGATAAAACTTGGTGGGGATGCTCTCTATGGCAAGTTGATCATCCTCACCAAAAATCATCAAATTCTATAACCTCTAGGGGCATCAAATGTTAGGAGCTTTATCGACCGTTCATTTTAACCGTTAATTTGAATAACAACTTTGATGCCCCTAGAGGTTATAGAATTTGATGATTTTTGGTAAGGATGATCAACTTGCCATAGAGAGCATCCCCACCAAGTTTTATCAAATTTTGAAACCTCTAGGTAGGTAAAAGGCGAATTGTAACTTTCATTAGTAATATTCCATTAGTAAGAGTATCCCTCCCCACACACACACACATACATACATATTCACCTAGCCAAAATTGTTGACATTTAATGCACATGTGGCAGCCTCTCTATGCAATTACACTATTTGAATGGTAAACTCGATTTCACAAAATCATTTACCATATATATATATATATATATATATATATATATATATCTACACACACACACACACACACACACACACACAGAGGGCATATATAGTGCGGTGGAGGTAAAAGGTGCTGTGAGAGTCGGGCCCGTCCGATCGAAACTGGCAGAATCGATATTACTTCGAGCTTCCGACTTGAACTCGCGAAATCGAAGACTTAGTTTGACCTGGGTTGTCAGGAGCTTTTTTATTGGACTTTAGCCTCGAGATGGTGTAACCGATTTTGCTTCGAGCTTCCAACTTGAATGGGTGGAATCGAAGTCTTAGGTTGACCTAAGTTTCCAAGAGCCTTTTGGTGCCCTGAATGGGCAGAATGGAGTTTCAAGAGACTTCAATTTTGAGAATAAGAGATATTTTATTGATAAACCAAATTAATGGTTACAATTTTTTAGAAACTGCTCGACAAATATTGTGAACTCGCCTTTCCAGTCACTCAACCTTTTCGCCAGAGCTTACTTACTGATGCCGGTATACGTGAACGTCGTTTGCTTTTGCATCCACGTATTATGTTGACTCACTTCCTTATTGATGTTGTATTTTCCTTATCTCGGCCTGGTTCTTGCTGGCGAGGTAGCCATCGAGTCGCCCCTCTTAGATCAAGTCTTCGATGTGATGCTGTAGCTTTTGACATGTGGAGGTTGGTTGTCCATGACTGTGATGTAATTCGCAATAGACAGTCATTTCCTTCGTATGCTCCAAATTCGGATAGAGAGGTTGCAACCATTTGCATAAGGGC
Organism: Chamaelirium japonicum; assembly: GCA_947650365.1. Classification (NCBI taxonomy): domain Eukaryota; kingdom Viridiplantae; phylum Streptophyta; class Magnoliopsida; order Liliales; family Melanthiaceae; genus Chamaelirium; species Chamaelirium japonicum. The sequence goes on along the minus strand of OX393559.1, from coordinate 63,238,628 downwards.
TAGTTCTGCAAGTAGGTGAAGATGTTTTCAATCGAGGTGTTCATCTTAGTGAACACCTTTGGCTCTCTCGAAGTTTGCCTCTTCCCTGCTAGAGGAGCTTTCGGATCTTCATTGTGCCTTTTGGTCGGTACCTTCTGGTCGGATACGGAATTGACAAACTTCTTGCAGCGAGGTTCGTTTCAGGCTTCGTCGGCCTTTTTGTGTCGGGAGTCGCGAGACTCACATGGCTCGCGTAGTCTTTTGGCCCGCTAATTATCTTCCACCTCTATCTCCTGCTGTACGTGCCTGAACATTGCCTGAGAATGCAGGATGAAGTCAATATAGACATGGAGTTCCGGCCGTATAGCTTTTAGAATGCTAGTATGATGGCCTTCTTATTATGGGACCAGTAGATGAGCTCGGAATGCTCATTGCGGAACCTCATCGTGAAGGTCCTTAGGGACTCATCGAAGGCCATCTTCAGCCGGTAGAGTGTGTCCAGCTTCTTTTCCAACTTCAAGTTTAGCCTGTAATGGTCCTTGAAGAGTTCCGCCAACTCTTCGAAAGTGCCACGTACCATACCAGTAGATAGAGTGTGGTACCAGTCGAGGGTAGGTCCCTCAAGGATTCCTGCAAACATATAACAAAGAACGTGGTTCTCATACTCGTATAACGTCATAGCCTGCTTGAAGGCCAGAATATAGAGAGCATGGTCTCCCTTGATGCAGTTGAACTTGGTAAACTCAGTGTTCGCCAACCCTTAGGAAATAGGGTTGCAAGCACTTCAGAACGTAGAGGCCCCACTGAACTGATTAGCTATCTACAGTCTTGATGGCGGTGTCCCACATCAACGGTATGCCTTAGTCTATTGAGTAGATCACGGTGTTGATTGCTTTCGAGCGCGAATGGATGGGGTGTCCCGTAGACCCCGTTGACTCTGGTGATCTTTCTCAGTGATGGCTCAGTGCTCCGTCGACGTCGAAGCGATCTCACACTATTTGCATGGTGCTTGCGTGGATGCCTGACACCTCTTGGTACGCGATCCATACGGTTCTTATAGATGATGACTCGTGGCTAGGTGATTCCTTAGTGGTTCTTCATTAGCAGTGGGAGTGTTATAGACCACATGTTGGAATTTAATCCCCACAGAGGCTCGCAGCGGAAACGATTTTGCGATCGAAAGACCGTTCATGGTGCACGTTACACGATTTAAACTTTCATCGAAACTAATCTACATATGTGTGCATGTGTATGCACGTGAATCGAACACCCTAACGGCAATCTAGCGTAATGATTAACTAGCATGTATGCAAATCATAATACTCGCTAGATCTACTTGTTAGATTACACATACCTTTCGTACGGATCTTTTAACCGCGAAGAATTGTCTTCTTTGTCGATGGAGACGAAAGATCGTTCGCGAAGATGCCGATGGTACGATTGGAGACGTTGCCTTCTTGTTCACCCGATCTCACACGATGCACGGAACGTCGCTCTCGGATCTCTGAGTGCCTTCGAAGAACGACCCTTCTCCTTCTTCAGAACTCCACGCGAGGAAGACGAAGTTGCAAGCGGGAAACGGGAGAGAACTAGAGAGATGAGAGGAGGGGGGGTTTGGTTTTTTCACACATAGGGCCGGCGCCCTATAGGTCCTTTTATAGGGCCGGCCTACCCCCTTGGATAAGGATCCAAGGGGATAAAGACCTCCCACAATTATCTCTCCATTATCTCCTTTTTATCTCTCCTCGTATTTATCCGTTTTCCCACTTTTTAGGGCTCGACTTTATCCGTTTTATCGCCCTATCCCTATCTATATGGCCGGCCCTATAGATGAGGGATTCTTATCCCTACATCATAGGGTCGGCCCTAGCAAGGTGTCTCACTACTAGGGTCGGCCAACAGTGAGGTCCGGCAGAGTGAGGTTTTTACCAAAACGCCCTGACGCCTCATTTTGACTATTTCTAGCGTGCGATGCCTAGCGGCCTGTGGACGCGGAAAAAAGCGCGGGTCGTCTTTATTGCGAATCACACGAGATTACAAGTGTGGCCGGGACCCGGGTGGCTCGGGTGTAGCGAGTCCGGGTTGCGGCGAGTTTTGATCAGGGGATTGTGGGAAAGATCTTCTGGGGGATCCCTTTGATCCGCGTCTCCATGTGGTGTTCGTGCGAGAGCTCTGAAGGAGTTGCCCAGGACAGGGGTCTTTACAGGGAGAGGGTTTTGGAGAGGCTAAGGAATGTCCACCGTTGCTTTGTCCCTTCCGTGCTTCGCGCTTTCTCGGCTAGGGGGTTTTCGGCTTCGTTCCTCGGTCTTCGCGTCTTCCTCGTTCCTTGCTTGACCTTGGTGTCCTTGATCGTCGGTTCGCGGCGTCGATCGAGCTTTTCGCGTTTGCTTTGGGTTTGGCTTTTTGGCCTTGGCTTGGCTCCGGCGTGGCTCTGGCTTTTGCTTTGCTTCGGCGCTTGCACTTGGACGTAGCTGGGAGAGACTTGCGATGCTTTCGTTCTTCCGGACTTCGCATCGTATCGGCTAGAACGTGCGGTGCTTTTGCTCGTGGCCGGCGTAGTCGCTTGGCTTTGGCACTTGCGTTGCTTTGGCGCGGGCTTTACTGGGGCTTTGCTTTGGCTTCTTGCGTTGGCTTTAGCTTCAGCGTCAACTCGATCTTCTTCTTCGAACGACGTGGGCTACTTCTTCGGTGCTTCGACGGTTTGCGTGGCGACTGGACTTCTCTTCTTCTCCGGGCTTCTTTGGCGTGATCGGAGTCGAAGAATGCTTTCGAAGATAGTGGGGGTAGCACTGATCTCCGTGCGACGGTTATGGCGTCGGCTTTTGTTGATGAAGACGACGAGGGTAGCGACGGTCTCCGTGCGACGGTTGTAGCGTCGGCTTTTGTTGATGAAGACGACAAGGGTAGCGACGGTCTCCGTGCGACGGTTGTAGCGTCGGCTTTTGTTGATGAAGACGACGGGGTAGCGACGCTTCAGACGATCTGCTCCAGGCTTTCTTCTTCGTGGATGGCGCAGGCGTTGGTCGAAGACGACGGGGTGATGACGCTTCGCTTCTCTCCTCCGGGCTTTGGAGCTTGATCGGGATCGAGGATTTGTTGGAGCCGACGGGGTAGTGCCGCTCCGAGCTTCTTCTCCGACCTTTGCTTCTGGCGTCTTCGGAGTCGAAGGGTCTTCTTCTCCGGCCTTTGCTTCTGGCGTCTTCGGAGTCGAAGGGTCTTCTTCTCCGAGCTTTCTTCTTCGTGCACGGAGTCGAAGTCTTGATCTTCGTGTGCAAGGGTCTTCATGTTGATGAGGACTTTCAGTAAGCCGATCCCTCGGGACAGGCTTGACTGTGCCTCGTGAAGCCTTGGGTCGGTGAAGAAGCGTCTCCTCTTCTGCAGAGCTTCGGCGTTTCGTCTTCAGTCTTCGACCTCTTCTTCATTCCCCCACCCCCTCTATTTATAGGCAAAGGGGAGGGGAGAGAGATATGGGAACTTTTTAATTTTAAATCCCTTTTGTATCTCTCTCATAATTACCCGGGATTTCTTCATCCATTGATGAGGGGAATAACATTTAGTTGTTTTCCTTTTCTGGCGGGTGCAATTATGGCTGGATTTCGCACACGAAATCGATGGCGATCGGGCGCTTCTTCTTGTGCGTCGGATCGAGGGATCGGCGCAGATCCGCGTGTGTGCAGACGTCATACGCAACCTCCCCCCGCGCATGGCGGTATTTTCTTCCTTTTCTTTCTTTTCTTTCCTTTTCTTTTCTTTCCTTTTCTTTTCTTTCTTTTCTTTTCTTTCCTTTTCTTTTCCTTCCTTGCAGGGCCGGTCGGCCCCCCATGGGGTTCGGGTCCTAGTAGGGCCGGCCCCATGTGGCTCGGGTCCTAGTAGGGGCCGGCCCCATGGGGTTCGGACCCTAGTAGGGGCCGGCCCCCCTTGAAGCATGGGGTCCGCTCCTCTTTGCTAGGTGCGAGTCGGGTCCGGGTCCGCATTGGTGAGGGCGAGTCAGGTCCGTGTGTCGGGTTTGCATCCGCATCGGCACACGTAAGTCGGGTTCGGGTCCGACGAAATTCGTGTGTCTACAAATGCCCCCTCAAGGACGAGTGCGACGGTGAGAGCGCATAGGGTTTGGACACGTAGGAATCGTAGAGCACTTGTCCTTGATTCCTTTTGTGGGCGGGGTCAGGAGTCTATTTAAGGACCCCTACCCCCTTCATCCGTCGTTGTGCTTCTTTGCAAAGGTTCTGTCGGCTTCTGAAGACCGTTGTCGGAAGAGAGCTGCCTGGGGTTGCACGAGACTTGCTCCGTCTTCCTGGTGTCGCCTCTTTCGTCGGCTTTGTGCTTCTTCGCGAGGGTTCTCCCGGCTTCTGAAGATCGTTGTCGGAAGAGAGCTGCCTGGGGTTGCACGAGACTTGCTCCGTCTTCCTGGTGTCGCCTCTTTCGTCGGCCTTGTGCTTCTTCGCGAGGGTTCTGCCGGCTTCTGAAGACCGTCGTCGGAAGAGAGCTGCCTGGGGTTACACGAGACTTGCTCCGTCTTCCCGGTGTCGCCTCTTTCGTCGGCGGCGATGGTGCGCGATTTTGCGGTCGTTGCGAAGGCGGGCTCGAAACGGCGTTGCGGCGATGACCGAGGCGGGGAGGATGTAGGAGCGCGGCTGAGGTGCGGGTCGCCTTCGTCGTCTCTCTCTTCCTCCTTCTTCTTCTTCTTCTTCTTCTTCTTCTTTTTCTTTTCCTTTCTTTTCTTTTCTTTTTCCTTTCTTTTCTTTTCTTTTTCCTTTTTCCTTTTCTTTTTCTTTTCTTTTTTTTTTCTTTTTCTTCTTCTTCTTCTCCGTCGGTCCTGGGCTGCGTGGGCAGCAGCGGCAGCAGCACCGGCACGGCGCGCGCGCGGGGCTGCGCGTGGGCAGCGCGGGCGGCGTGGTGCGGCGTGCGGATGGAGGCGGTGCTGGCGGCGCGGGGCCGGAGGTCGCGGGGCCGGACGGGTCGGGCTCGGGGGTCGGAGATCGGGGGGCTGCGCGGGGCCGGACGGATCGAGCTCGGAGGCCGGAGGTCGCGGCGCGGAGGTCGGGGCCCGAACGGGTCGGGGTCGCGGGCCGGCGCCCCCCGAGTTGAACGGCGAAGAAGAAGGAGAAGGAGGGGGGCTGCGGGGCCCCCCTTCCTTCTTTGCTGTTGGCTTCTAATTGGGACGGGGCTGCGGGGCCCAAGTGGCAACTGCTGCTCTCTCTCTTTTTCTTTTTTTTTTTTTCTTTATAGCAGCTAGCGACGCGGAGTCGTATAGCGGGGGCCGAGCTGGCAGGTGGCTGCAGCTTTGGCTGGGTATTGCTGGCGTGATGGGTCGACACGGGTGGTGTCGGCGCAGTCGGGCCGGCACGATTGTGTCGACGAAGCTGGATCAGCACGGGTGGAGTGTGGGCCCGCGGGGGCGTATTGCGAAGGCTCGGGCGCCAGTGGTGGCGGGCCAATGAGTCGGGTGGTTCTCCTGACAGGGGTGCAGGCCCCCTCAGTTTTTTTTTTTGCACGCACTTGTCTTGACTTGCCTCCCTTCATGGTCCTCCAGGGCTCGCATCTTCGAGAGTTTGACTTCTCCAGGGTGGATAGCCTCCCTTCATTGCTCCGTGTCTTTGTGCACGAGCGCATCACAGAAGATGGAGTCGCGGATGCGACTTGTAGGATGCCGAAATTAAGCGAGAAGATTCACACTGACGAAGGGATCTCCATAAAGCTTCTTCGGCCGAGTTTGAGTCTTCCATTCCACCACTGTGATGAAGATTTCGTGCCTACACCAGTTGTTGCCTCGAAGATATGCGCCAGGCTGACCCGATGGGGGACCGATTCTTGGCCTCGGGGAGACGTCCAGTACCTTTGCGGCTTTCGCGAATGGATGGGCGAGCTCTACGAGGTCTTTGGCGCAGAACCTGAGATGAACTTATTGGCCAAATTTCTGGCGCCGGCTCGTCGAGAGTACAGTCGTCCTGAGGGGATATACCGCGCACTTTGTGAGCTTTGGTGTCCGGAAACCAACACCTTCCTCACTGGAGCGGGGGAGATAGGCATCTCGCTTCGCGACGTCCATATCGTTTCCGGGTGCCCCGAAGTACGGAATTACTACCAGGAGGAGGTGCCAGCCTTGAAGGACCTATTGGACAGCAGCTACGCTCCGAGCTCTTGTCTTCTTCTGTTCAAGGCACATGCTATCATTGCGGCGCGGGATCAATCAGATCGAGTGCGTCCTTCTTCTTGGGTCGACTTTTGGTTCAGAGGCGAGTATAGGTCTCCGGCGCCTTCAGCTCACCCAATGTGGAAGATCGCTCAGATGTAGAGACCTCCGCTTCGCTCCTTCGTGAGGCCTATCGACTCCTTGGCTCGAGAGAAGCATTCAATGGAGGGGAAGCCGTGTCCCTGGGAAATCCTCGGCTTGGATTCCTTGCAGCCTCCAGGATGGAGAGGGGCGAGCTTTTCAATCTTGCCCCTGCCATACTATGCGCCTTGTACCGGGCTCTCAGCGAGACTTACTGGGACTTGTCTGGCTCAGATAAGGCCAAGGAGGAGCTTGGCCGGTCGACTGCGTTCGGACCCTTGCATTATTTGTACAGCTGGATAGCTCTGTATTTCCCGAAGGGGATCTTTGCCAGACGCGGGCATCCAGCCAAGCTGCCTTTCCTGCCCGGGATAGGAGGGATCTTAAACACCTTTATCAGTTGGGAGCGTCCGAGAGAGTGTGCTCGCGCCCTTTTGAGGAGAATGGGGAGCGTCGATTTTGAATTTCTGTCGGAGCATTCGGTGCTGCCCTTGGAGAGGTCGACTGTGTATGATAACGAGTAGCTCCCGGACAGTCTTTACTGGAACATGGTCAGCTGCCGTCCTGGCTACTTGGTCTGGCGCAAGGGGGATGTGGTGGAGGTAGAGCAGTACTCCCCCCATCGCTTTGCTCGCCAACAGGGGTTTCGACAGGAAGTTCCTGGCATGCCTCAGCAGTTGTAGGGGCGTATCAGTCCGCAAGAGGGTTACCGTCTGTGGGCTTCTTTCTACGCTCGCTTGACTGGCAGCAGTTTCTTTCCTGGGGCCAAATTCGGGTTTCGGGACGCCGCCACTCCGGAATACTGCAAGTGGATTGAAGGGCGGGTTTCCCCTTTACTTGCGAGTTTTCCAGTCGACGTCTTGGCGAGTAGCGGGTTCAGGAATTTTTGCTTCAATCATTCTGTGGGAGTGGAGGACCGCCGCCTCCGACTGGGGCTTCAGAGAGTGCAAAGGAGTTGTAGCCGTCTTTCCAGTGCTCGTCGCGTTCCTTCTTTAGCTCCAGTGTTAGACGTCGAGCTTACTAGTGCCCCTGGGGTATCCTGTCTCCCGAAGGCAGAAGTTGAGGGTGTCCCTCCTAAAAGAAGGAAAGTTTGTATTCCTCGCGGGATGGTCCCAAGAGTTCCTTGTCTGATGGAGGACGCCGAGGAGCCTGGACTTCTGAAAGATGAGGTGATTCATCCGTCTAGGACTGCTTCGTCTGACCACACAGGTATAGAGCTCTCTTAATTTTATTTGCCCTCTACATTCAGGAAGTTTTATCACGCTGGGCATCGTTTCTTCCTTTTAACCAGATTCCGTTATAGTGGTAGAGCACGGAGCGAGCTCTTCAAAGGCGCCTCTTAGGCACTCGTCCACTGGCACCGCGCAGGAAGTGCCCGAAGCCTGTGGGCTAGACATCCCTCCGGATGATCTGGATCTCCTTGGGCTTTGTGGGGAGAATTTCCCCAGTGGCGACATTGACCTGGACAACATTGACGTTGATGCTTTGTCCTTCCACGAGGAAGCCGAGGTTTCGAGCGTCGACAAGCGGCACTCCCCGGTTACTGTATCCCCGTGCCCGTTGGGGGAGACAGTTGTTGCAGCGGTAGCGGCGGTTTCTCCGGTTCCGCCACCCTCGTTGGCGCAGGCGGCTCCTGTTGCGGCTGCAGTGGGAGGGAAGGTCTTGCCTACTTACTCCGAGGTACCTCGCCCGGATTTGAGGCCGAGGAGCAGAGTCTCAGAGTTCCTTCTTGCGAGCTGCCGGCAGTATATCAAGTCGACGTTGGAGCCTTTCCAAAATGCCGGCTTTGGCGCTCTCCAGGACTGGTGGTCGACGGACGGTGCGGAGTTTTGCGCAAGCCTGGAGGAGTTCAAAGTTGACAGCTCTTCTTTCGTCGCTCAGATGACCTTGCTTGTGGCCGATAGTGAGGCTTATCGATCCCGGCGGGCTTTGCTGGAGGGGAGCTCCCCTTCCGGGTTGGAGGCTGCTGAGGCGAGTCTAAGTCAGTCCGAGCATCAACTTGCGGAGGCTACGTCCAGCCTGTCGAAGGCTCAGAGGAAGATAGAGTATGTGCGCGCCTCACTTCGGAAGGCGGAGTCTCGTCTGGAGCGGGCCGAGGCCGCGGAGAGCGCTTTGAAGGCGAGTTACCTGAAGCAGCAGTCGGACTTGGCAACCCGTCGCGAGCTTCTGGCTGCTCGTCCCGTGGAGCTTCAGCGAGTGGAGGCGACTAGGGAGGAGCTGCTGCGCCGTCTTCAAGCTCTGGACACCTTCTTTTAGTTGTTCCTTGTTTCATTGTGGCTTTCTTTTCGGGACTTATGCAATGTACTGCATTTTCTTCATTATCTAATAATATCGCCTCGTTTTGCCATATCCTTTTCATGGAACTTTGTTGACTTTTTCTTTTGGTCGGACTGAACCTGAAGTAACTTCTCAGGCTGCCCACGTACCCCCCTAAGGGGGATCAAGTCGCACGTAGTTCTTTTTTTTTTTTTTTTTTTGAACAAGGGGTGTGGCCTTGCTTTAGGCATAGTACCTTTTGAGGTACTTGCCGTTGATAGGGCCGAGTGTCAGCCCTTCTGGTGTGGAGAGGAGATAGGCGCCGTTGGAGTAGACTTCCTTGACGGAATGCGGGCCATCCCACTTGGCATCAAATTTCTTCCCTCCTCGATGCGAGAGAATGATGGGGCGTTTGACCGCCAGCACCAGTTCTCCTATCTGGAATGATCGAGGACGAATCTTCTTGTTGAAGGCGCGAGAGAGCCTGGCCTGATAACATTCCAGACGCTGTTGAGCTTCGAGGCGTCTTTCATCTAGTGCTTCCAATTCTGCTAGGCAGAGCTGGGCGTTGTCGTCGCTGGTGAGGCCTTCCTGGACTGCTATCCTGGGTGACGGGATCTGGAGCTCGAGCGGAAGAACGGCTTCCACCCCATAGACGAGGGAATACGGCGTTGCTTGCGTCGGCGTGCGGAAGGACATCCGGTAAGCCCATAGTGCTTCGTCATGCGTTCGTGCCAATCTTTCTTTGTCTTCGAGACGGTTTTCTCTAGCAGTCTGCACAGAGTCTTGTTGAAGGCTTCTGCTAGGCCGTTGGCCGGGGCATTGTACATCGTCGAACAATTCTGCTTAATGTTGTACAATGCGCAGAATTGGCTAACGGCAGCATTTCTGAACTGCTTCCCGTTATCTGTTACGATGTAGCGGGGGACTCCATAGCGGAAGATGATGTCATTCTGGATAAAGCTGATGACGGAGTACTTTGTAACTTCCCGCAACGGTATTGCTTCAGCCCACTTGGAGAAGTAGTCCGTTGTCGCCAAAATATAGAGATGTTGCTTGGATGACTTGGGCAGAGGACCGACGATATCGAGACCCCATCCGTCGAAGGGCCAAGACGCGATTGTTGGGTGTAAAGGCTCCGGAGGTTGACGGATGTAGTCCCCGTGCATCTGGCAAGCTTGACATCTTTTTGCGTACTCCAAGCTGTCTTTGATCATGGTAGGCCAGTAGTATCCCATCCTCCTGACGCGGAAGTGAAGCTTCGGACCGGACTGGTGCGATCCACAGATTCCAGCGTGTACTTCTTCGAGCGTGGCTTCTGCTTCCTCTTTCGCGAGGCACCTCAGGAGTGTGCCGTCATAGCTTCGTCGGTACAGCTCGCCATTGAAGCGGTAGAACCTTAGAGATCGTCGACGGATGTCACTTTTGCGCTTCGAATCTTCGGGGAGTTTACCGTGAACGAGATACTCCACAAACGGTTGCCTCCAGTCTTGTTCTTTAATCTCGAGGACATGCACCGCGTTGGTTTGAACCGGTACTTCGGGCGGACCCTCTTCTTCGGTGATCACGAATCTCCTGCAGACGGGGATGACGAGCGAACGTTCATCTAGAAACGGGAGTGTAGCTGCCAGATTTGCGAGTACGTCAGCCTGCTGGTTGAGGTTCCGAGAAACGTGCTGAATGGAAGCGGCCTTGAGTCTGCCGAGGAACTCCACGGCCCGCGCATGCAACGGCACCAGGTCTTCTTTGTTGACTTCGTATGCCCCCAGGACTTGCTGGATCATGAGCTGAGAGTCGCCAAAGATCTCTAGTCCTTGAAGCTTCATTTCGTCGGCCAGCTCGAGACCGATGAGTAGGGCTTGATATTCTGTCACGTTGTTGGAACATGATTCCGAGAGCAGGAATGAGAAGGGGAGTATTTCGTTGTCCGGAGTGACGAAGATGACTCCGGCTTCCGCTATGTCTTGCCTAGCTGCGCCGTCGAAGAACATTTTCCAGGATAGGGCGACGTCGACGGAGAACACTTCTTCATCTGGGAGATCTTCTGATAACTCCCATTCTGCCGGGAGAGGGTACTCTACGAGGAAGTCAGCGAGAGCCTGCCCTTTAACCGCTTTCTGTGGCACGAAGGTGATGTCGAATTCAAGTAGCAGCAGGGCCCACTTGGCCAGACGTCCGGAAAGCATTGGTCTCGACATGATGTACTTGAGTGGGTCAGCCTTCGAGACGAGTCTGATGGTGTGAGCGAGCATGTAGTGTCGCAGCTTTTTCGTGGCGATGATGAGCGCTAAGCAGACCTTCTCGATTAGGGAGTAATTCAGCTCTGCGCCGACGAGAGTGCGACTTAAGTAGTAGCAAGCTGTCTCCATGCCAAGTTCATTGTTCTGGGCCAGGAGTGCCCCCAAGGATTGCTCCTGGGCGGCGATGTAGAGGATGAGCGGCCTCCCTTGAACCGGTGCTAACAGGACTGGCGGCTTCAGTAGATATGCTTTAATGTTTTGGAGTGCTTCTTGGCACGCTTCATCCCATTTGAACGGCGCTCCTTTCTTCATGAGGCGACTAAAAGGGTGGCACTTTCCGGCCAGGTTGGCGATGAATCTTCGGATATACGCCAAGTGCCCCTGGAGGCCTCTGAGGTCTCGCACTGTCTTTGGTGCGGGCATATTGACGATAGCATCAATTTTGGATTGATCTATCTCAATGCCACGATGTCGGATGACGAAGCCGAGGAACTTGCCCGAGGAGACTCCGAACGCGCACTTGAGCGGATTCATGCGGAGTTGGTACCTTCGAAGTTGTTTGAAGATTAGCTCAAGATCTTGTAGATGTGCCGACTTCTTCTTGGATTTCACCACGAGGTCGTCGACATAACACTCCACGTTTTGATGAAGAATGTCGTCGAAGATTTTCTGCATAGCTCGTTGGTAGGTGGCTCCCGCGTTCTTCAAGCCAAACGACATTACCTTATAGCAGTAGATTCCTTTCGGTGTGCGGAATGCCGTGAGCTCCTCGTCCTTGGGTGCCATCCGAATCTGATTGTAACCCGATGATCCGTCCATGAAAGTGAGCACCTCGTGACCTGTCGTCGCATCCACCATTAGTTCCATGATCGGCAAGGGGAAGTCGTCCTTTGGACATGCGTTGTTCAAGTCTCTGAAGTCTACGCACACTCGGATTTGGCCGTTCTTCTTTTTGACTGGGACGACACTAGAGATCCATGTCGGGTACTTGACTTCTCGAATGAAGTTGGCTTCGATCAATTTGTTGACTTCGCCTTCTATTTGGGGTACCAGTTCTGGCCGGTAGCGCCTTTGTCCTTGCTTGATAGCGCTGGCTCCGTGTTTGATGCTGAGCTGGTGGACTGCGATTTTGGGATCAAGGCCCGGCATCTCCTTGTAGGACCATGCGAAGACGTCTCTGTACTCCCTAAGCAGTTTGACGTATGCTGCTTCCTCCTCAGGGGTCAAGAGTGTGCTGATGAATGTAGGACGAGGCTCCGTCTCCGTGCCCAAGTTGATTTCCTTCAAGTCATCAACGGTAGACTGCCCCCCTTCTCCGAGGACTGGCGGGGCGTTGGGCAACTCGTCGTCCGAAGTAGAAGTGTCACCGTTGTCGGGATCCGTAATGGAGATATGATTGGCGGCAGCCATGGGTGGGTGGGTGGGTGTTGAGACGAAGTCCTCGATTGGCATCCCCAGACGATTGAACGCCGACTTCTTCTTTGATTGTTTGACTGGCCCGAGCCTCTCGAACACAGATGTGCGTTTTTGATTCGACCAGTCTTTACCACCTCTGGTTTGCTTCCGGAACAAGGCTTGGCATCGAGCCCGTCGTCGTCTTCTCCTGTTGTCTGGATGGTTGAGATAGGTAGAGAGTGCATCGGAGATTGTCGATCCTTCAGCTGCTTCATCTACCATCCTCGCCTCGATGTAGTTCGAGGTGAAGGTCTTCTTTGCTGCGGTTCTGATGACCAACGGAGCTTGACTGGAGCCGATGCCTCGGTGGTTCGGGGGAATTTGTTCTCCGTTTTGAAGCAGCCGGGCTTGAGTTCTCGTCATCCCATGTGGAGTTGCTGCTGGTGGGAGTGTGCCCATGGCGCTTTCCTCGTTGTAGCCGGCTCTGAACAGCAACTGGGCAGCATTTTGCCCCCAACTCCCTTCTGGCTTGAATCCGAGTTGCTCGAGGTCTGCTGATTCGACGGGTTTGCTTGGGCTCGGAGCTTGCGTCAGACTAGGTAATGGCACCGTCATTTCTTGCAGAGTGATGACATTGGCCTGAGATAACGACGGGGCCAGCTTCCTTGTCGGAGTAGAAGGCGATCGCTTGGATTTACGGAGCCACTGCGGCGCGAGACGCAGGACAGGCACCGTTTGGATTGGCAACGGGGTATGTTGCATTGCTCTTGGCTTGAAGCTGATGCGCATCCTTTGCCCAGGTTTCGGCGTTCCTTGGACCTTGAGTCTCGCCTCGTCAGAAGGTGGCGCCGGATTTGCGGGAAGAGGAGTCTTGTCCTTCTTTACTTCTTCAATTTTCTGGACTTGAGGGGCTTTAACTGGAAGAACTTCCGCGACTAAGCCCTTTGCTTGGTAGAACTTAGCGTCGGCCAAGTGTGCCTCGGCCTCGTTGAATGGCTTGTCGTCCGCAACTATGCACCTCTCCACGCCTTCTTCGTAGTACTTGAGGCACTGGTGCCAGGTGGATACCACGATGCCGTTCTCGTGCAGCCATGGTCTTCCCAACAGGAGACGGTATGATGTCTGGCAGTCGATGATGTGGAAGAGGACCGTTGTATCTAGCGGGCCTATGGAAAGCTTCAAACGAATGATTCCGACGGTGGACTGTCCGCCCTGGTTGAAGCCTTGAATGACCAACTGACTTGGCGAGAGCTGGTCGTCGGTGATGCCGAGTTGCCGCATTGTCTGGATAGGCATGATGTTGACGGCGGAGCCACAGTCCAACAGGATTCGGTTCACTGGCTTCTCCTTGATGTATCCCGAAACGTAAAGAGGCCGGTTGTGCAATCGTGTCCCGAGTTGCAGGTCCTCATCCGAAAAGGTTATCGTTGCATCACACGAGGCCACAGCTTTGCGCCTTTGATCGTCCTTCCTCTTCCTTTTGTAGCTATCCGGATCGGCCAAGGCCGCAGCCATCGCTAGGCGAGCCTTCTTCGGGAGATGCAAAGCCTCTACGAGCGGCATGTGCAAGATTGCTTCGTCATGAGAGGCGGTGCCCCCTTCGTCGGAATCGTCTCCCTCATCTGTGGAGTCGCCTTCTCCAGAAGTTTCGCTCTCGTTCTTTCCTTCCGATGCCTCATGGACTTCGACCATGCAACAAGACACCTTGATGTGTCGGTCCGCTGGGAGGAAGTGATCCGGGAAGAACTCTTGCAAAGTTGTCGGCTCTGGAAGACTCTGCTGAAGGATATCGTCTTGGCTTGCTGGCGGCACTTTGAACGCCTTCCTCCCCGGGGCCTTGCTTTTCTTCTTGTAGGTCTTCCGCTTGGTGAATCCCCTCATCACACGGTCTTGTTTGAGCTTCTTTTCTTGCCATGGCTTTCGCCATCGCGGTAGCATGAACCATGCTTCTTCATCGGTGGATTCCCCTTCGCTAGGATGATGGTCGACAGCAGCAACTGGTTCCCTTGAAGGCACTTGTTCTTCCTGAGGTTCCACTGGCTCGTCTTCCGATCCCCAGCCGGTGGGCTTGATTTCGTCGATTGGAACGGACGGAGGCCTTGAGTAGAGGACGTAATAGTCGAACTTCCCTGAAGGCTGGCCCAGCAGACCGACTTCCGGATCTCCTTGCTCGTACCTTTCCCGAAGAGCGCGTTGGGACATAGCTTGACTGGAAGGGACTTGCTCTCCTTGAGGCTCCACTGGCTCGTCTACCGATTCCCAGCCGGTGGGCTTGATTTCGTCGATCGAAACGGACGGAGGCCTTGAGTAGAGGACGTAATAGTCGAACTTCCCCGATGGTTGGCTCAGCAGACCGACTTCTGGATCTCCTTGCTCGTATCTCCATTGGAGTGCTCGTTGGGATGCAACATTGCTTGGAAGAGGTGCTGGCGTGAGCAATGGTTGCCTCCAGGGCAGCGGCGTTTCTTCCTCGGAGAACGCAGGAGTATGTTGACGTCGCTTCGAGACTTTCGGCTGGGAAGTTGACTTAGCGATTGGTGCTTGACGGTTGATGCACAATTTGGGCATGCTTCGCCGAGCAGCGACGAGCACCGGCGAGAAGGAGCCGAAGGTGATGGACGTCATGTTGGCCGTAGCAACTTCTCCGGAGTCGATCTCTATCTTCCCTTGCTTTGCGAGCACCATGATTCTTTCCTTGAAGACGGAGCATCTTTCGATGGGATGACTTATCACCCGGTGGTATTTGCAGAAGAGAGGGTCGTCGACGCGATGCATCTGCTCGGGCCTCTTCGAAGGAGGGAGCTTCTTCTCTTGCAGCAGTTGGTCGAACATGGAGGAGACTTCTGAGTCTGGGAAGGGATACTCCTTTGCTTCGAGCTCCTCGAGAGTCATCCTTTGTCTTGGCGGCGGAGGCGGCGGTATGGCGGCTCCCTTCCTTTGATCTGACTTGCCACCGATCTTGAGCGGCTTGGAGGTTGAAGCTACGTCAGCCACATTGACTTGCTTTGGTTTCGGTGCCGGCGGCTTGTCCTTCTTCTCTACCTTCAAGAAGTCCTTATTCTTCGAGTCCCTGTGGTTTGCTAGGCTGAGTTCCATATCGTGAGCCCGAGTTGCGAGTTCTTCGAAAGACCGAGGCTTGATACCTTTGAGGATGTAGAGCAGACCCCAGTGCATGCCTTGGGTGCACATCTCGATGGCCTAGTCTTCAGACAAGCGGTCTCGTGAATTCAGCGCGAGGTTCCTCCATCTGTCGATGTAGTCGATCACCGGCTCGTCCTTCCTTTGCTTGACTGCAGTAAGCTCGGTCATGCTGACGGTTCGTTTGGTGCTGTAGAAGCGGTTGAGGAACTCCCTCTCCATCTGATCCCAGCTGTCGATGGTCCCTGGAGGAAGATCAACGTACCAGTCGAACGCGTTGCCTTTGAGGGTGCGAACGAATTGCTTCACCATCTCGTCGCCATATGTGCCGGTATTATTGCAGGTCTCGATGAAGTGGGCGACGTGTTGTCTCGGATTTCCCTTTCCGTCGAAGTGCTGGAACTTTGGTGGCTGGAATCCGACTGGGAAGCGTAGCTGTTGGATCCTCGCAGTGTAGGGCTTCGAGTACGCCGCCGTGATCGGAGGAAGGCTACTGCCATGGGAACGCATCATGTCGGCTATCAATGCTTGGACTTGCTGAGCATTCATCGTTGCCGTTGTCGGAGGTCGTGTGGCCACCGAGGCTGGCGCTGGGGAGACGACTTCTAATGGGACGGGAGCCGAGGAGAGCGCTGGAGTAACTGCTTGAATCGTCGGAGCAACTTCTGCAGGAGCGGGAGTTGAAGACAGAACGGGAGCGGCTACTGGAGAAGCGACGGGTTGGCCGACTACTGCAGCATCCTTCGCGCTTAGCTTTTGGAGCAGAGTGTTGATGTGACGATCCTTCTCCTCCATTAGCCGAGTAATCTGCGCCATGTGCTCGTTCATCTGCATGACTTGGAGCTGAAGAGCAGACGGAGGGTGGTGACGGAGAACGTCTCGGTGTTGCATGTTCGCATCATCGCCATCATCATCGGAGACATAGTTACGCCGACTTGCTTCTGGCTGATGATTGATGTTTGCCCCCTGCAGAGGAGGTGCAACGTCTGCTGGAGAACCCGAACGGGTTCGGGGCTGGGGCTGGTCC
The DNA here is from genome assembly GCA_947650365.1 of Chamaelirium japonicum. NCBI lineage: Eukaryota > Viridiplantae > Streptophyta > Magnoliopsida > Liliales > Melanthiaceae > Chamaelirium > Chamaelirium japonicum. Next base: position 63,222,319 of record OX393559.1, on the reverse strand, counting down.
TCCCCAAACTTTTGGACATGGACTCCAGGATCGAGGCTCGTTTCTTCATGCACCAGGGCCTCGTCGGCGCTTTGGCGAGCATCTTCGGTAGTAGCTTCCGGCACGAAGACGTCCGTAAGAGTCCGAGTACACCGAGTGTAGACGCGCACCATCGGTGGAGGATCACCCTCCGGATTTACTGGATCACCGTGTCGGAGTAGAGGAGACTCGGCGATTGGTGAGAGGCTTGGAGCAAACGCATCGTTGTTTGTTCCGGCCATTGCAAACTTCAAGCAGCTTCTTCAACCGTACGGATGAAAGGAGAAGAGGTCCCACCGGGCGTGCCAGAAATCTGTGGACGCGGAAAAAAGCGCGGGTCGTCTTTATTGCGAATCACACGAGATTACAAGTGTGGCCGGGACCCGGGTGGCTCGGGTGTAGCGAGTCCGGGTTGCGGCGAGTTTTGATCAGGGGATTGTGGGAAAGATCTTCTGGGGATCCCTTTGATCCGCGTCTCCACGTGGTGTTCGTGCGAGAGCTCTGAAGGAGTTGCCCAGGACAGGGGTCTTTACAGGGAGAGGGTTTTGGAGAGGCTAAGGAATGTCCACCGTTGCTTTGTCCCTTCCGTGCTTCGCGCTTTCTCGGCTAGGGGGTTTTCGGCTTCGTTCCTCGGTCTTCGCGTCTTCCTCGTTCCTTGCTTGACCTTGGTGTCCTTGATCGTCGGTTCGCGGCGTCGATCGAGCTTTTCGCGTTGGCTTTGGCTTTGGCTTTTTGGCTTTGGCTTGGCTTCGGCGTGGCTCTGGCTTTTGCTTTGCTTCGGCGCTTGCACTTGGACGTAGCTGGGAGAGACTTGCGATGCTTTCGTTCTTCCGGACTTCGCATCGTATCGGCTAGAACGTGCGGTGCTTTTGCTCGTGGCCGGCGTAGTCGCTTGGCTTTGGCACTTGCGTTGCTTTGGCACGGGCTTTACTGGGGCTTTACTTTGGCTTCTTGCGTTGGCTTTAGCTTCAGCGTCAACTCGATCTTCTTCTTCAAACGACGTGGGCTACTTCTTCGGTGCTTCGACGGTTTGCGTGGCGACTGGACTTCTCTTCTTCTCCGGGCTTCTTTGGTGTGATCGGAGTCGAAGAATGCTTTCGAAGATAGTGGGGGTAGCACTGATCTCCGTGCGACGGTTGTGGCGTCGGCTTTTGTTGATGAAGACGACGAGGGTAGCGACGGTCTCCGTGCGACGGTTGTAGCGTCGACTTTTGTTGATGAAGACGACGAGGGTAGCGACGGTCTCCGTGCGACGGTTGTAGCGTCGGCTTTTGTTGATGAAGACGACGGGGTAGCGACGCTTCAGACGATCTGCTCCAGGCTTTCTTCTTCGTGGATGGCGCAGGCGTTGGTCGAAGACGACGGGGTGATGACGCTTCGCTTCTCTCCTCCGGGCTTTGGAGCTTGATCGGGATCGAGGATTTGTTGGAGCCGACGGGGTAGTGCCGCTCCGAGCTTCTTCTCCGGCCTTTGCTTCTGGCGTCTTCGGAGTCGAAGGGTCTTCTTCTTCGGCCTTTGCTTCTGGCGTCTTCGGAGTCGAAGGGTCTTCTTCTCCGAGCTTTCTTCTTCGTGCACGGAGTCGAAGTCTTGATCTTCGTGTGCAAGGGTCTTCACGTTGATGAGGACTTTCAGTAAGTCGATCCCTCGGGACAGGCTTGACTGTGCCTCGTGAAGCCTTGGGTCGATGAAGAAGCGTCTCCTCTTCTGCAGAGCTCCGGCGTTTCGTCTTCAGTCTTCGACCTCTTCTTCATTCCCCCACCCCCTCTATTTATAGGCAAAGGGGAGGGGAGAGAGATATGGGAACTTTTTAATTTTAAATCCCTTTTGTATCTCTCTCATAATTACCCGGGATTTCTTCATCCATTGATGAGGGGAATAACATTTAGTTGTTTTCCTTTTCTGGCGGGTGCAATTATGGCTGGATTTTGCACACGAAATCGATGGCGATCGGGCGCTTCTTCTTGTGCGTCGGATCGAGGGATCAGCGCAGATCCGCGTGTGTGCAGACGTCATACGCAACCTCCCCCCGCGCATGGTGGTATTTTCTTCCTTTTCTTTCTTTTCTTTCCTTTTCTTTTCTTTTTTTTCTTTTCTTTTCTTTCCTTTTCTTTTCCTTCCTTGCAGGGCCGGCCGGCCCCCCATGGGGTTCGGGTCCTAGTAGGGCCGGCCCCATGTGGCTCGGGTCCTAGTAGGGGCCGGCCCCATGGGGTTCGGACCCTAGTTGGGGCCGGCCCCCCTTGAAGCATGGGGTCCGCTCCTCTTTGCTAGGTGCGAGTCGGGTCCGGGTCCGCATTGGTGAGGGCGAGTCAGGTCCGCGTGTCGGGTTTGCATCCGCGTCGGCACACGTAAGTCGGGTTCGGGTCCGACGAAATTCGTGTGTCTACACGGCCATTACTTAAGTGATATCTACTAGTTATCTACTATTAACTGAGGCCACCGGAGGGTGCCTCTAGCAAAGTTAACTAGTCAACTCGTAGCACATCCCGGTGCATCGCACCTGTGCAGCGAAGTTCACTTATGACTAGGGATTACTACATGCGACTCTGTACTAGTCTCGGGCACAACCCTTAGTACTCGCATATAGTTACGCATCTACCGTGCTCTAGTGCCAAGCACACACGGAGCGTTTACTTCTTTCTTCCTCCTAGTGCTTATGGTGTTCCGAGGAGATGGTTCAAGAACCGTACATAATGTTGATAAGGTGGAACCATCAGGGACCGGGGTTCATGGCTTCCAACTCAAGCTCGATCGACACACTACCCGAGTGTACCATCGATCCTCTGAGCTCGAGTTAACCTGCGTAGCCACCCAGAGTGCGACGCAGGCTGCACTCCAATTCACCCGGACTTACTATGTTCTCCAATATACCCCTGCTCTCCGCTTAGTAGTGGTAAACCCGTTGTCCCTCCACTTGATGCCATGATTCACTTCGAGCGGTGGAGACTACCGTCAGACTCGAATGATCATATGACTTGGTTCCTTCCAGGTTGACCTATACATCGTACCTTTGATTACCCCGTCGAGTAATCGAACCCGGTCAACAGTCAAACTGGTGACCACCAGGCCTGGGTTTGGTACAGTGTAAGTCACACCAAGGAACGCACCTCCCTTCAGGGGTGTGGATGGCCTGCAGGAGTGACACGCTAATGCAACGCCAGCCGGGTAACCCAGTACACCGTGGTATTGGATCACTACATACGAATCCTCACACATTGGTGCGCCAAAGCACCACTCAACTGGTTAGTCCATCAGACGTGGTTCCTCAGGGTTTAGGACCGTTTTACCCTAAGCAGAAACACGGCTTAGTGTACCAGTGTCTGCTCACTGATCTGTACACCGTGTTAGTTCCGTTCAGCCACAGACACTGTGCCTGGTGATGACCATGGTGAAGACTTCCCATGAACTGTCATCGCCAACAGCTTAACATGATGAGGTGACCAACCTGATCATAGCTGCGAACTGATTTAGATTATATGGGACCAATCCACTCAGTCTTCAACTCAGTGGACTACCATATAACCATGGCTCTCTGTTCTTAAAAGAACACGTAACTATGTTACGTACCTATATGCATCTCATATAATAATAACTATCAATCTTTATTACACCAAAACATAAAGTTTTACAAGCTTAGAACACATCAATCCTAACAATCTCCCACTTGGTCTAGCGAAGCAAAACGGTTTTGACTCCCATCGCGTCCACATGTCGCTCGAATGCCTTGGTAGGTATTGCCTTTGTGAAAGGATCAGCAACATTATCTGTAGATGCAATCTGTGTCACCGCTACTCGCCCTTGCTTTTGAAACTGCCGAATCAAGTGGAACTTGCGCTCGATGTGCTTTTCCTTTTGGTGATGTCTTGGCTCCTTAGCTTGTGCTACCGCCCCACTATTGTCGCAGTAAAGCACAATAGGTAACTGGGCCTCTGGTACGCACCCCAAATCCGTAAGGAATTTCTTGAGCCATACCGCCTCTTTGGCTGCCTCGCACGCTGCAACGTACTCAGCCTCTGTGGTAGAGTCTGCGATGCATTTCTGCTTCACACTCTGCCAACTAACCGCTGCTCCTCCTAACATAAACACAAAACCTGATGTCGATTTTCTGGATTCCAAATCTGACATAAAGTCAGAATCTGTGTATCCAATCGGCGTCAGTTCTTGTGCAGTGTAAACCAACTCATAGTCCCTTGTTCTATGAAGGTACTTGAGTATACACTTCACAGTAGTCCAGTGATCTGGACCCGGATTCGACTGAAACCGACCCATCATGCCTACTGCGAAACAGATATCTGGCCTTGTACAATGCATAGCATACATTAGACTACCTAATGCCGAGGCATAAGGTATCTTCTGCATTTCTGCTCTCTCCTCAGGTGTCTTAGGACATTGATCCTTAGACAGTTTTACGCCATGTCTAAATGGCACAAAACCCTTCTTGGAGTCTTGCATGTCAAACCTAGCCATAACCTTATCTATATACGCGGCCTGTGACAGCGAGAGAATCCTGTTCTGGCGATCACGTGTTACCTTGATCCCCAAAACATAACTCGCTTCACCTAGGTCTTTCATATCGAACTGTGTTGACAACCAGACTTTTACCGTTGACAATGTTCCAACATCATTCCCAATGAGTAGAATATCGTCTACGTAAAGTATCAAATATACCACTGTAGTCTTATCACTCCTCTTATATACACATGGCTCATCCTCGTTTTGAGTAAATCCATATGACTGGATTGCCTGATCAAAACGGATGTTCCAACTTCTAGATGCTTGCTTTAGTCCATAAATGGACTTCTGCAACTTGCAAACTAGATGTTCCTGACCCTCTGACTCAAAACCTGGTGGCTGTATCATATATATGTCTTCTTCCAAATTCCCGTTGAGGAATGCTGTCTTGACATCCATTTGCCACATCTCCCAGTTATAATGGGCTGCAATGGATAGGAGGATCCGAATAAACTTTATCATAGCTACCGGCGAGAAGGTTTCGTCAAAGTCGATTCCTTCTCTCTGGGTATAACCCTTGGCAACTAATCTAGCTTTATAAGTCTTGATTGTACCATCGGATCCTCTCTTTTTCTTATACACCCACTTACACCCAATAGGTTTAATATTGGATGATGGTGTAACAAGAGTCCAGACTGCATTATGGGACATTGATGCAATTTCTGCCTCCATAGCCTTTTGCCAGTCAGAGCTGTCAGAAGCTCCCACTGCCTCATCGTAGCTCAGTGGGTCATCCTCCTGACCCTCTGGATCAACCAATAAGGTCTCTCCATAGTATCTGTCAGGAGCTCTGATGCTTCTCCCACTGCGACGAGGTGGTGGTGGTGTTACAGGATGAATAGGTTCTACAGTTTCTGGTATATTAGTGTCTGTAATGTCAGCTCCCACTATGCTTTCGGATGCGCTCTCTGATCTAGTACCCAGTAGCTCATCCAGAACTACCTTACTAGCAGGCTTGTGGTCCATAATATAATCATGTTCTAGGGAAATGGCATTCGTTGAAACGATTACCTTCTTTTCCTCAGGATCATAAAATAGTCCACCTTTAGTCTCTTTGGGATATCCTACAAACAGACATGCTTTGGACTTTGGCTCCATCTTTTCCCTCTTGTCTACCCGCACATGTGCAGGACATCCCCATATTCTGAAATGCTGTAGTATTGGCTTTTGCCTTGACCACAGTTCTCTAGGGGTCTGAGGCACTGATTTAGACGGAACGTGGTTCAGAACATATGCTGCTGTCTGAAGGGCATATCCCCAAAAGGTCGTTGGTAAACAGGCATAACTCATCATGCTTCGAACCATGTCCAACAAGGTTCGATTCCTTCTCTCAGAGACTCCATTCTGTTGTGGGGTACCTGGAGTAGTTAACTGGGATGTTATCCCATGCTCTACCAAATACCCAAGGAACTCGTCAGATAGGTATTCACCTCCTCGATCAGATCGAAGGGTTTTTATACATTTACCTGTCTGCTTTTCTACTTCAGCCCTGAACTCTTTGAACATATCAAAGGATTCCGACTTCCGATGCATAAGGTAAACGTAACCATATCTTGAGTAATCATCAGTAAAAGTGATGAAGTACTCATGGCCTCCTATCACCTTGACGCTCATGGGTGCACATACATCTGAATGGATTAATTCCAATATCTTAGTAGCTCTCACTCCTTTGCCTTTGAAGGCCCTCTTGGCCATCTTGCCTTCCAGGCATGATTCACAGGTGGGAAGGATCTCCGTAGGATCTGTTTCCAGAAGCCCGGCCTTCACCAACCTATGGATCCTGTCCAAGGCAATATGCCCAAGCCGTAAGTGCCACAATTGGGTTAAATTCTCTGAAGGTTTCTTACGCTTAAATGAATTAACATTAAATGCTGAAGTTATTATGTTATCTTTTTCAAATTTAGGACTGAGAATATAGAGATTATTCTGAACTATTCCTCTTATTATAAAAGTTCCATTCAGTTTAATCAACACACCAGAAGCATCAAAATAAACTGAATAACCTTTATTAACTAAAGAAGAAACAGAAATTAAGTTACGTCTCAAGGACGGTACATAAAAGACATCTCCAAGAGTCAAAGTCTTATTATTCGAAAAACTAAGATTAACGTCTCCAATAGCTTCAGCAGCAGCCACGGCCTCAGTTCCCATGCTCAAGGTCACCTCTCCATCAAACAACCTTCTGCTTTTCCGAAACCCCTGAAGAGAGTTACAGGCATGGTTAGTGGATCCTGAATCCACAATCCAACTAGCAAAAGAACTATTTCTTGAAAGAAATGATTCAACAACTAAGAGTTGTGGATTACCTTCACCAGCATTCTGAGGCTTCTTGCAGTCCTTGTTCCAATGACCCTTCTGGCCACACCGGAAACACTTCGTGCCCGGTTTCTTTGATTCTCCAGACCCAGAGGCCCCAGCAGAGTCCTGCACAGGCTCAGACTTAGGTTTCTTCTTATGTTTCTTGCCCTGAGGTTTACCAGACTTCTTGAAAGATCTGCGTTGCACGTGAAGTGCTTCGCCCTTTTGCTTGAAGCCATCCTCAGCTGCCTGGAGAGCTCCCAGAAGCTCTGCATTTGTCATAGCTAACTTGTTTAAGTTAAAGTTGGTGACAAATCCTTCAAAGGCTCCAAACAGTGACGAGAGGAAGATGTCTGTCATCACCTCGCCTTCTAGCACAATGTCCATATATGGTAGCTAGTTCGTTCTGGAACCCAAACATTTTCATCATGTGTTCCTGAACCAGCATCCCATTGGACATCTTAGTGCCGACGAGTTTCTTGATGGTAAGGTATCGCGTAACGCGATTGTGACCTTCAAACATCTCCTTCAGATACAACATCATGTCAGAAGCGTCGGGCATTTCCTCGACTTGCTTCTGCAGAGTTGTTTGCAAGGATGCTATAATATAGCATTTACATATTTCATTAGATTCCTTCCAGTCAGTAAAAGCCTTTAACTGTGCCTCTGTGGCATTGGGTCCTGGCAAATCCGGCTCAGGGTCATTGAGGGCTGTCATGTGTTTACCAATTCTTAAGACCAGATACAGGTTGCGCTTCCAGTCCTCATAGTTGGGACCGGTAAGTTTATGGTCATTTAGGATAGCGGACATGGGGTCTAACTTGGTCATCTGAAAATAAAAGACTAAATTATGAGAATGCATGAAAACTTATTTTTATAGATTTTTAAAACAAGCTAATTATATCCATATGACAACGCTACCCTCAAGCGAAGCCATCTCTATGGATTAATTAACCATGTATGTAAGATCTCGGAGTAGGCTACACCTGTCCGAGGGGGCAGTGTGCAGGTCTTCCGCTTACACGGGTCTTTCCCTTGACCCTATCCAAATCTGCCAACTACGGGCTTTGATGGACCATGGTTATCTTTTGGCCAGTACCACGTGATCACCGTTGTCTTCGCAACGAATACCTCACGTGTACTTAGGATGCTTACCCACGAGCTTAGGCAATTACGGCACGGGAATTCTAACGGCCCCCACGAGGGTGAGTAAAGCCTGAACACTTGGCACCGTAACCGTCATATCCCGAAGGAGATCACTAAGTAGCTTGGCATAGAAAAACCACAGCTCTCACCCGAGGGGGTTGTTGAGTTATGCCCTTCCACCCGAGTACGAAGTGATTAGCCGTGGAGGCCAGAGGATCTCTAAAAAGTCCTCTATTACATCCCTTATATATATGAGGGTTATTTTTGCGAGTATGAATTTATGCAAATGCAAAGGTAGCGACCTCCTATATACTAGACCCTGGTCACACCATGCTCCCACTAGCGTTCAAGCCCTTCGCCTAGCATTAATCATTCTCGGAATATCATAGTCCCTGCCTCAAGCGGATTTCTCTATTCAAGGGTCACATTACATACTCCGAGAATATCGATGCTTTGCAAAATTGGTTATCACGCTAATGCTCTGGAGCTAATCCTAGAGTCAGACTCACTGGAAAGGACTCCCACTAGTCATGGCGCCTCGCTTATAAATTTGACAATTGATGTTCAATGAATCTCCATCTCATCTTTGATTTCGATGCTGGCCAAATAGGCACACCCGACTAGTCAGGTGCTGACCTAATGGTGGCATAACCATATGTGATGGGATCCCACTAACATCAGAAGTCAACTAAATAATAGGCGACATCTAGCGGGATCATATCCTCAAACAGTCGCTTGGACCGGAGGGGAAAGGCATCCCTCTGATAACTAATAATTACATTATCTCATCGGGGTTCGTTATGAAGTATAAAGAACTAATAAAGAAAGCAACCATTAAAACTGAATTAAGTTCAGGGTCCGACCCCTGAACCTAATTAGCACAGCGCAGGCCTCTAGCTTTCTTCACAAGGTCCCTTGGTCCGGCTCCTCCGTCGCGCTCGCGAACACTTTGCCGGATCGTCTTTATCCTCCAGGGTTCCGCTTCCGCTCCCGATGGTGGATTTCTTTAGCACATTTTTCTTCTCGATCTGTAACTGAAAAAGTCTAGTACGCTTCGAGCAAGTGCTCGCTCATACACAATTTCCTAGAAAGAAAAGAAAACACACCTAGGAAAAGGCCATGGAAAACCGAGGATGGTCAACCCCCATCACTCGCCCAATCTATGGCTCAATTACATATCCACACACAGAAATCAAATCCAGACATTTGCTAACTCGGGGTCCAACCCCCGGTAGCAAGCACAAACACAGATCTAGATTTTTTATAGCGGCGCCCTGCAAGAATGACTAATAGAACAAGCACAATCTATATATATGCATGATCTAAGCGTAAGAACCCCGATGAATTCACGCATTCATCATGCGCACATATGTTGGTTTCATGAAAAAAACGTGAAACGCACACCACTAATGCGGCTCTGATACCAATTGTTGGAATTTAATCCCCACAGAGGCTCATAGCGGAAACGATTTTGCGGTCGAAAGACCGTTCATGGTGCACGTTACACGATTTAAACTTTCATCGAAACTAATCTACATATGTGTGCATGTGTATGCACGTGAATCGAACACCCTAACGACAATCTAGCATAATGATTAACTAGTATGCATGCAAATCATAATACTCGCTAGATCTACTTGTTAGATTACACATACCTTTCGTACGGATCTTTTAACCGTGGAGAATTGTCTTCTTTGTCGATGGAGACGGAAGATCGTTCGCGAAGATGCCGATGGTACGATTGGAGGCGTTGCCTTCTTGTTCACCCGATCTCACACGATGCACGAAACGTCGCTCTCGGATCTTTGAGTGCCTCCGAAGAACGACCCTTCTCCTTCTTCAGAACTCCACGCGAGGAAGACGAAGTTGCAAGCGGGAAACGGGAGATGAATTCGGGAGAGAACTAGAGAGATGAGAGGAGGGGGGGTTCGGGGTTCGGTTTTTTCACACATAGGGCCGGCGCCCTATAGGTCCTTTTATAGGGCCGGCCTACCCCCTTGGATAAGGATCCAAGGGGATAAAGACCTCCCACAATTATCTCTCCATTATCTCCTTTTTATCTCTCCTCGTATTTATCCGTTTTCCCACTTTTTAGGGCTCGACTTTATCCGTTTTATCGCCCTATCCCTATCTATATGGCCGGCCCTATAGATGAGGGATTCTTATCCCTACATCATAGGGCCGGCCCTAGCAAGGTGTCTCACTACTAGGGTCGGCCAACAGTGAGGTCCGGCAGAGTGAGATTTTTACCAAAACGCCCTGACGCCTCATTTTGACCATTTCTAGCGTGCGATGCCTAGCGGCCATTACTTAAGTGATATCTACTAGTTACCTACTATTAACTGAGGCCACCGGAGGGTGCCTCTAGCAAAGTCAACTAGTCAACTCGCAGCACATCCCGGTGCATCGCACCTGTGCAGCGAAGTTCACTTATGGCTAGGGATTACTACATGCGACTCTGTACTAGTCTCGGGCACAACCCTTAGTACTCGCATATAGTTACGCATCTACCGTGCTCTAGTGCCAAGCACACACAGAGCGTTTACTTCTTTCTTCCTCCTAGTGCTTATGGTGTTCCGAGGAGATGGTTCAAGAACCGTACATAATGTTGATAAGGTGGAACCATCAGGGACCGGGGTTCATGGCTTCCAACTCAAGCTCGATCGACACACTACCCGAGTGTACCATCGATCCTCTGAGCTCGAGTTAACCTGCGTAGCCACCCAGAGTGCGACGCAGGCTGCACTCCAATTCACCCGGACTTACTATGTTCTCCAATATACCCCTGCTCTCCACTTAGTAGTGGTAAACCCGTTGTCCCTCCATGCCATGATTCACTTCGAGCGGTGGAGACTACCGTCAGACTCGAATGATCATATAACTTGGTTCCTTCCAGGTTGACCTATACATCGTACCTCTGATTACCCCGTCGAGTAATCAAACCCAGTCAACAGTCAAACTGGTGACCACCAGGCCTGGGTTTGGTACAGTGTAAGTCACACCAAGGAACGCACCTCCCTTCAGGGGTGTGGATGGCCTGCAGGAGTGACACGCTAATGCAACACCAGCCGGGTAACCCAGTACACCGTGGTATTGGATCACTGCATACGGATCCTCACACATTGGTGCGCCAAAGCACCACTCAACTGGTTAGTCCATCAGACGTGGTTCCTCAGGGTTTAGGACTGTTTTACCCTAAGCAAAAACACGGCTTAGTGTACCAGTGTCTGCTCACTGATCTGTACACCGTGTTAGTTCCATTCAGCCATAGACACTGTGCCTGGTGTTGACCATGGTGAAGACTTCCCATGAACTGTCATCGCCAACAGCTTAACATGATGAGGTGACCAACCTGATCATAGCTGCGAACTGATTTAGATTATATGGGACCAATTCACTCAGTCTTCAACTCAGTGGACTACCATATAACCATGGCTCTCTGTTCTTAAAAGAACACGTAACTATGTTACGCACCTATATGCATCTCATATAATAATAACTATCAATCTTTATTAGACCAAAACATAAAGTTTTACAAGCTTAGAACACATCAATCCTAACACCACAACCCTTGCTTTCTCAGCTGCTTTCTTTAGGGAATCCCTCTCTTGCTTGAAGGCTATGCTATTCTTGAGGAGGTTCAGTAATTGGAAGTCAACAGCCAAGATTTGATACGTAGCCGAAGCCTCGTCCCTTTGGGTAATATGCTCTTTGCCATATCGATGCCTCAGGGACGGCGGGTCCTGTTGATTATTGCGGCCTTATGGATAGCTGCCTTGTGGCCCCAGTCGCTCCTAGACATGTCTTTGGTTGGTTGCTACTGAGACTTCTTGATCGTCTTCGACCAGTATATCGTTTGTCTGGACAACAACCGTCTTTAGAGGGTTAGTGCTAACCTTCACCATCGAGCGCATTGATATCGACGTGAAGAAGAAATTGAAGTAGACTTGAAGAAGGACTTATGGCTCGTCATCACAAGTTGAGTAGGAGTCAGTAGAAATATGGGTAAAACCTCTAATGATATCCCACAGATGGTGCCAAAGATTATTGGGAAAATTTTTCGTGTCGTCTTGATTAAAGACTTTGCCCCATAATTCTTGATTGAATTGAATGGTTTAGAGAGATAGGGATTATAATATATATAGAGAGAGATGACAAAGAGAGTTGTTGTCGAAGTTTGGTCTTGCGGCTTATGTCTTCGGACAAGAGGTGACACCTGATTTCCACTATAATATGAATAAATAAGGGGTGAACATTCTCTCGATAGGCCAAAAAAAGCTTTATATAGTGGGGTTGCACGGAGCAACTAGAAGAGGACTCGAAGGAAGAAGAGAGCTCTGGCTCTGGGATCCTCTCTTCCTCTGATCAACTGACCAACCCATCAACCCTTTTTCTGTAGGTCATAGGGGTCTTTTATAGCTGAGGTATGTGCCTGATATGACAGTGAGGAAGTGGTTGTGCTGAGGTGGCGCTGATCTTGGGCCTCCTCGTTGGGCCTTTATTGGGTCATTGTCCAGGCCCAATAAGAGAGGGTTTGATTCGTGGACCCTGTAGATCGAGTAGGTCCATGGGACTAGGCTTGCCTACTTGGGTGGTTGTGTGGGCCCATGTGGGTATGGTTTGGTACAATTTTTGTACCCACACCTCGTTCCATACGCCACCATCAGACGATAAAAACGTACCGTCGGTCAGCCCTTCTCTCTGACCCCCCTCCCCCCCCTCGATCGGAGAAGAAGAAGATGCGGAGGAGCTTGTCTATACAGAGGAGTATTCTCTGCGATTCCCTTCGGAGACGAGCAATCAGTGGCTAGGACGAAATCCGACCAGAGAGGAAGAAAGTCCTCTCCTCTCTCTTTTCTCCCCCTCCGACCACTTCCTCCCTTCACCGCATTTTCTTGGGGATTTTTCTTGTAGGCCATGAGTAAAAAGGCCAACCCTCTTCCATCGATCACTTCCTTTGTCACCAAGCTGCCATTGATTGAAGAGGAAGAAATCGCGGAGGAGTCGTCGACGCAGAGGACCACCACGATTGGAGCAAACTTCTTCTCCTCTGTGACCACCGAGATTAGAGCAAACGATGCTAAGGCCCCTTCATATCATCAGAGGTATGATTGCGCCCCCCGTTCATATGACAACCCCCTGTATTCAATTACTTCAGAATGGAAAGGGGACAGCTCCCTTCCAGATCCTCCCCCCTTCACAGCTTTCCCTTTCTTCTTCTAGAGTATTCAATATTTGTTTTACTCACAAATGGTTTAGTCGCCCCTCTGATCAGGTTTATATGCTTCTTCTTCCTTCTCAAATATTTTTTAAAAAACTAATTCCTTCTTGTAAGATGTCTCATACCTTCTAGAAAATTATCCCCTCTGGATTTCTTATTTTTCGACCCTTGATTAAAGCTGCGGTTGATTTGCTGTAGTAGGATCCTATCAGAATTTTTTAACAGAGATGGTGCTATCTCTGATCTGCAGCAGTGGGATCCTATAGGAATTTTTTAACAGAGATGGTGCCATCTCTGATCTCTACTTATTGAGATCTGCCCTTGTATCGGCTAATTGCTGCAGTGAGATCCTATAGGATTTTTTTTAAACAGAGCTGGTGTCGTCTTTGATCTCTAGTAATTTTTTAACAGAGATGGTAACATATCTGATCTTTGCATATTGAGATCAGCCCGTGTATCGACTAACTGCTGCAATGGGATCCTATATGAATTTTTTTAATAGAGATGGTGCCATCTCTGATATCTGGGAAATTTCTAACAATGATAGTGCTATCTCTATCTCTGCTTATTGAGATCAGCCTATGTATCGATGTAATTATTTTAATTTATGGCTTTGATCAGTATGTCATGGTGGCTTCTCTAAACATCCATATATGTTTCATGTTATTCTTTTTATAGTTTAATAAAATTTAAGAGATTAATGGATGGGGACCATTTTGAATTTTCATAATGATATGGCAACTGTCATTGATCCAAACAAAGATTTATTATGATGGAACTTCTTGTGAGCCTATTAAAACTTAAGATATGGGTTAAAGTTTAAAGCATTGTGGGGATATAAACAAGCAAGTTGAGGGGATAATGTTTAATTCCATGAAGGAAGTGAAATAGTACTATATGAAGCTTGGTCATCAGCAAGGATACACAATTCATACTCGATCAACAAATAAAGGGCGAAGTGGGGATATTATGTGTGCCAAGTTTATTTGCTCATATGAGGGAATCAATTGAATGAAGTCACAAGAAGAATACATGGACCATCATGAAAATCATATTGTAAGAAGTCATTCGACAATTAGGGATGGTCCGGTTAAAGTTCAAAGCATTGTGGGGATATAAACAAGCAAGTTGAGGGGATAATGTTTAATTCCATGAAGGAAGTGAAATAGTACTATATGAAGCTTGGTCATCAGCAAGGATACACAATTCATACTCGATCATCAAATAAAGGGCGAAGTGGGGATATTATGTGTGCCAAGTTTATTTGCTCATATGAGGGAATCAATTGAATGAAGTCACAAGAAGAAGACATGGACCATCATGAAAACTATATTGTAAGAAGTCATTCGACAATTAGGGATGGTCAAGGCATATATATGCATTGCAAATATTAAAGAGACAACTAAATGACAAATTACAGGATTTAGTGATGACCATAATCATGTTTGGTCACTTCTACCTAGATGATTTATATGAGGTCAAACAGATGTATGCCCGCTGCAGCTAAAGATTTGGTTGAATGTTTTAACAGAGAGAATTTGCAAGTAGGAAAACTACCTTCTATTTTTTGTGGTAGTTATTCATCTATTGGTTTTCACGATAGAGATTATTGGAATCACTTAAAAATCGATTAGGCATAAAGACTTGGAATCTGGAGATACAAATACAGTTATATATTTTAACAAGAAACAGACCAAGAATCCATACTTTTTTTAAGCTATTCAATGTGATGAAAATGCTCGAGCCACAAATTTTTTTTGGGTGGATGCACGATCAAAAATAACATACAAGCTATTTAGAGATGTGGTGACATTTGATATCACTTATCAGACAAACTAATACAGCATGTCATTTACTCCCTTTATAGGAGTGAAGCATCACTTACAATCAATATTTTTCGGTTGAGCACTATTGCAGATAAATCAGAGGTGACTTTTCTATGGCTTTTCAGAACTGGTTAGAGACCATGAGTGAACGACATCCATTATCTATAATAATAGACCAAGACTTTGCTATTAGGAGTGCTATAGCCAAAGTTTTTCAGAATTTTGTCATCGTTATTGCTTATGGCATATCCAAAAAAAATTCCCAAGAAACTTGGTCATGTGTATATCAAGAAGTCAAAGTTCAAGCAATTAATGAAGAAAAATATTTATCAAACATACACAAGCGAGGAGTTTGAAAACCAATGGCATTCCATGATATTAGAATTTGATTTAACCGGGAATGATTGGCTCAAGAATTTATACAAAATTTGGCATATGTGGGTACCAACGTACAATCAAAGCTTCTTTTTTGCTGGAATAAACACAAAAGGCAAAAGTGAGAGCATTAACTCCTTTTTTGATGGATTTGTTTCGTCTCAAATTAATCTGAAAGATTTTGCTATATAATATAAACATGCGTCAGACAAAATTTATGCTAAAGAGAGGAAAGAAGACTACATCTCGATATATAAGAAGTGAATTTTGAACACAATCAATCAGATATTGAACCATGTAACAACTATGTACACAAGAAACATATTCGATAAGTTCTGATGTGAGTTTGATCAAGTATGTCGTTATAAAGTTGGTGAACATGAAAGTGATGATCAATGGCGCATCTTGAATGTACAACAAGTTTGGCCCATTTGAAGAGTTTAATGTACAAATTAATTTGGAAATAAAAGAGGCAAAATGTGGATACCAACACTTTGAGTTCATGGGAATAATTTACGGATATTTATTAATAGTCTTTGATTATCTTGACATAGATGAGATACCCCTTTCATTTTATAGTGAGAATGTGGACTAAAGAAGCAAATATAAGAGATATGGTGAATAAAGATGCACTACTCTTGCCGGATCACCATACGGGGTTAGAAATTATGAGAATTAGCCGCATATGTCATCGATCAACGCAGTTGGCATGCATGGTCAGGAAATCAAATGAGGCTTACAAAGTTGTGATAGTGATCATTGATAAGGGTTTCATTGATTGAGCAAGAGTCGTTTAAGAATGAAAATAGAAATGAGACTTTGAATGAAGATGGTGTTCAATAGGTATTTGTGTCACTCAAACATTCACATTGGGATCCACAACATAAGATAAACTTTTAGATCCACATATATCTCAAACAAATGATAGAAAGAGAGCTGAAACTAACAAGTGGAAGAGTAGCATCGAAATGACATAAAAAAATATAAATAATGCGGAGGTCAAGGGCATGATAATTGTAATTGTCCTATCCACCCAAAGAAAAGTAGAGGGGAAGCTAGTGAACCAAGTATGGAAACAAACCTTTACTACTTTCTTAATCAAATAGTTTAGGCTTATTTTGCTATATTATAATAATAAGATTTATTTCTCAGGCATAGATGGTGAATTGCTGAATTTAAAAAGCGACGGTGGTGGTTGGAGTAATTAAAAGTAACTATTACGATAATGACACCTTTACTTCCCATATGATGTATGATGTTTGTTATCTATATTAGTAAATGGTTTGAATTATTGTAAAAAACATTGTTAAAGTATCCTTTCTATATCTGCTTATGATGACTCTAGGATGAATATGTTTTTTATGGCCTATGTTGATGGTTGCAGTAATTAAAAAAATGATGAAGGTATATTTTGGTGTTTCACTGAAGTCTTAATATTGTGCGCCTTAAGCTATATTGAAGTCAAGCAAATGGTGTTTCACTGAAGTCTTATTATTTAGCCTTGAACTTTTTCTTAATTATGACAATGATTTAATCTTATTGTTTTGCAGGTCTTTCACTGAAGTTTCAAGAGTTAACTGCATTATTCCTAGCTGTAAAGCTAAACCAAGTCCAAATACATCTGATCATGCAAGTTAGTCTCGAATTCAGTCCGAAAGATTGCATTGAAAGGCGTGTAAAGATTGAAATCAAAGAGTAGAAGGCAAACCTAGGATCATGCTTCTTCTTTTTTTATTGGATTTTTATCTTAAGTTATGTATATCAAGGGTGGTCATATTTTTGTACTAGTGCTATATTTTGGGTGTGCTCCCTCGTTTTAACAGTGACGGCCTTGATGTCTGATTGTAAGAAAACCTGTAATTTTATATCACCAGTGCCCACTTATAACCAAATCTTCAAGTAAAATTATATATACTGTATATGGTTCAGTATTGCAAATATGCTGTGTGTGTGAGAGAGAGAGAGTGAGAGAGAGAGAGAGAGATAACTCTTCAGAAAGAAACGCTTAATGATAAAATAAATACTTCTTCATTGGCTATGAGCAGATATATGATTGATTCCACAAGTGTCCTCTGCACCATTCTCCATCTGTACTCTTCCATGTTGAAGTTAGGATTTGGGTACAACATAGAGAATATGGTTAGCTACATATTTTGGATGGGTTTCAAAAGTGATGGACCAGTGCACATTGCATTAACAACTTAATTGAGGAGTTCATGGTGGCTGCAGGCAATGACTTCATTATTTTACACTTGCTATGTATGCAGAGATTTCTTATATTAATGTGAAAACCAAGGGTTTGAAATTTTGATTGAAACAAAATATTTCAGATTTTATATTAGTCAAAAGAAATTGATCCCTAATCATATGGGGGTGCATTGTTTTACACAAGATATATATATTTTGATTTGTGAAACTATAACTCCTCACAATTGATCAATTACTCATTAACTTAATTTGCTATATCGGAGCATAATTAAATATTCAGATACCTTCAAAACTATCATCAGAATAAAGTGACATTGGTGTGTTTAATGCATCAAAAAAGCTGATACAATGCTCCCTCTTGTGATATGTAGATCATATATCAGGTCAGAAACAGTACTAAAGATATTAGAGTACCTTAACCAATATTTCCCTTAGCTAGCACTGTTGTTAAATATGACTGAGTATCTTTTGAATAATGTCCTCACAATCGAGGAAAATGGTTCCCTATGCGAGGTCCCAGATATTGAAGATCTTTTCTATGAAGTCTATGAAAGCTCATTGATAATGAGTTAGATAATGTTTAAAATTATTAAAAAATATCATTTTCGAACGAAAACAAGGGGGCTCTATTCATGGCACCCCATACCAAAATTCAGGAAAACATTACAATAGTTTTAATCAATCAACTCTAGTGAAGATAAATTTTGAAGTAAAGATAAACTATTCATCACTCTATCAAGCATTTTTCGCCGTAATTTTTTCATCACCATATGACACTCATGCAGTTTTTCCTTCAACCCCTCAACCTCAGCCTCCAAGCGATGTATCGTCTCCTCACACGTGCATTTATAAATGATCATCTTTTCAGTTTGATCACATCACATAAAAAACTTATATCGATTGCCCTGCAAAAAAGTATAACTATAAATGGGCGATACAAACCTATATCTTATTCCAAAGACATATATTATTCAAAGTAGATTATGATGTACCACTGGTAGTGGACATGTATAAAACAATCTTCCATGATGCTTTGATGTGTAAGATGTCACTATCTTACAAAAACCAGCACCACATGGACATGTGAAATTCGGGTATGTCGTCGAGCCCATATTTGCCCTGTCTAAAGAAAAACCACACGATAAATGACAATGGAAAAAATATCTCCATGCATGGTTAAGAGCTAATAACAAGTTTTAACCCTTTAGATGGATAACATTCCTCCATGCATTTTATTAGAATTATAATACAATAACCAGTTAATTACAAATAAAAAAAATGCTTCAAGCAAACTATCAAAGAAAGTAAAAATACTATATCTCATTAACATTACAAATCTGGAAAGAAAAGAATGCAACGTTAATTTCATCTTACAGTTAGAAACATCACAAAACACTATAGAAATGGAATCCCATTCTTAGGTATCACTATACTTGATCTTTCAGATAAAGACTTGCAAAATTAAAAGCTGACGAAGAAATAGAGTTTGAAATTATTAACAAAATTCTTACAAAATATGAGAATGATCATCTCAAATCTGAGGATGACCATCTAAAATTTAAGGATGATCACCTAAATATGAGGATGATTATTTAAAATATAAGGATAATCATATATAAAACAAATGTCGAATACCCTAGAAGAAGGAATGGGGAGCTGTGAAGGGGGGAGAACCTTGAAGGGAGCTGCCCCCTTTCCATTCCGAAGTAATCGGATCCAGGGGGCTGTGATCATACCTCCGATGATCTGAAGGGGCCATGGCGTCATTTACTTTGATCTCGGTGGTTGCGAAGGAGAAGAAGTTTGCTTCAATCGTGGTGGTCCTCCGCATCAACAACTCATCCGCGTCTTCTTCTTCTCCGATCAATGCCAGTTTGGTGAGAAATGAAGTGATTGATGGAAGAGGGCTGGCCTTTTTCTTATGGCCTAAAAGAAAAATAAGAGGTTATGCGGTGAAGGGCAGAAGTGGTCAGAGGGGGAGAAAAGAGAGAGGAGAGGACCTTCTTCCTCTCTGGTCGGGTTTCGTCCCAGTCGCCAACTGCTCCTCTCCGAAGGGAATCGCAGAGAAGGCTCCTCCGCATAGACAAGCTCCTCCGCATCTTCTTCCTCTTCGATTAGGGGGTCTGCGGGGTCAGAGAGGAGGGCTGATCGATGGTAAGTTTTGGTCGTCTGGTGGTGGCGTATGGAATAAGGCAATCAATTCTTCCTCGAGAGTGAACGAAGCCCTTACCTTTAATCGTCAGCCTTAATCTGAGGCATCCATTGGATCCGAATGGAGGGCTGGGATAATTATTAATTTCATGCAAAGAAGGCTTCAATGTATGCTCCTCTATTTACATACATAGATGTTTCCGAATTTGCTATTTTTTTGTGGATGTGCTATCTATATTAAGATGATATTTCTCATAAAAAATCAGCAACTTCTGAAACCTCGAAGCATATCAAATAAGATTGTCAAATTAACGGTTGAAATAGACGACTGATAAAGCTTCAAACAATTTTGATTGACCAACATGTTCTATCGAAGGTAATGTGATTATCCTCATAAAAAATTAGCACATTCTAAGTGCCATGTGTCGCGAAAATGACTATATGTCATTGCTTTGGTCCCGGTAAAAATCGAGCGACCCGGTCGGTTTTGGATGATCTACTCGACCCAACCAAGGTAATTAAACGAGGGTTTAAAAATATGGATTCAAGGCTCGTCGGATGAATTGCTCGTGTTTTCTCAAAGTACCAACTCTCGAGTCTCAATAGCGAACGCTTCTACCCTGCCTAGCCCTAACCCTAATCTTTTACCCATGTGATCGAAGGAAGCCTTTGTGACTGTGCCTAAGGTTTCGCCAGCCAAATACTACGATTCTGACACTCTGGCAGATCGACCTTTGTCGATTCCGACTGCGGCAAAAGTCGCCTTCTAGAGAGAAAGAGAAGATAGATGGAAGGAGAGGGAGGAGAGAGAAAGCTGGGGGTGTGGTGCTCCGAAATGGGCAATGACAAGTCAATGGGGAAGATACAGAAGAAGAAAGGCCGCCCCTCTCTTCTCGATCCCCAGAAGCGCAGTCTCATTCCATAAACAAAAACATTAGCAACAACAGTAGTAGTGGAACCCTAACCCTAGCCCCCAATCCCTACCTTTTGCTTCCCCATCCAGCCTTCGACCTCCAAATCACATGTCGGAACCTCCACGTCGAGGTGGATTCGGCCCCTAAAGACGACAATGAAGATGAGGCCTCCATCGGCAACCGGAGGGAGAAGAAGCTCTAATAGTTTTTATTAATTGGATAAATTACAATTTTCCCCCTAAAGTTTAGCTCAAAAGCACTTAACCCCTTTGTAGTTTATTTTGTTCCAAATCACACCCTAAAGTCTGAAACATTAGCACAGTACCCATTTTGCCAACTACTTACTTTCCTCATTTGATGATTTTTATCTTATCAAAACTAAATTGAAAGGGGCAAAATATAGTTTTTTAACTATATGGTGTTAAGTGTTTTTAAGCTAAACTTCAGGGGATGCAAAGTGTAATTTATAATTTTTAAAATTTTAAAATATTATATATTTTTAAAATTTACAGTTTTTATCATCCCACCCAACCGGTTGACCCGGCGATTGAACCAGAGACCGTTGATCCGGAGCATTAATCGGGTCAATGTTCGGTCTGGTTCTATAACATTAGACCGGACACATACCCGCCTGATTTTTTGTCTGTAGACTAAGGCCCTGTTTGGATAGGATTCTGATTCTGAGATTTTTGGAGCTAGAATCCCAGAAACAGAAAAGCTGATTCTGAGCTCCCAAAATCTTATTTCTTTGGAGCCCAGAATCCAAGAATCATGTTTGGTAAAATCAGTCTGTTTTAGAGATTCTTGGATCAAAGAATCCAAGAATCCCGTTTGGCAACACGAAACTAAAAAAATTTATTTAAAATATTTTTTTGACATTCATTACCAATGTTACTCATAATATTATTAAATTATAAAAAAATTATACTAGAAGTCTCATTCGAAGATATCATACGTTCATCAAAATACCAAAATTTTTTATTACAAGTCCCATCCCAAAGCGATAATAGTAGGGCATCCAATAGAATATGATACATCAAATTGGCATATTGTAATGCAATGCTAAACCATGTGTGATGCTATCCCTAAGTTCATGGATTTCATGCGGACCTGTCGCTCCTCCAACATACTCTGTGGGGCCATCTTCAGCTGCTACCACTACATCCTCACCTTCAAATCGGGCAGATATCTCATCCATCTCTTTCTCAATCCGTAGATAGTTATGTATTATACAGCATGCTGCCACAATAAGCCTCTGACGATGTAGTGGATATGGTGGCATTAACTTCAGGATCGGAAAGCGCGCCTTCAACATGCCGAAACATCGCTCAATGACATTTCTAAGTGAGGAATGACGTTGATTGAATAACTCTTTAGCCCTTCGAGGTCTTCTGTTACTACCTCCCCTATAGTCAGACAAGTGATACCTCTCATATCGGTGTGGAGCCATATATCCTGTCATAGTTGGGTAGCCTGCATCTACCACATAATATTTTCCTGCACCAGCAAATATTATATCAAAATTTTATAATTTGAAAATGATATGATTATAAGTTTCATTCTTACCGGGTGGTGGATGAGGGAACCCAAGTGAGGGTCTGCTAATAGCTTCCATGAATACTCTTGAATCATTGGCTGTACCCTCCCAACCAGTATACACAAATGTAAATCGCATATCGAAAGAACATGCTGCCATCACATTTTGTGTAATAGTTGTTTTCCTCCCTCTATAAGGAATTTGTCGATTTGTCGGTACGTGTGCACTTATATGTGTTCCATCAATTGCACCTATGCAATTCTATATAACAAATAAAAAAAACATATTTTAGTTATAATAATAACAATGAAAGTTATAATAATAATAATTTTGTATTCACCTCGAACCATGGATAATACTTTTCGTTATGTCTGATCTGGGGAGGAACGATGTCAAAGTTAGGTGGGATGACTATCTCTTTACCCCAAGCACAAATAGCTCGTAGTACAATATTGAAATGTCGTGACGTCGTCTCCCCTGAATGTTGAAAACGATCAGAAATAACCCTGTTGCTGCCACGATGCCCCAACGTCATCAAGAAAATAGCCACCCGTTCTTCAATACTGACATGTCTAGTATCTCTCAGAAATCCTCTACCTCTTAATAAAGTGCACAGGTTAAGAAAAACATGTTGCTCTAAACGTAGCATATCAATGCAGCGTTGTCTATTTCGAGTAACAACACGCATTACATATTCAGCACCTGTTAGGGAGTCATCCCTGTATGGATTTCTACAAAGAGTCCTCAGTGCATATAATCCTGTTGATATAGTAGCAGCAAACACCATATCAAAAAATATCTCGTCATCAGATGATTTGTCGCTAGATACGTCTGAATTATCAGACGATTGAGGGGATAATGAACCCTCGGTATCGCTAGACATCATAGAGTTTGGCATCCTGTCAATTTTACAATATAAACATATTCAAGTCCGAGCAAAAACAATATAGAAAAACCATTATGAAGAAGCATAGTCAATTTTTAAAATCTAAACAATATACCATGTAAAAAAATATTTTACTTTTACCAATCTAAGCAGTAGATCATAGAAGATAAAATATATCTAGTTATTACATGCCAACAGAAAAAACAAGAATGGATTATCATTCAAAATACTCCATACTCTACCTTATATGTTCATCAAGTATAGACACGAAGGTCTAGTTATTACATGCAAAGCAAAAAATAAAGAATGGATCATCAGTCCAAATGCTCTACCCACCACCTCCTATGTTCGTCAGACATAGATATAAAGGTCTCCCTCCAACTTTTCACCTGAAGCTTCTCAACAGCCTTCATATATTTCTCTATTGGAATATCCTCGAGCTTCCCTAGGACTTCCATGCAGGCACCAATAGAAAAAGCAGCATTACGGCTAGATGAGGAGGAAGTCCTCGAGTATTTCTCCCGTGCTATCTCTGCAATACTGTTTAGGGCTTCTACAATTGAGTCGCCCTTGGTAAAACTCTTTCGGCGCCTACTGCTAGCAGTAGTAGGCTGGGTACGGTGAGAGGAGGCTTGTGAATTCAGTGTAGGTATGCCGGTTGTAGGTGCTTCAGGAGCTTGTGTCTCTGGGATATAGTCTGGATCTTCATCAAGAAACTCAGACTCACGGTTATGGGGGCTTGGAGGAAGATCCTCGTTGATAGACCATGCCAAGTCACCTCTGGCAGTAGTATCACCATAAATTATACATAACTTAGGAAATTCAGGACAACCTCTGGTCCTAAAGATCTTTGCATCTTGATTTACCTATAAAACACAAAGCAATATTATTTGAAAGTTTTATTTGCCTAATGTTTCAGTATTCATTATAGGAAAGAACTGATACCTTAAGGTAATCCTCCCACAATTGATCAGGTGCTGTCACATTGTTAGTGACCGGGTCCCATCCAAACCCAGTATGGTCAACAAGCTTTTGAAAGTTTTTATACCTTTGACGTAGCTTGTTAAACTTGTTTCTAAATTGTTTTGAATCATAAGACTTTTGTGTCTTACTAAAAAACTCAGCACGTATTTCCTTCCAGCCAGACTTTGAAAATGTCGAAGTAGTCAGATCCCCCTTCTTAACATGTTCTACCATTATATCAATATAAAGATTCTCGTGCTCATGGGTCCAAATAGCCGTAACAACCCTCTGAGACCCAGTCTCAACAGGAATAGAAGATGCAGATGCCATCTATTACAATAATCAAAATATAAACATTATTTTTAAATCATAGTAAATCTCTATTGTAAATATCCACAGAAATACCATCAAAGCGTTATATAATAAAAAAATCAAGTTTTATAAACATAAGAGAAAGTGTTATATAAAAATTGGGGTTCCACGGGCAAACCGAGTTAAGATGTGTGTTAGGGCTGGTAATTTCGGACCCGATACGGCAGACCCAACACGAAGTTAGCGGGTTTGGGTCAGGGCTAAACGGGTTTGGGTCATAAACGGGTCGACACGATAGACCCGTTTTATAAACGGGTCGGGTCCGGGTTTAGGGTCTGGACACGGTAGACCCGGGAAGACCCGTTTAGTATTCAACGGGTCGGGTCGGGTCTACCCGCAATCTGATACTGTAATATATAATACCAGCGAGTCTTTCGGGTCAGGTCGGGTCGAGTCGAATTGGATCGGATCGGGTCAACTGAATAGACCCGGGTGGTAAACGGGTCTTACTGGGTCTTATCGGGTCGTATCAGGTCTACCCGTTTATTAGCGGGTCGGGTATGGGTTTAGGATCTAGACACGATTAGTTAAACGGGTAGGGTCCGGGTCTAGGGGTTTTGGACACGACACGAACCCAACCCGACACGACCCATTGCCATCCCTAATGTGTGTAGGCCAGGTTGGACATGGGCAGATCCTTCAACCTGCCGAAGTTCCACCACTACTCTTCACCACAATGGTGATGGTGTTAGCTTCACCGGAGGTGTGTTGCACCAGTCTTTCTTTATTGTACCTAGTTGTGCTTAGGTTTTTAAAAACTATATAGTGCAACCCTTTAGTTGACTACGACTTCAAAGATTGGCTTTATATGAGCCTATGTGTTGGCCTCTCAATGTTCAGCAGCAACAGAATAGAAATGGGTTCTCAGTGAAACCTTTTGAGAGAGAAATTTTCACTCAGATAAAAAAGAACAAAGGTTTGATCTCTCTCTCTCTCTCTCTCTCTTTCTCTCTCTCTCTCTCTCTCTCTCTCTCTCTCGCTCTCTCTGTGTGTGTGAACAATGGTTTGATCTCTCTCTCTCTAAAAGCTCTCTTAACGGTTTGAGCAGCAGTGGTGCCAACAAACCAGGCGGCAACAGTGCCAGGCGAGAGCAAGAGGGACGGCGATCAAGAGAGGAGAGGCCCGATCAAGCATCTCCAGCGGCGGAGCGAGAGAGGGGAGGCCCGATCTGGCGCCCCCCGCCCGGCCTTCTCGCAGCGACAGCAGGAAGCCCCGATCCGGCGCCCTCCGGCGAGCAAGAGAGGGAGGCCCGATCCGGCTTCGATCTCGCCGGACCCGGAGACAAAACCTCGCGCCGGGTCGGGCACGATTCCGGCGAGCAACGATCAGAGAGACTGGCTGTGGGGGAGAGAGAGAGAGGGGAGGGGGGGGAGGGAATAACCTGGAAGAGGGTTCCGACGAGAGATTTGTATCCGGTTCCGTCGAGCTTCGAGGATTGGAGAGAGATATGATGGCGAGGGCGAGCTCTTCTGTTGTGCAGCCGTGCAGGGATGGGAGATTATCGCGTATCGCTATCTCAACAACGGATCTGTTTAAATATTTTGGCTCTCCGTGGAATCCCAAAAATTGACTCCAGATCCGGAAGCTTCTTTTTTGGGCTCTGAAAAAAACACTCCCAGAATCTTTTTTTTGGCTCTCCGTAGGATCAATTTTTGGGCTCTTTGCATTTGCCAAACAAGCTCTTCTTTTTATTTTGGATTCTGGGCTCCTAGAATCCCAGAATCCCAAGAGCAGAGCCTATCCAAACAGGCCCTAAGATTCTTACCTATCTCCCGCTACAGGTGCCTTCACTGGAAACGAAGTGCAACTATTTTGTGAACTTGGCCCCTCGTTTCGCTCCATCTGTCCTCTTCCCCACGTTTAAGCCTCACCTCACTCCATCCCCGACGCCGACGGCACCCCGCAAACCTCCTGTCCACTGCTTCCCCGTGATCCGAGCAACCAAAAGCCTCACTCCATCACCGCCGGCACTCCGCAAGCTTCCCGATCCATCGCCTCCGCTGCAACCGCCGCCCATGGACGCTCTCCGCCCCTTCCATCCCGTACTCCACAGACACCAGCCCCGTACCCACCTTCTCCACCTCCATTCCCACTGCCTCTCCACCCCAAGACCAAGTCTCCGCCGCAACCTCTCCTTTCCCCGTCGTCGGTTCGATTGCCGCAGCGGTGGCACTAGCAGCAGCAGCAGCACCACCTCCGTTGAAAGGTAAAAACTGCGAATCTTTCGAAAAATCTCGTTTTTAAGAGAGATTCATGATACTCATCTCGTGGGAACTCCTCCTTCCATCTGCAGGGCTGAGGAGAGGCAGAACATGGCCCCGGGGAAGCGCGGGAGGGTCCGCCTCCGTGTCCGACTCGATCACCAGGTCCAGTTCGGGGAGCACGTGGCCATCCAGGGCTCGTCCAAGGAGCTGGGGTCGTGGAAAGATCCGGTGCCGATGGAGTGGACGCCGGAGGGGTGGGTCCTGGAGCTGGAGCTCCGGGGTGGGGAAATAGCGGAGTGTAAGTTTGTGATTGTGTCCAAGGGGAAGAAAGACGTCGTATGGGAGGATGGGAATAACCGGGTTTTGAAGCTTCCCGGTGAAGGGGTCTGCCATGTGGTATGCCAGTGGAACGAGACGGGCGAGGTCGTGGATCTGTTGGATCCGGTTGCGGCTGACGAGGTCAAGGCATTGGAATGTGAGGGCGGCGGAGATGGGCATCGGGTGGAGGACAGTGGGCCTGCTTCGGAAGGGGAGCCGAGCCCTTTTGTGGAGCAGTGGCAAGGCCAGGCTGCCACGTTTATGCGAACCAACGAGCATAGGAGCAAGGTGGCTGAGGGGAGATGGGACACGGATGGGCTCGACGGTGTACCATTGAAGCTGGTGGAGGGTGACCGGGGTGCCAGGAATTGGCGGCGCAAGGTACATTCACAAACTATCATTGTTGGGAGCCTTTTAAATAGAACTAGTTTGAGATCAATTTGAATAAAAAAAATTTCAACTTGAAATGACCCCGTTAGGATTTAGGATAATTATAAGATTGGATATGGATGAAGTAAGGGTCTAAAATGAAGCTAAAATTGGAGTAAAGTCTTCTTTATGGTTTTTGTCTTAATCTATAAGGAGACAAAATTGTGGACAATATACTTATCACCTTGTTTCCATCTATACTATTTGGGGTAATTGGTGTTAGGTCCTTAAAATGCTTCCCGTTTAACGTTAAGAATGAGTAAAGTTTGCAGTTAATGTTAAGTCCCTGTGGTTGGACTTTGGTGCCGAATCATACTGCAGCACGCAGGTAATAGCAAAATATTTTAAATGACAATTTTACCCCTACATTTAAAGACTAACAATCCGATAACAAAGAGTAACAATCTGGTAGCAAATAGTAACAATTTGATATGGTAACATACATTAATTGTAGATTGATAGTAGCTTATTATAAACAATATTTGTATACATCTGATCACAATATGGTCTCCTTTGTAACAAAAAATGCATTTAACTGTGTGAAACGACGTCGATTTTATCTTGCACATTGAAGAGTAACAATTTGGTCAAAAATAATAACTATTTGTTAAATAGTATTTTTGAACAACTGATTACAATATGATTTTTTTTTTTTGCTATAACCGTCAGTGAAGCACTATACTGCACTTGAACATTTTCAATGACCGTGTAGCACGGTGATAACCTAGACTCACAAGATATTACACAGCCTCACCGAAAGTGGCTTGTGCACACAAGTTAAATACCAAACAATGATGTACCGTAATGCGGTAACAATCTCCTCCTTTGGCCATAATTTCGTTCTCAAAACCTTACAACTTTCAGCTCTTATGTAAAACGGTAAAAATACACATTTCCTCTAATTCAACCATCCTTCTTACATGTTCGGTAATTAAAAAAGTGGTTAAAAGAAAAAGACTAAACCTAAGAGCACTGAAGAACAAGTCTTTTCTTTAACCTGCACACTTAAGAAAATATATCAGTAACTCTCCTCTGAATAGAAGTGTTAGTCCAAAATCATAAAGGCAACATGAAGGTAAGTGTGCAATAAAATGCACTTCATGAAACATGCATGTCTCTACCATGTATGAGTGTTTCCTAGGGGTAGGTTATAATATTTCACTCTCCATAGGCCAACGGTGACTGAGGAAAGGGACAAAAGGGGTATTTCATGGACCCTTGTCGATAGGAAGAGTAATATCAGGAGAGAAAAATTAATCGTAGTCCATGTCAGTGATTTCACTCAAATATGACGGCCATCGGCTAACGGAGAGAGCTATCTGGCTAACAGTGCATAGATCAGGGGGTTATTTGTGCATAAAAAAATAATTCAGGGGCGAATCTAAACCTAATCCTATAGTTTAAGGGACGTCTATGTAATTTTTTCTTAAGAGAAAAATATTCCCAAAGCAAATTATATGAGTTCATTGTAAGAAGTATTTTAGAAAATCCCTTGAATATACCTTTATAAAATTGTTTTGAACTTTGAAGAGATTTGAAAAATCTTTGATTGGTCCATAGACAGCTTAGCGGGCTGATCTAATTAGGTGCCTGAGAAGTGGAATACTTTCTGTATATCCATACCGATTTGATCCCTTTTTGGATCAATTGGAAATTCTCTGAGAATATATTTCTTTGGATGCGGGCCGATAGGGATGGCAACGGTGCGGTTTAAAACCGAAAACCGTGGAAAACCGCACCGCATGGTGCAGTTTTGGTTTGTCAAAATATAAAACCGTTGTGCGGTTTCGGTGTAGTGGTGCGGTTTCGGTTTTGACCAAAAACGCATAAAACCGCACCGTTTAGGCCATTCCAATGATAAACCGCGGTGCATCGCACCGCATGGTGCGGTTTCGATTTTACATAACGGTACACTGTCGCGGTGCGGTGCGATTTCGGTGTGGCTGTTCGGTGTTACGGTGCGGTTTCGGTTTTACCCGAAACCGCACCGTTGCCATCCCTACGGGCCAATCAGATTCCAAGGTGAATGATCTTTACTACTCCTGAGAGAGTGTGTTTTGTGAGTAGGTCAGTCTTGATTTTCCTGAGGATCGATCTAGCTCATAGTTCGATTCATATATTGTTTGTATGGTGTTTTTCTAACGTTTGTCATAACCTATGAAGCACCGATACTTTCGGGACCTCAACGTGTCCGTGTCCGACACGTGTCCGACACCGACACTCGTCCGACACGTGTCGGACACACCAAAAAACGTGTCTTCTATGAAGAAAGGTTGTCCGACACATGTCGGAGCGTGTCGGATGCGTGTTGGAGCGTGTCGGATATTACCGGAGAGACTTTTTTCTCATTTGAAGATGTTGGGGTTCTTGAGATTGCGAATCTTTCCATCAATGAGCCAGATATGGAGGCCGTGGTTTTCACGTCGATGGTGATGGATGTGGTAACACTTGACGTTGGCCTTGATGGATGATGATTTTATGCGTGTTCTATTTGTTTTTTTATGTTTTGAAAGTTTGAAACTATACACTTGAATCATTTATGATGTTTGTTGGAGACTTTTTTAGTTAACTATTAGCATTATGTTTGATTATAAATCATAATATAGACTTGTTATATATATATATATATATATATATATATATATATATATATATATATATATATATATATATATATATATATATATATAATTCAGCGTGTCCCCTAACGTGTCCGTGTCCCGTGTCCGTGCTTCTTAGGTCATAACTTAACTCTACCTGAACCAGTCCGGATGTAGAGGCGGACTGATCGGCGCATCCATTTTGCACAATTCAAATCCTGCATTAATTTGACATTTTCCTATTCTTCTCCGAATTTGTTTCGGGTTCCCTCAGCTATTAAATCCATATTTCTGCATGAAATTGAGCTCTCTTGTTGATTGATTCATATCTTATAGAGAGAGATGCTAAATTTTTCCTTGAACTTTGAGAGAACACTCAGAAAAATCTTAGAGAATTTTCCACCTCCATGAATCCATCGTCAAGGGTTGGTCATCCATTGTTGATGGATCCTTCTGTATGGAGGAGATCGAACCTCTAGGTTCATGAGCCTTTGGCAGGTTGCTACGTTGAAGCCCTCTTCGTGAGATCGGGTTATGTGTCGACCTTATTACACTGGGACCAAGGATAGAGATGTTCAAATCCATGTGGTGGTGGTGGAGTTACGAAGTGAAGGGAGGCAACACACAACAAGGTGGCATCGTACGCAAGTAAGACTGAGCTTGCGTTGGTAAGTTTGTCGAGTCTAATACAGTTGATTCTCTATATTGTGCAAATCTCAATTGGAAGATCTTGTGGATGTTGGCAGGCTATGTGGGGTCGAACCATGTAAAAATTCCATGTGTGCTTTTCTGTGAAGCTTTTCCTAATGCATGCGTATATTGATATTGTGTTATCTGTGATCTGGTTTGCATGCACTTCTACTATAAACAATGACTATGATAATTGATAGAGCAAAATATCTTCATAATACAATTGATTAAAAATTTAAGTAGGCCTATTCACCTCCCTCTTGGTTCAGAATCCGTATCTTTAGTTCTTTGTCGGTGTCTTAGTTCACTGATTTGGGAATCTTACAGAGATGCCCTGCTGCATATATATGAGAAGCTGAAATACTTGCGACTAGACTACTCACTATAGGCAATATGGGTCTGGAGGGAGTTAGTGCTCAACTCTGACCATGAGGCGGTGCACTTTCTTTATTCTTTGCCAATCTATATAAGCGCCATGCCGCCATGCTAAATGATCTAGTTCTTTGTTGGATTACACTTTCAACCTTGGGCACAGGTCAGGGGTTCTGAACAACGGTATTGATGCTCTGAATAAGAGAGTATTAGAGATATGGGCTTTTCATTTAGTCTGTTGTGTCTTTTGACTCCATTAGACACTAGTTTATAATCGATCTATATTTTTGTCCTATTTGGTAGTTTTAAGGGTATTGATTCATGACTCGTGTAAATTAGAATGGTTCTTATTTGTTGACCCCATCCATCTATGAGTTTTCTATTATTCCCTGAGAGAGTGTTTCATTCTAGAGGTATGTGATAAAGGTTTGGGCTCCATGCTCATCTGACCAAAACCATTGGCCTTGTGGAGCAGATGAAATTTTAGCCTCGATTACATCGAACCGTAGGGTATTTTTTTTTGAGTCACTTCTGGACTCGTCATACATTTAAAGAGCGATTACTAAATTCTGGTCCTTACATACTCCTCTACCTCTTCCTAGGAGAGCTTGGAAGGATATCAACCTGGACATCATTATAAGATCCCGGGGACAACAAGAATGCTCGATTGTATTTTTGTAGGTTCTGGGAATGCCTAATTTCACAACCCGATTTTCAATGCATATCATGTAGATGATTTGTTCTCTAGGGAAGTTGTTAGATTATATGTTGTTATTATGTCTTACATTCGGTAAGTACACTCCGTTCGTTAGCTACTTTGAGAGGATCATATAGCCAAAATCGGTACCATTCTTTGGTTTAGTAGCTCTTGTCACCCTCAAATTGATGGTCCGATCGAGGTCGTGAACCATAGTCTTGGTGATATACTCAAATGTTTTACAGTTGAGGGACCTACTCCATGGGATTTGAGGCTGACTTTCTTAGTGTATTCTGCAGCTGAGTACCTAGAGGCTTTATGTTAGTGGAGATATCCTAATTGAGCACATTACGTATGCCAAATTGTACATGCTTAAGAAGATATAGAGATCAGCATAGGACTATAGGAGTGATCACAGAAGAGAGTTATTAGACATGAGCTTATGGCATGTGCAACTAGAGGAAGTTTGGACCCTCGTGTATCCTTAAGAGGTTAGGTTCGAATGGCTATCGTCTAGATATAGCTGCATACATGCCCAGTTTGGCCATCTTAAACATTATCAAGTAGTTCCATGGGTAGTCTGGTTTAGAGGACCTTGCTATATTACGATCAGAGAGTCAGTTACTCTACGATGCATTCAATGATGATACTTAGATAGCAAGATCATCCATCATGGATTGAGGAGGCTAAGCTGAGACTACAAATGTGGGTATTTGTTTCAAAGAGGCGTAGAGGCCTTACATGACAATGCTGAGTACTGCCCATCAAGGGGAGTTGATGTATCGAACATGCATTTATTTGAGCAGAGAAATGGTTGACTCCCATTCCCACAAGAATAAGTGGTTCACAGATGCCTATTCCACATGAGAAAGGTCCCTAGGGCTCCTTTTCATGTGGAAGGCAGGGCAAACCTTTTTCCCACTTCTCTCTTATTTTGACACCCTATTTCTTAAGCTCCCCTGCAGTTGTGGTGTTTTACTTGTGGCACATAAGATGTAATCTTGGCACCAAAGATTTATAATCCTAGCTATTGAAATTAAATTAAAGATCTTTGAATCTCAACCCTCGAACTAATCTTGCTTAACAAATTGCAAAAGTTCCTCTGAGACTGAAAAATACAAAGGACTCTTGTGGAAAAAAAAATCAAATCGGTTTTCATATACACACAGTTTTGATCCTCAAAAAGATGTTTTCCTACCTAGATCACATTAATTTCCCCACATTGAGTTTATTCGGCTCTGTTGAATTAGTTCGATTGTGTCATCTGAAATTCAAAACTATTTTCTGGTTAGAAGATTGCCCTTCAATTCTCTCAGATATTTGTGCAACTCTATGAATGGAAGCCACAATTGGAATCCGCATGTCATGATGAACAAAATCCCTCTGTTGGTGACACCATGAGATTTCCTGATGCCAGCAATGAAAAGTTGCCTAAATCTGGTGATCCCTCAGTCATCCCGACTAAGACACGAGGATGAAGATGATGGTCTGATCTTCAATCCAACAGTTGGATTGTCAAAATACCTAGCAGATCATCCACAAAAGTTTGTGATTCCTGAATTTGATACTATGGTAATATGATATATCAGGTTTGAAACAGTAACATAGTTCGCTGATGGGGAATTTGGTCAAACGATGATATAAGGTCAGGTCACCTAAGCTAATATGCTACACAAGAACAATAAGATAAACTGTAAGTAAAGATTATATAAAAGATGCGTAATATATACATGTAACAGTATGGAGTCTGCATTTGTGATTTGACAAGTCAAATGAACATTAAAATTTCCACAGTCACTAGATAAGAAGATTTGTATTCTAATTCTACCTCAACTCAATTTTCCTCCTATAGTATATTTAGTATCGCAATAGTTCACCAGAACGGGCCACTTGAAAAATCAGTCACTTTTGTATGTTCTAAGTACATTTTATTCTTTTTGATGCAGCTAGAGGTGATACGTGAGCTATTGGTGGAAAATCTTGTGGATGAGAATCGCTTGGAATCTCTCATAAACTCTGCTATTTACCTGAAGGTTTTACCTAAAGACTGTCGCTTAAATTGAAAATAGAAGTTAATTCTTTGCTTTCATCCCAAAAAAGTTTGTTGATATAACTCAAGTCATAAATGTTTACACAAATTAACTAGTCAGATGGTCGTATGAAATTCATGGAATTCTTGTTTTGATATTTTACTCTGACAGTGGATCAACACGGGGCACATTCCATGTTTTGAAGATGGAGGTCATCATCGGCCAAACAGACATGCTGAAATTTCTAGGCTCTTATTTCGTGAGCTTGAAAGGATATACTACGGAAAGAATACATCAGCTCAGGTTAGTTAAACTTTCCCTTCTACATATTAACTCTATTTTTGTTTCTGAACTCATCTATTTTTTTTTTCCATCTTTAATCTGATCTCTCTGTTTACAGAATCTTCATTCTTGATAAAACTGAATTGTAATAATTTACTTGTCAAACTGCTTGTAATGCTGAGAACCGACTTTGGCTTATGGCTAATAGCTGAATTTCCATTGCCTTGCTTTCCGGAATCAGTCCTTTATTTTTCTTGGTATCTTGAGAAATAAACATTTAGTATTTTCATACATGTTTATGAATTATTTATGTTGGGACTAATTTCTCCCCATATCCACCGAATTTAAATAGACCACAATCACTCTTTACAGAAGTATCAGTTCTTCCCCCCCCCCCCCCCCCCCCCCCGCCCCACTCTTTTTTTTTGAGAGGTAAAATCAGTTCTTGCCCCCTTGCATATGTTTCAAATGGAATAATAGAAATGTTCCACTTACTACTGTTCACTAGGTTGTGACCATTGAGCAAACTTGTTTTGATTCCCTTCCTTTATGATTATCAAAACTTATTTTAAATTCTTGCATGACTGGAGACTGAGTTCTGAGAAGACGAAAACGCCTTGAACTACCTTTCTATGGGTTGGTTCATTGTGCAAATGTCATTTCATGAAACTTTGCACTGGCCTACTGATCTTTTCTTCCTTCACTTCTAATGATTGCAGTCTATATCACTGTTGCCCATACTATTTTGATTAATGAACCTTTTTTTTACCACATTATGCACCGGTCCACTGCTTTGTTATTTCCCTTTATTTAGAGAAATGATCCCATCAGGTGTCCCATACCGTAAGGTGGCATGCCAAATACATCTAGCGCTGT
The DNA here is from genome assembly GCA_947650365.1 of Chamaelirium japonicum. NCBI lineage: Eukaryota > Viridiplantae > Streptophyta > Magnoliopsida > Liliales > Melanthiaceae > Chamaelirium > Chamaelirium japonicum. Next base: position 63,187,397 of record OX393559.1, on the reverse strand, counting down.
CAGCCAGGGCTGAGTGCCATTCACCTGTGGTGGGTGATCACCATAGGATGGTGCTGATGCATCTGGCGCGCACCTTATGGTACGAGAAGCCTGATGGGATCATTTTTCTTATTTGATGCATCTTTCAACTAAGTAAAAACGACTTTTAAGGAGTGACTTTTTGTGTTGCATTTTGTTTGCGCATTTGCAAGAAGAATCCACAATAAGTTGCAAATTAATTTGACTTTTGGATTTTAGTGTATTACTATATTTATGATGTATCTCTGCCATTATATTTCTTTTCGGTGGTATTCTAGTACAAGTGAAATGCCTGTGACTCTGTTATCCTTTTTCTCTATGATTTGTCAATCAATGCTTGCTGGTATTATCTATGTGCAGGATTTACTTGTGATTCGGAAAATTCACCCATGCTTGCCTTCATTTAAGTCAGAGTTCACTGCTTCTGTTCCTTTAACACGAATACGAGACATCGCTCACCGGGGTGACATTCCTCATGATCTGAAGGTCTTCTTCATCATGCTGTGGTTGTATAGAGTAAATATTTATCATGACTTTCTGATAAACTTCTTTTTCTACTTAACAGCAAGAAATCAAACATACAATACAAAACAAGCTTCATCGAAATGCTGGTCCGGAGGATTTGATTGCTACAGAGGCAATGCTTGCTAGGATTACCAAGACTCCTGGGGAGTATAGCGAAGCATTTGTTGAACAGTTCACGATATTTCACGGGGAACTTAAAGATTTCTTCAATGCTGGGAGGTCTATTGCATGATATTTTATGAGATGTTCACATTCACTAACATCACGATTTAATGCGATTATTGAATTTTGTTTAGACTACATCTGCAGCGAAGTCAGTTATTTAACTTATTGACCACAATTAATGACACTTTAACTATTATTCTCTCTATTTATATCTACGTCTCATCCTTTGAATTTAGTGATCAGATTGTTCTAGTTGGGACACCATCTGGAGATATTTAACTGTAATGCTTCTTTTCTAAGCTTGGGGCAATTAATAGAGAGAATACATGGGGGACAAAGATTTAGAGATAGAAATGTAATTGGAGATTTTATATTGGAGTTTGCGGTAACTTATGATCTAGCGATAGCTAATATTTATTTCCAAAATAGAGATGAGCATTTAAATACTTCCAAGAGTTGATCAAATGCGTCACAGATTGATCATTTCTATTAGAAAGAAATGTCAAATCTAGATGCAAAGATTGTAAAGCATTACAAGGATAAAATTTGACAATACAACATAGGCTAATAGTTTTGGATGGATATATTAACAGAAAAAAGAAAAGAAAAGAAGGTGGCGGAATTTAAAAGGGAATGACATGACATCCTTTAAAGAGAAGTTAGTTAAGGTGGGGAATTGGATCTTGGAAAGTACACTAAATATGATGTGGGATCTGACAACAAATTTTACTAAGAGAATTGTTAGGGAAGTTCTTGGAGAATCTAGAGGTTATCCCATATGAGGATAAAGATACTATGTGGTGGATGAGGTGCAAAAGACAACCGAGGAAAAGAGATCATGCTTTAAAGAATGACAAAAAATAAATGTCATTGAAGACTTGGAAATGTATAAAAACTCTCAGGAGGATGCTAAAAAGTTAGATAGTAAGGCTAAGTTTGTAGCTTTTGATAACTTGTATGATAAACTATGCTCTGAGAAAGGTGAGAAAGAAATATACACATTAGCTAGAATGTGGGAAATTAAAATCAGAGATGTGTATCAAAAGATGTGTATCAAAAGTGAAGGCAATACTATCTCGGTGAAGAAGGTGGGATTAAAGACGAATGAAAATGCTACTTTCACAAATTAATGAAGAACCCTACTAAAGGAGTATATTTAGAACAACCACAATCTAGGGATTTACATATTTATTGTTGTTCAATTAAAATAACTGAAGTGGAGGGTTTTTGAAAATGATGCATAAGGGTAAAGCATTGGGCCCTGATTGATGCCAATTGAAGTATGGAAACTCTTAGCAAGAATTGGATTAATCTGGTTAACTAGTTTGTTTAATAAAATCTTGACAAGAAGTTAGATACCAAATGATTGAAGGAGAAGTATTATGGTACCTATATATAAGAATTAAAGTGATGTTCATAATTATCCTAATTATCGTGGACTTAAGCTTGTGAGTCACCATGAAATTATGGGAGAGGGTGATGGAACAAAAGTTAAAAATGATGACAAGAATTTCAAAGAACCAATTCAGGATCCACAATGGAGGCTATTTTCTTACCGAGATAGCTGATGGAAAGATTTAATGAGAAGAGAAGGAATCTACATTTTGTTTTACTTGACTTAGAGAAATCCTATGATAAAGTACCAAGAGATGTTATTTGGTATACTTATAAGAAAAAAAAGGGGCACCTCAAGGTATTATCGAAATTGTTAAAGACATGTACGAGAGAGCAATTAGCCAATCACTACCATCAGAAGTATCTGTAGCAATACAAATGAATTTCCATTTATGGTGGGACTTCACCAAGGGTCATCGGTAAGCCCATATCTTTTTATATCTTATGATTGATGAACTCACTACTAATATTCAAGAAGAAGTACCATGGAGTATGTTACTTGCAAATGATATAGTGTTAGTTGATAAGACAATGATAGAGTTGAATGCGCTAAATTAGAATCATGGAGGAAGACCATGGAATATAGGGTTTAAAGTTAAATAGAAGTAGAAGTGTAGAACTAAAATATAATATATGGAGTGCAATTTTAATGAATTAATAATCATAATGAAACAAATTTCACAATTGACGGCCAATAAATACAACAATGTGATCTTTTTTGGTATCTTGGGCCTATCATACATGAGAATGGAGAGATAGATGATGATATACCCAATAGGATTAGAGTTGATTGAATGAAGTGAATAGATGCTTCTAGAGTGCTATGTGATCGATCAGAATGTTATATGGTTCAAAATGTTATATGACAAAAGTAAGGCTCGTTTGGTTCAGAATGTTGGCCTTAAAGAGAGCTCAAGCTGATAAGATGAGCATGGCATATATGATGTTTTGGTAAATGTGCAAAAAATCTTTATATGATAGAGTGAGGAATGAGTGTATTAGAGGAAGTGTTGGAGTGATTCAAATTGGGGACAAGATAATGGAGAACAGATTAAGTTGGTTTGGACTTTGGACTTGTACAAGGTAGTGCAAAGGTGGACTCGATAATGAGCAGAGGCAACCACAATAAGTAGAGGGTCTCAGATTACTGTGGAACGTCCACTGAGGAGAAAACCAAGAATGACATTGATGGAAATTGTTTTAAACAGTGTAGTCAAGGCGATGCCTAGGCGTTTTGGAGCCTCCAATGTCCAGGTGCCCCTTTAGGTGGGCAATGTTTCCTAGGTGGCCCGCCTAGACTGCCTAGCTGACCACTTGAGTGCAGTGGGTGCAAAATTTGGCTAAGGCATTCACATGCCCATGAGGATAGCTCAGGGGCCCACTAGTGCTACCTGGGGCCCACAAAGACAGCTCAGGGGCCCACCAGCCCTGCTAGTGCCCATGAGGACAGCTCAGGGTACCACCAGCCCTGCCTAGGGCCCTCAAGGTCAGCTTGGAGCATGACAGTTTCTGAAGGACCCACAAAGAGCTCGGGGCTCGGTAACCCGCTTGCAGAAATCGGCCTGGAACCCGGCAACTTCCAGTCTTTTATAAATAGCAGTCTCAACACCGGATCCAGATCCGAATTTCCATTCCAGAGTTCATTCTTCCGTTTTTAGAGTTGTAAAGCTCGAACGAAGAAAATATAGGTTTTCTAGAAACCACTCCTCAAGAATGGAGTGAATTTGGGACCTTGTCATGATTTCTTCTGTCTCCCCACTCTTCTCTATTTACTTGTACAAGCACTCCTCGGCCTGTCGAGAGTGGCTTCACTTTTTCAGAGTTAGGGGATTCAAGGTTGCACCTTATCATAGAGAGACGTAGGCTTCGGTCGAATTTTGATACCAAATTACTGTGTCAAGTACTCTCTACTCTCTACTTTACACTCTACAGTATCTACGTTACAGTTCAACAACATTCAATTCGGTTGATTGTTGACGGGAATCTTACACGGTAAATGAAACCCCCACAAGTACCTAGACGCATGGGCAATTTTTTTGGTTTTTTTGGGAATATTTTATTAGAAAAATGCAGCTACTCGAGGACCGTCTTCATGATGATGGTTTAACATAATATCTTGTTATGGAGCCTAGTGGAAATAATGATTAGCGAAGGCAAAGAGGAGGAAGCACACAACCACAAACACTTGAACATACTGAAGTTTGTGGTGATTTTTAAAAGGAGTCATGTTTCAAACGAAATACACCTACATGAAAATGATGATGATGGTTTTGATGTATTGATTTTTGTTTTGATCCATGTTAATTCCTTCCATCTTCTTGATCATGTAAAAAAATTCATTTTATATTCTTTACTAGATTTTTGTAGCTACGAAGAATAGGAAAACATAAAATTTTATAGCAAAAAAAAAAAAAAAAAAAAAAAAAAAAAAATATATATATATATATATATATAGGGCTGTTACGGTGCGGCGTGCGGTGTCGCACCGTAGTCGTCCGATACACCACTGCGTGCGTGCGACGCACGCAACGGGTGCATCGGACGACTGCGGTGCGACATCGCATGCCGCATTTTATCATCTCTCTCTATATATATAGAGATAGAGAAAGAGAGAAACAAAATGCTACATTCGAAAACAAAATTCTTTGCTGTTTTGAGAGGTCGCCGGTGGCTATCAAAGCCATGAACAACGACAAAGGTCATCCGAACTCACAATCGGAAGGTGTTAGAAATCACCGGAGGTGGTCATCGACTGCGGTTGTCGTTGGAGGTCACCAGATGAGGTGAGGTGATGAATGGATGGCTCATAATGGAAGTAGTCACCGGAGTCCTCTATCGGTGGACGCCGACAGGTGGTTTCAGCGGAGATCACTGGTGGAGGTGATCCGAGGTGGTTGATGTTGATTCTGGCTGGAGATCACATGTGGCGCGGCCGTGGTGGGTTGCCAAAGCAGGAAAAAGCCAAAAACGCTGCTTTGAGAGCTAGCGTCCCGGCCCTCATACATATATATATATATATATATATATATATATATATATATATAGAGAGAGAGAGAGAGAGAGAGAGAGAGAGAGAGAGAGAGAGAGAGAGAGAGAGGAGTGCTACAGTGAGCTACGAGAGGAGAAAATGAGCTGCGGGGATTTTGATACCCCTAGAAGTTTTGGAATTTGATGAAATTTGGTGAGGGAGACACAGTCACAACACCCTCACCAAATTTCATCAAATTCCAAAACTTCTAGGGTCATCAAATGGTAGAAGCTTTATCTACCATCCGCAGTCACTGTTAATTTTGCTTCTATCATTTGATGACCCTAGAAGTTTTAAAATTTGATGAAACTTGGCGAGGATGATCATCTTACCTTAGACAACACCCTCACCAAATTTCATCAAATTCCAAAACTTCTAGGGGTATCAAAATCCCCATAGCTCATTTTCTCCTCTCATAGCTCACAGCTCATTGTAACAGTCCTCTCTCTCTCTCTCTCTATATATATATATATATATATATATATATGAAATTTGGTAAGGATGATCACCTTTCTATAGATAGCATGCCCACAAAAAATTAGGACATTCTAAAACTTCTAGGTGCATTAAATGATCATCTTCAAATTAACGGTTGACATGGACGGCCGATAAAGCTTTTCACATTTGATCCACATAGAAATTTTAGAATATTCTAATTTTTTGTGGACTTGCTATCTATTTGAAGGTAATCATCCTCACCAAATTTTAGCAAATTTCGAAACCTTTATGAACCTCTATTGATGTGTTGGCACCCAATAGTGTTGGCTGCTGATCCTGAACCTATATATATATATATATATATATATATATATATATATATATATATAGGGGAGGGATACTCTTACTCATGGCCTCTTACTCATATAGTTACCTATGATCCGGGCCATCCATTAGATCCCGACGTACGGTTCGGATTAGATGGGGAGTTAAAGCAATGGTGTCCGCATTAATGCGGGCTTTTAATACGGGCATTTAATGTGGACACCATTGCTTTAACTCTTCATCTAATCCATACCGTACGTCGGAATCTAATGGACGGCCCGGATCATAGGTAACTATATGAGTAAGAGGCCATGAGTAAGAGTATAGCTCCCCATATATATATATATATATATCTATCTATCTATCTATATATATATATATATATATATATATATATATATATATATATATATATATATATATAGAGAGAGAGAGAGAGAGAGAGAGAGAGAGAAATGTTAAAATGCGGCGTGCGGTGCGTGCGGTGTCGCACCGCAGCCGTCTAATGCACCGCTGCGTGCATCGCACGCACCGTAGCGCTGCATCAGACGGCTGCGGTGCGACGCTGCACGCACTGCACGCTGCATCCTAACACGCCTATATATATATATATATATATATATATATATATATATATATATATATATATATATATATATATATATATATATATATATATATATATATATATATATATATATATATAGGGGGCTGCTATAATGCGGCATGCGGTGCGTGCGGCATCGCACCGCAGCCGTGGATTGCACTGCTGCGTGCATCGCATGCACGCAGCGCGTGCATCACACGGCTGCGGTGCGATGCCGCACGCACCGCATGCCGCATTCTAGCACTTCCCTATATATATATATATATATATATAGAGAGAGAGAGAGAGAGAGAGAGAGAGAGAGAGAGAGGAATGATAAAATGCGGCGTGCGGCGTCACACCGCAGCCGCCTGATGCACCGCAGCAGTGCATCAGGCGGCTGCGGTGCGACGCCGCACGCACCGCACGCCGCATCCTAACACGCCTCTCTCTGTCTCTCTCTCTCTCTCTCTCTCTATATATATATATATATATAGGTGCCGCTTCACCTAGATAGGCCAAAACGCCTAGGCACCGCCATGAGTACAACACTGGGTATAAAAAACGTAAAAACTTTCATTGACAACTGTTAAAGCCCTGCACAGAAATGAATGGCAAAGAAGAATTCATAAAGCTGATCCCAACTAGATGGGACATGGCCTGCTAGTTATGATTATTGTTATGGCTTATTTTCCAAGTTGACTTCAAGGAAACATGATCTTCTTTTGTTGATTGTATTTAACTGTCACTGGTGAAGCAGAACATTAAATTGATGTCTGTCTTTAGTTGCTAAGTTTTTAGGTATTCTATTGCAGCCTTGCAGAACAGCTGGAGTCGATCAAAGAATCAATGGATGAGCAAAACCTACAAGCTCTTGCTAGTTTTTTGGAATGTAAGAAGGTAAATTGTCTTTTACTGATTTACAAATTAGCCTATTTGTCTATGCTGACGTTCTTTGTTGGTAGAATTTTTTTTTTTTGAGAAATGTAGACTATTTTTTTAAGCATACAGTATTTTCAGTGTGTTTATTTAACTAATGAGAAATTTGTGAACTCTTTCCAAATTCGTTTATGTGGAAATATTTTTTCATTTTATTTGTGACATCATAATGGAAATTTTTAAATTTGTATGCCAATCGTATAATTTAGGTACCTTTGCCTAACTCTTATAATCTTACCTACAATTTCTCGCACAATAATTCTTTTTTTCTAATATCCAAACTATAAACATGACCTGCACAATTTTCAGTATCTTATATCAAATCATAACCATGACGCTGTTTGCGTTCGGCAACTCCATTATGCTCATGGGTGTGGGGACACGATTGTTGGTGAAGAGTGTTGTGAGATTGAAGAATCTCACGCATCTTTGAGGAGAGATACTCCTTGGCACAATCAGACCGAAAGGTCTTGATGCACTGACCAAATTGAGTATGAAGCATAGTAGTGAATATTCGATAAATATGGGGGATCTTAGACCGGTGACACATAAGATAAACCCAAGTGCACTGAGAGTAGTCATCTATAAAGCAAACATAGTACATTAAACCAGAAATAGAAGCAACAGGCGTATGACCCCAAATGTCAGAATGCACTAAATCAAAGAGGGCGACAGATCGGGAAGCACTAGCAGAAAATGTAAGGGCTAGATGCTTTGCTAATCTACAACACGTACGGACAGAGAGGGAGGAGGACACACGACCTTAAGCGCCCGAACGAAAAACACTTTTAAGCGCCTGTCTATACATTAACAGGCCACAAAGAAATAAGAACGCAGCGAGAGGTTTTAGTGAAAATCCAACTCACTATATTGAGTTGAGTTGGATTGGGAAAAATATGGGATGCATGAACCATAAATTATAGTCTTGTGTGTATTGGTGCATTCATGTAAGCGTCCGCTTCATTAGGGTTTGTTGCTAGGGATCTAGATGGGAATCAGATTTCTCGGTAACCCCCGGATTACATTTTGTGGTAAGCACAAATTCATAAGGCTAAAAATATGGGATCATGAACTAAAGATTTATTTTCTCTGTGTAACAGTGCCATCCATGTAAGGGTCCGCTTCAGTACGGTCTGTTGATAGAGATCCAGATGGGAATCAGATTTCTCCGTAAATCTCTAATTACATTTTGTGTTGGGCACAAATTTAAGGCTGTAGTAAGGCCTATGGAGAGAGCTCCTTGGTAGATTTATGTTGTGCAAAGCGGAAATCACTGGACACAAGAAGAAATTGAATCGACACTTTGGTATGACATGTCATGGGACCTAGGTCCTTCTATGTTCGCTTGTGTACATAGATGGCAAACACATGTGGAGGGCTTCATTGATGCAGATACTGCTCATGAAATTGGCTTCGTCTCCTTCAATTTGGTAACCTGGAGGATTGCACACAGGTCTTAAATGAAGGTCCAAGTTTATTTGACAACTGCCTTAATTGTTCTATAGAGAATATGTGGGAAAGCCCTTATTTTGAGGGTTTAATTCTGGCTGAAAAAGGTGGCTATCGTGATTTTGGGCATTGCCAAGTTCCCTTGCATATAGATGATGCTACAACAAGGAGAAGCGAAAGAATAATCTGTTCTATGTTGTATTAGAGCATTGACCAAGAGGGATCTTCCAAGTGTGATGAAAATAGAGTTGCCCACTGATAATATCATGATACATGCTTTAATTTATTACGACTCCTAGCTAAATATTGCAACAACATCTCTTTTAGACATATGGTCACTAGTTATCCTCTGATTTCAACCGGGGGGAAAAAGAGTTAAGCACTATCGACAAGCTGCTTATTTCCATAGTCGAGAAGATGAAGTTGCGGGAGATTAAGGACAACCTCAAGCAGGTCCTTTGTGCTTTGATTTTGATCGTCAGGCCCCCAAGATGTTGTATTCATATAGTTATAGGTTTTTTTTTGTTTTTTGTTTTGTTTTGTTTTGTTTTTTGTTTTTTTTTTTGGGTGGGGGTTGCGTGGCGGGTGGGACCCGATTAACATTGATTTGTTGTTTCTAAAGGTGAAAAGTCATTTAGTGATTGTTAGAGTGTGTACATATATTCTTGGTCTTTGTATTTGTTTATTAGCCTCTTTCGGATATGCTCACCCTTGGTGACCCCATCCTTTGTATAGCCATATATAGAGTCATTGCCTAAATGAGTAAAATATTCTCTTTTCTTCCAAATCATCATCTCTCCCTTTCCCTTTAGGTCTAACATGGTATCAAAGCTAATGATCCTAATCCCGTTTCAATCCGTCGACCATCTCCGACATCCTCAACGAAGCTAGTTGCGAGGCATCTCTGTCGAAACAACTGCTCCATCATCACCAGTGGTATCACTAGTGATCCCAATCCCATTTCAAATCCTCTCTATCTAAATTCAGAAAACCCTAACCGGGAAGGTTCTTACTTTTCCTGATCGGAGCGAAAAGCTCTATTCAACCTATCGAGAAGCCATGTTTTATCTTTCTTTTTCTGTTTTCTTATGTGTTTGGTGAATTAAAATTCTGTATCATGATCAAACCTTCACTCCTCAATACCATCATCACCTAGAAACCATCCCTCGGCAATGCCCCAACCCGCGCCCGGTGACTAACTCGGCATCACCACCGGTCAGCAGCATTAGTCGGCACTTCAACTGCACAGCCACCCACTGTGTTTGCCAGCAACCTGCACGCTGGCCGCAGCGGTTGCACCCAGCTGATGTTGGGCCCTCTCTTGTTACCTGCTGCTTCTAGTGACTGTTCAGTCCTTCATTTGGATTCTTTATTCCATCACATCAGCCCTAATTAAGCCATTTATTTGATAAAATGAGTTTTTTTCTTGCTATTTTGTTGGACTAGAAACTCCTAACATACATTAGCTTGTGCTTATTTGTCCACATATACGTTTAGCCATAGATATTGATGGTGCCAAAAAATGCCACTGGCTCGTGGTCCACGTGGCAGTAGCAGGGGAGACCGCTTTGTCTCGGGGTGTGCTTGGGCGACCTCGGGTGTCTAAAGAAGAATTCCCCCTAAGGAGAGCTCGGGATTCAAGGCCCACGAACAGCTCGCATGAGGTCAGCTCGCACGCAGCTCGGATAGAGATCAAACCGCACGCGATTAGCTCGCATGCGGACAGATCGTCTCTTGCTGGTAGGGGTCGCGAATCGCAAGACGTCTCACGGCACACCGGACGTACGTTGCCCCATGCCAGATTGTCCAGCCAAAGCCTCTTGCAGTAGCGGATCGCTGCATCCCTTGAATAGAGCAGCATCTTCCACGAGGCCTCATTCATGAGGTACTGCGAGTCAAATCTCTTGACGCAGCTCGTCAGCTGGAAAGAGTATTCCGGCCGCCGCCAGTAGCCCGTCGAAACCTCAACTCTGACTCGCTCAGGAGCTCAACTTGTTCGCACGCGGTCAGCCTGCCCGGGAGCTCGCCCTGACCGCATGCGATCAGCTCGCACGCGGAAGAGGTCGCCTGAGGCTAGCGCCCATAACTTGCTCGGGAGCTTCCCTGACCGCACACGATCAGCTCGCATGCGAAAGAACCCCTTAGAAGATTCAACACCCACAGCTCGCCCAGGAGCTCGCCCGGTATCATGACATTAAAGGAGTTTGCCTACTTGCCCGCGGAGGTCGCCTATAGTAAGGCGGTAACCCATCAATATATGTCACCACCCTCGTGGAACTACGTGAACAATTGCAAGCTCCATAGCTGGCTAAGGTCGGTCTAGAATACCTCAGACTAGAGCATTCCAGAATGTCCACCTGGCACGGACAAGACCGATGCGTCCCCCCTCACCACCGCTTGGCATGCTAAGAGACAAAGGCCATTAAGGGCCCATGTGGGCTAGCACGTGAAGGTGTAGAAGGTGCGGGAAAGAGCGGCCACGTGTCGAACTCTGACGGTCTGCAAAATGTTATAAAGGTACGAAACCCGGCTCCAAAGTACAGGTTCGAAACTCAAAAACCTAGATATTTTCCCACTTCCAAGTCTTCCCCCTTTCGAACCATCATTGACTTGAGCGTCGAAGGGTTTGCGCTCCTCACGGAGCCAGCCGTTCTCTCGTTTTCCTTGCCTTGCAGGTCGAACACCCGAGCCAGCGAAATTTTCCCCCGACAGATATTACATTAAAATCCTTGCTAGTTAACATTGAAATTCTGCTGTAATAACTGGAAAGATCCCTGGCCTAACGGAAGGCCATCAACTTCCAACAATTTGTGCTTCATTGTTTTAAATTGCTTTAGCATCACTGACCTATAGCTTTGATTATTGCTTTATCGCTTACTTGAATATTCAGAGTAGCAAAGATAACTGGTTAACAAATTTTATATCTGACATTATGATAAACAAATCTAGGATTGTTCTCTCATAGGCATTCATATAGTCGGTCGTGCATCAGTAGGTCCCCAACTTCGGATGCCCCTCTCTTGTCAAGTTTCCTTTCTCAGGTTTTTGGCACCAATCTTAGGTGGTTGGCATCAGATTGATTTCCTGTCGGAAGATTCTTGTCAATCTTTCCTATAATTAGCACCGTCTTGATGGAAATAAGATTTGGATGACAACGACGACGATGATGATTCTGCAAAATGAGGCAAAACAAATGTGCTTTTGTTATTTACATTTACCTTATATTAATAATTTTAATATATTAATCTAATAATTATGAGGACAGGGAGTAATGAGTTCTACTATCTGACCTGATTTGGTGTAAACCATACCTTATTTGCATTTTTGTTACATAAACTGCGCCCAATAACATAGAACTGACAGATAAATAACTACTGGAGAATTAAATATTTGGTTAGTAATTTTTTTTTGATATTTTTGTGTGGTTACGGTACTTAGGTTTTGCTTTCTTAGGATGGGTCTTTTGACATGATGACTTGCCAAAATTGATGCATTCCGTTGTTATAGTGAATGACAATTTCTTTGTGAATGATGTATCACAGAGATTGGAGAAGTTGCAGGAAACAAGCAATTCTATTGAAAATGGAAGGGTTGAATTATTGATGAATGCCCTGCAATCTTTAACATGTTTAAGAGCACTGATAGTTAAAGGTCTTGAAAGTGGTATTAGAAATGATGCCCCTGATGCTGCTATAGCTATGCGTCAAAAGGTACCTATTCTACAAATTATTTGTTAGAATTATCTGATAGAATAGATTTATGTACGAGTCCCTAGGTTGCAACAACATTAGAAGTGATTGTTTTGTAGTGGCGCCTCTGTGAGATTGGCCTTGAAGATTATTCCTTTGTTCTTCTAAGCAGGTATCATCTTGATTTTGATTTCATTTCTGGACTTCTTCCTTATGAATGTTGTACTGCTTCTAAACCAGATATTATTTTGTAATACATTGTTAACTGTTGATGAGTAATTAAATTGTGTCTCTATCCTTTATTACATCAGTTATTTAGTATCTCCTGTTGATTTCAATAGCACAACATATTATCACCGTCAAATGTAGCATATGTAGAAGATTGATCTAATACTTATGTAGATCTAATACTTAAGTAGGAAGGGTTTGTATTTCCCTTGCATCTTTTCTGACTCTTATGTTTGCTTCACAAATTTTTCTAGGGATATTTTTTTTCTTCTGATTTTGTTATTGATGAAGGTTTCATAATTGTTTTGCATATCGTCGTCGCAGTTAGCATATGATTTCATGGGCTTTCGGAGATAGGTATCCAAATATTCTTCACCTATACCATTTGTTATAACATCTTCCACTACAACTAGTTTATCTATAGACCCCAACTTAAGTTATGGTTGAGAGCATCATGCATTGTTATGAATCATAGGTAATGCATATTTCTGTACAATATAGCAATTGATGGTGTACATGTAGTAAATATATATGAGTATTCTTTCTCCAAAACTAAATATCACTTTATATAAATATACATCTGTAACCATATAATAAAAATGGCACTTTGTCGTGCTATCATTCGACACTTGTAGAGCGTTCTACCCGTTCTATGCGCTCATCTCATCTTATCTTATCTCGGTTGAATAATATAATAACCCGATGACAAGTTCTTTCATTCTCAGATGGTATGCCTGCATATTCCTCCAACAATCCCCACCCCTGCTGTGCTTATTTTCAAATTCACCAGAATATCAAGAAATTGGCAAGATAATGACATATGTGGATAATTAATTGTAGAAAGTTTCAAAATCATGATTCCAATACCATATTACTATGCATCACTTTTGTAACAAACAAAATCATCACAGGCAATGGCACGTGCAACACACGTACCTATATACTATTATAAGAAAAGTGAGGGCGGTCCTTGCATTACTTCCACTAGTTATGTTTAATCTTCTCTAGAAATGCTTTCTTCTCTTTTTTTTCCCTATTCGTATTCATTAGAGCTTTTTTTGTACTACAATATTGACATCGGCTTCTAAAGATATTTTGGAGAATCCACATTCTAAATATTGATGACGAAGAAGAAAGAAGATAGCATTAGAAGAAGCAGGTGGTAGGGACTTAACCACTAAATACATGAGAAAATTCCTCTTGTTAGCACGGGAAGAAGCCCAAAGGGCACACCATGGGAGAACCTAAGGGAAATGTTCAAATCCTAAGGCTAGCTGGGGTTTTGGTTTCAGATTTTTATCACATAGGATAGATAAGTAGGGTAGTTTATGGTAGGGTGAGATAAGATAGGGTAGGTTATAGTATCTGGGACTTGGGGTAGAGACATGCTAGGGTTTGCTTAGGAGTGGTCCAGGGTTTTTGTCATTCTTATTTTTCTTATTCTGTAAGCAAGTTAATTGGTGGTCCCTCTATCAGATTTAGGTGAGGCCGAACTGGTGGTGTCTACTAAGAGAACAATAGATCCAATGCCAGGTTATGGATATGCGAGTATTACCTAAAACATTATATGTTGCTTGAGTATACATCTTTCTCCAGTAAACGTTTCTTGAGGATAATTAAGGCATGCACCATTACTAAAATAAATAATAGCTTATCATATATGAACTACCAAATCTTTATAGGCAAAAGCAGATTTAGTAAGGTAATCTGTGGGGCATATTGATTAGGAAAATTCTGCAACTTTGGTGCCACGTGCTTTATCGGTCTCTCTCTTACAACTAAATATTCTTGCATATGACAGTCTGGGCATTCTTTTACTCCTTGTCCCACCTTTTATTTCTTAAACTATATCATAACTGTACCTTTTAAGTTAACAAATATATTCTTTATCGGGAATAGTTGATACCTGGTAAGGTATGGAGACAAAAGTATCCTTGCTTCGTTTTTCGTTGCTGGAATCCTATAAAATAGACCCTACTCCACTCTAATCTTGTTTCATTTGCATTTCACTTGGAAGCTGTCCTGCCTTTTATTCGTTCCACTGCTATTTTTATCATGATGGTAGATTGTCAGCCCTTATAAGTTGACAAATTTATTATTTTTTAATCATAAAAATGTTTGAAAAGGCATCCTCGACAACTATAAATCACTAATAATTTTCATGCAGATTCATTTGATAACTTGGCCTCCTAGTTACTTTTAGAACTGCCACTATCTCACTTCTGCATCAATATCCTTACCAGCTTAATAGTGCAACTTTAAGACAAAAACATATAAATATAAAAAAGCCTAGGATTCATCTGAAATACATAGTGATGCTGGCAGTTTAATTGAATTCTAAAGACATAATCCGAATAATAGGTGAGCATACTTGCAGTGACATTAGGGGGGACCATCAGTTCTTTTTTCTTCTTTTCTTTTAAAAACATGAATCAAGATGGTAAGGTGTAAGTTTATCTTCAGTTAAACAGAACTTATTCACAAACAATACACATTACGCAACTGACAACTTGTGCTTGGCTGATTATGGATGTACCTTTCACCTAAGCATCTGTTTGGATTGTGCATCTCCAACTGGTCAGAATTATTTTTATCATAGACATTCTCTTATTTTTTCTGCAATAGAAAAAGCACTGTAACACAGTATCTTTAACTAAAGCTAGGGGAAATTGGTGGTTCAAAAGTTATTTGTGACTATCGACCTTTCATTTTTCTTGATACCATTGGAGTTTGTTTCTCTTGATAGATTCATTAATGCACTTGAAGCTATGGGAGGATCATCTTGGCTTGCACAGAGTGTAGGTTCGAAGAACACAAGTCTCTGGAACAATCAGCTGGGTGCCCTCATTGTTGGTATTAGCCAACTTGGGCTTTCAGGTTGGAAGCCAGAGGAGTGCATTGCTATAGAGAATGAGCTGCTTGCGTGGCAACTAAGAGGTTTATCTGAAAGAGAAGGTACCTGTTCTCCGTTTTGGCTGTATGGTTCATGAATCCCTGTCTGAATCAGCTGTGGTTGCGATAATAGTTTATCTAATCATATTATGGCTGCTGTACACATCTTTTTGCTCAGGCAGCGAGGATGGAAAGTATATTTGGGCACTGAGACTCAAGGCTACTCTTGATAGATCAAGGAGGCTAACAGAAGAGTATTCTGAAGTACTACTTCAAATGTTTCATGATAAAGTCGAGGTTTATGACTATATTCCTTTTTTCAGTATTAAATATTGCCTCAGCGCTTGTTCCACTATTATGTTGCACAGTTTCAGCATTTTGAACACATCAGGCATCTGCTAGGTCTTTCTCAACTGGGTTTTTGCCTTTCCAAATGATGGATTTTGGTACTGTATTGCATGTAGTCTTGATCTGAAACTGTATAACTTACAACACTTGTTCCTTGTTCTTGATGAATAGGTGTGTCATCTTAGTTAGTTAATACGTTTTTATTTCAGTTGTTTGAATTTATTGTCAGTTGTATAATTGGTGTTTCTTTTCCAATTCTGCCATGATATGATGAAAACAAACTTTTAAATTACAGAAAATTGTGAACACTTAATTAACCTCATTATGAAGTTTGACATATTAATAATATTATGACTTAAATATATTTTATGATTTCTTCCCCTTTTCATCTAACCTGCCTATTTTTAAATGCCTTATATATTAAATAAAAGATTATCCTCCTTATTAGCTGAATCTTTATTTGTACAAATGGTAGTGTCTACTAATTGGTTTTAACAGATTTGAGAGAAATGATCGTACATGCTGTCCTGCATGAGTGAATGTTACGATACTTCATAGCTGCAGTAGCCATTCCGAACTTGGTGAAGTTTTTACGACATACCAGTTTTTTTATTTATGCTTGGTTGCAATGAATGCAACTTGATGAACTTGTTCGTGCAAAAACTGTCCCTATTATCTCCTTGGATGTGTAAACTCTATAAATTAATCTTCTCTTTTTTATAACCATTTTTTATCTTTATTTTGTTTTTTTTTATTCCATTTGTTTCTACCCATTACCTTAACGCTGTGAATATCCTTGTTAACCACTCAGCTATGATACCAAACACTGTTATATTTTGAACTTGCAGAGGCTTGGTAAAGCCCTTGGGATCCCAGATAATAGTGTAAGGACATACAGTGAAGCCGAAATACGTGCCAGGTATTGTTCTTGTTGCTTTTTTTACATGTTATGATTAACCATATCTCATTACAAATTTACAATGTCACGTTTATTTTTTTACTTTTAGATTGATACTATACTAATTAGCTCATAAATTGCGATGAATCTAACTTTTATTACCTGTAAACACTATCGGTAGTGTTATTTTCCAGGTTTCAAAACTTTGCACTCTTCTTTTAAAAGCCGTACGGACTGCATTGGGATCCTTAGGTTGGGATGTTATTGTCCCAGGTGTAGCTCATGGGACCCTTGTAAAGGTAGGCCCATTCTTAGTTGAGTCTGCAATTATCGTATTTTTGAATGGAATGAGTAATATTTTTAACAATCTATGTTTTGGTGTGTTAATTGGCTACAATTTTGAAAACGTTGGGTTTGCATATACTCTTGTCAACAGATAATGCTTGTATGCAATAATGCTGAATTGGTATTTTAAGATGACCACTTTGAAGAAAATTCTAGGGTTATATATTTTTGACTATACTGGAAACCTAATAATTGAAGGAAATGGTTTCAGATTAAGTAGGTGAGCTTGCATCTACTAAAATTCTACATGGAGTGGGGGAGGTTTCTGCAGTACGGATGGAACACTTGACCAAATAAAACCCACATGGCCGCTTTGCCTTGGTGGCACAATGCAGACACATGGTTGATTCAAAATTTAATCTTCTTATGTGCTCTCCGAATGCCCTCACACACTTATCAATTATACAAGTTATTTTTAAGTGTAGGGAGGTTCACTCGTTGCTCCTCTCACAAACACAAATGCCTTTTAGTTCATGACATGTTTGCTAACTGCTAAGGGACAAAATATTCAAGGCTCAACAATAAGAGATAACACACGAGAATATTTATTACGTGTAAACCCTAAATAGGTAAACCACACTGAGCCCATCTTGGAGGTCAAGCAATCCACTAGGTAAATAATGAAGGTGCAAAGTACAGAAGTCTATCCCGACGTAAACAGCAAAAAGCTAGCTCGAATCCCTCGCAGTCGCTTACCTGAACCCTTTGGTCCTGATAGCAGAGCAAGGAGGCGGGGGCGCGGCCTCCCTCCTCCCCTTTTCTTCGTCCAATCATGACAGCAAAGGGAAAAAGCAGTCCTCTCCTCCAATCGTTCTCCTCTGTCTCGGGCCGAACCTGATCCAAATCGAGGCAAGTTTTGGTTTGAGGCGTGTTTCAGTTTGGATTGGCTGAAATGCGGTTCAGGTTTGGTGAACCCTCATGCAGAATTGGTTTATCCAATGTTAGTTTGGTGGAATGAGAAAATCTGGAAACAAAGTTTTTACTTTTTACATGATTTTTCCTTTTATTATCTTTCTTATAAAGGAATACTTGCAAAGCTTATGCTATTTTTTGTATGTCTGTCTCTTAAACATTGTAAATAAATTGTCTCAAATGAGCCATGTTTGAAAAAGCACTGGGCAGAACTAAGGCTGTTGGGGAGTTTTAAGGCGGGTGCCTAGGCTGGCACCGATAAATTGAGGCGCTTGAAATTTTATAAAGCATTTTATTTAGAACTAATTTAACTACTATATTATCATTCATTCATTGTCATCCTGCTTTTAGGTGTTCACAATGTACCAGTGGGGAAGAGCCACAGTAGAGTAGTAACACAATAACTACTAGATAAACAAGAAAAAAAGAGAAAACTAAAATGAAGAATGACAAGACGGAGAAGAGATAAAGGAAACGTGCAGTGGATAGTTCTCTGGATGCCACATCGATGACCTTTTCTTCTTTGAATGCGGAGAAAAGCGGTCCCAACTTATGTGGTGTGGGCTAGGGCCCAAAATTCCTAGGCGGATGCCTAGGTCAACTTGTTGCATATTTGGGAGTGGACATTTTTACATTAGTCATTTGACCTCTAATGAATTAAGTTACAGCTATTAACACCCTTATTTTTTCACTAAATCACTCATGATACCTGAAATTTCCTCACGTAATGTATTTCAGACAAATTCTCTCTATTATTAAAGTATATTACACTGATGTAGTCTTAGCATTCAGTTATTTTGTCTAACTTTATTTTATGATCCAGGTAGATAGCATAGTTCCTGGTTCTTTGCCTTTATCTGTCGAAGGACCTGTTATTCTTGTTGTCAACAAGGCTGATGGGGATGAGGAGGTAGTTACCAGTTACTACATCTAGACAGTTTGTTGACCTTATAACTTTATCTTAAGTAGTTGTTCTTTTGATGCCAACCTTTTGGACTTCATTCCAAAATGTTATTGTCCAGGTTAAGGCTGCTGGAAGTAACATTGTGGGAATTGTTCTTCTACAGGAGTTACCCCACCTATCACATCTTGGTGTTAGGGCCCGACAAGTCAGTTACATAATGCGCGTCTTGACTCTTGATATTGTAGCTTCTATAGCTTTTC
Organism: Chamaelirium japonicum; assembly: GCA_947650365.1. Taxonomy (NCBI): domain Eukaryota; kingdom Viridiplantae; phylum Streptophyta; class Magnoliopsida; order Liliales; family Melanthiaceae; genus Chamaelirium; species Chamaelirium japonicum. The sequence goes on along the minus strand of OX393559.1, from coordinate 63,168,054 downwards.
CCCTTTTCGTGAGAAATGATATTTTAAATATGCATATTAGCAATATTAATTTTTCAGGAGAAAGTGGCTTTTGTGACTTGTGAAGATGATGATAAAGTTGCTGTTATTCGATTGCTCGAAGGGAAATATGTGAGGTTAAATTCTTGGAACTAGATAAATTTTACCTATGTATTGTCTTATTTCCCTTTCAATATTTTTATTATGCTTTTTAATCTAAAAAAATTGGTAAACATTGCTTTGGTCCAGCTATTCAAGATTATTGTCTTCTATTTTAGAATTTATGCTAGCAGTATGAACATACCTCAATGTTTACAGTACACTATCCATCAATGATACATCCTCCTGAGTGGATATGATTTTAATATGTTAACTGGTATGTATTATGAATATTGAGACATGTCACACCAGAGACTTGAACTATATAAGGTGATTGATGCCAATATTACTAAACCTTGGTCTACCATCTTTAGCCCACACATGACAAAACAAAACCACACGGGGATAGGGGAGTTGGCACTACAAAAGAAACTATTATTACCAACGGATATATTCCGTCGGGAAAGATAGCGTCTGGAAAGTAAACAACGACGGGTTACAATTTCCGTCTGTAATAAATCTTAATGCTGACGGAATATTATCATCCGTCGGTACAATATGATTAATTAAAAAAAATATTAAATATTATCACCGACGGCAAAAATATGACCGTCGGTATATATAATATTAATACCGACGAAACTTTATCTCCCGTCGGTAATATCTGATTACTCACAAAAACTATTAAATATTATTACCAACTGCACACATATTCCATCGGTATAGATAATATTATTACCAATAGTAAGACAAAAATCTGTCGGTATACAATATATAAATGCCGACGGGACGTATACTACCGTCGGTACAGATATATATATCTTACCGACGGATATTTTATACCGGCGGTAATAATTATTTATGTACTATTTAATAAACTTATTTTTGCCGACGGAAAATATAACATTCGTCGGTAATAAAACTTTAATTTTTTTTAAAACATGCAAAAATCTGGTTATTTAATTCTTGTCATTATATTACTACAATACACATTATATTACCACAACACAGAAAACATGTACCGGACAATCATAGATATTTTTTTTTTTTTTTTTTTTTGAGAAATTCCTCTTCGAGAAGGAGAGGATGGGGTTAAGCCGTACCCCAAGCTATATTATTAAAATAGGGAATAGAAAGTTACAGATTACAAAGAAAAGGGATCATATCTCCTGATTGCTTAGGAGAGAGGGCTGTGGACCAGGATAGAATCATCCTCTTAAATTTCTCCCAGACCTCCGCTATAGTAAGCTCAATTCTGGAGAAGACTCGAGCATTCCTCTCTCTCCAAATGCACCAACATAGGCCAATAACTAGAAGATCCCAAGTCGATCTGAACTTGCTGTTTATCCTCTTAGCCCGCCAAACAGTCCAAAAAGAGCGCATAGATCCCGGATGGCCCTTAATGAGAAATCTGTGCTTAAGCATCCTCCACAGCTTACGGGAGTAGGCGCAGCGGAGAAACAGATGGTCAACATCCTCCCTATGAGCGAGGCAGAGCGGGCAGGAAGAGTCTGGGACGTTCGGGTTATTCCGAAGGCGGAGATTAACTCTGGTGAGAATCCTCTCCTTAATCTCCTTAAAATACACTAAAATATATCACAATATTAATATTTTTTCCAAAATACATTATGAAAGTATTTTTACACAATAAAAAAGGGCCCTAGCTGTGTGCCCTCAACCCCCTACGTCGTCGTCCCGGCACCAACGCTGGTGCTCTCGTCCCCCTGACACCGCACCTTCTGCAATTAAGATATATTTGTTACAAAATTGGTTGCCATATATAATTAATATAAAAAGATGTTAAAAATATTAAATTAGTTAATCGATAAAAATAGTTTTGACATCTGTGTTGTCGGTTTTCCAGTGTACCGTCGGTTTCAACAAATTACTTTGGCGTTGAATAAAATGTCCGTGCCGGTTTTAAAGACTTTTAGTAGCTATTTTACAATTTCGCCTTCCGATGGACAAATTATGAGTCTAAATCAAAAATCTTAATCAAATTTTACTCTAATTTTCAAATCTTTACTACGATTTATGTGCCATCAGTTTCGACAAGTTAATTTGGCCTCCAGCGATGTGCCCTTGCTTGTATTTAGGACTTTTAGTAGCTATTTTACAATTTCACCATTTGATGGATAAATTCCGAGTTTAAGGTTTAAAAAATCTTAAGTTTTACCCTCTGATGGAGGATCGCATCCGATAATTTGGACTTCTATGGTTTTCGTATTTCGGACATACAAACAAGTATTTAGTAGATATTTTAAGATTTTGCACTCCGATTGACTAATTTTGAGTCTAAGTGTTTGAAAATTATAAGTTTTCGTCTTTTGGATTTTAAGCTTGGTTTGGATTCGATCGGATCGTTATCAGATTGCATCCGATAATTCGTATTTGTATTTTTCGTATTTCGGACTTACGAACAAGTATTTAGTAGATATTTTAAGATTTGCCCTCCGATTGACTAATTTTGAGTCTAAGTGTTTGAAAATCATAATTTTTCATCTTTCGGATTTTGAACTTGGTTTGGATTCGATCGAATCGTTATCTGATCGCATCTAATAATTCGTACTTGTATGGTTTTCCGTATTTTGGATTTACGAACAAATATTTAGTAGATATTTTAAGATTTTGCCCTCCGATTGATTAATTTTGAGTCTAAATGTTTGAAAATCATAAGTTTTCATCGTTCGGATTTTATACTTGGTTTGGATTCGATCGGATCGTTATCAGATCGCATCCGATAATTCGTACTTGTATGGTTCTTCTTATTTAAGACTTACGAACAAGTATTTAGTAGATATTTTCAGATTTTTCTATCTGATCCGATTGACTAATTTTGAGTTCAAGTATTTGAAAATCATAAGTTTTTATTTTTTCGTCTTTTGAACTTGGTTTGGATTCGAGCGAATCGTTATTAGATCGCATCCGATAATTCGCATTTGTATGGTTTTTTGTATTTCAGACTTACGAACAAGTATTTAGTAGATATTTTAAGATTTTGCCCTCCAATTGACTAATTTTGAGTCTAAGTGTTTGAAAATCATAAGTTTTCGCCTTTCAGATTATGAACTTGGTTTGGATTCAATCGGATTGTTATCGGATCGCATTCGATAATTTGTACTTGTATGGTTTTTCGTATTTAGACTTACGAATAAGTATTTAGTAGGTATTTTAGGATTTTGCCATCCAATTTACTAATTTTGAGTCTTAAGTGTTTGAAAATCATAAGTTTTAATCTTTCGATTTTTGAATTTGGTTTGGATCCGATAATTCTTATTTGTTGGTTTTTCGTATTTCGGACTTACGAACAAGTATTTAGTAGTATTTTAAGATTTTGCCCTCCGATTAACTAATTTTGAGTCCTAAGTGTTTGAAAATCATAAGTTTTCGTCTTTCGGCATTTGAACTTGGTTTGGATTCGATCAGATCGTTATCGGATCGCATTTGATAGTTCATATTTGTATGGTTTTTCGTTTTTCGGACTTACGAACAAGTATTTAGTATATATTTTAAGATTTTGCCCTCCGATTGACTAATTTTGAGTCTAAGTATTTGAAAATCATAAGTTTTTGCCTTTCGGCTTTTGAGCTTGGTTTGGATTCGATCGGATCATTATTGGATCGCATCCGATAATTCGTACTTGAATGGTTTTTCGTATTTCGGACTTATGAACAAGTATTTAGTAAATATTTTGATATTTTGTCATCCGGTTGACTAATTTTGATTCTAAGTGTTTTAAAATCATAAGTTTTCATCTTTCGGCTTTTAAACTTGGTTTGGATTCGAGTTGATCGTTATCGAATCGCTTCCGATAATTCATACTTGTATGATTTTTCGTATTTCGGACTTACGAACAAGTATTTAGTAGATATTTTCAGATTTTGCCCTTCGATTGACTAATTTTGTGTCTAAATGTTTGAAAATCATAAGTTTTAATCTTTCAATTTTTTAACTTTGTTTGGATTCGATCGGATCGTATCCGATAATTCGTACTTGTATATTTTTTCCTATTTCGGACTTACGAACAAGTTTTTAGTAAATATTTTCAGATTTTACCATCTGATTGACTAATTTTGAGTCTAAGTGTTTGAAAATCATAAGTTTTCATCTTTCGGCTTTTGAACTTAGTTTGGATTTGAGCGGATTGGTATCGTATCGCATCCGATAATTCGTACTTGTCTGGTTTTTTGTATTTTGGACTTACAAACAAGTATTTAGTAAATATTTTAAGATTTTGCCCTTTGATTGACTAATTTTGAGTGTAAGTGTTTGAAAATCATAAGTTTTCGTTTTTCGGATTTTGAGCTTGGTTTGGATTCGAGCGGATCGTTATCGGATCACATCCGATAATTCGTACTTGTATGGTTTTTCGCATTTCGGACTTACGAACAATTATTTAGTGGATATTTTAAGATTTTGTCATCCAATTTACTAATTTTGAGTCTAAGTGTTTGAAAATCATAAGTTTTCATCTTTCGGCTTTTGAACTTGGTTTGGATTCGAGCGGATTGTTATCGGATCACATCCGATAATTCGTACTTGTATGGTTTTTCGTATTTCGGACTTACGAAACATTTATTTAATAAATATTTTTAGATTTTACCCTCTGATTGACTAATTTTGAGTATAAGTGTTTGAAAACCATAAGGTTTAGTCTTGTCTTTCGGCTTTTAAACTTGTTTTGGATTCGATCGGATCGTATCCGATAATTCGTTCTTCTATGTTTTTTCGTATTTCGGACTTACGAATAAGTATTTAGTAGATATTTTAAGATTTTGCTCTCCGATTGACTAATTTTGAGTAAGTGTTTGAAAATCATAAGTTTTTGTCGTTTGGATTTTGAAATTGGTTTGGATTCGATAATTCATATTTGTTGGTTTTTCGTATTTCGGATTTACGAACAAGTATTTAGTAGTATTTTAAGATTTTGTCTTCCGATTGACTAATTTTGAGTTTATGTGTTTGAAAATCATAAGTTTTCATCTTTCGGCTTTTGAACTTGGTTTGGATTCGAGCGGATCGTTATCGGATCGCATCCGATAATTCGTACTTGTATGGTTTTTCGTTTTTCGGACTTACGAACAAGTATTTAGTAGATATTTTAAGATTTTATCCTTCGATTGACTAATTTTGAGTCTAAGTGTTTGAAAATCATAAGTTTTCGTCTTTCAGATTTCGAATTTGGTTTGGGTTCGATCGGATTGTTCGTACTTGTATGGCTTTTTGTATTTCGGACTTACGAACAAGTATTTAGTAGATATTTTAAGAAATCTCCGAATATTGACACATTAAGGGAATAAATTTGGAAAAGTTTGACATAAGTTCTTTTTGAGAGATGACTTTTAGTTCAAGTCCCTATGAATATAGCTCAAGTCTCTCCTTTTTGAGAGATGACTTTTAGTTGCAGGACACGTTAATTTCGAAATATAGCTCAAGTTCCTCCCTACGAATATATACACTTTCTGAAGGCGAATGTATACTCTTTCTAAAACGAATGTATACACTTTCTGAAGACGAATATACTCATTCTAAAGACGAATGTATACTTGTAGGGACCTTAGCTAATATAGCAAATTATGGTGTCCTGAGGCTAATATAGCAAATTAGTCAAGGGTGTGCATCGGTTCGAAACCAACCTATTTAGGCAAAACCCAAACCGATCCAACCTTGGATGGTTTTGAGGATTTCCAATTCAATCCAAACCGAACTGAGATTGGAATCCAATCCAATCCAATCCAATTAAAGTCAGTTTGGCCTTTGACCCATATGCATGTTGGGCTTTTTTTTCTCCTTATATTAGAACCTAGTTTTAACTTTAAAAAATAATAATTGTTGTCAAATTATTAGGCCTAAATAAGATTTGTAACTGATTTTGAGTAATCCTACAGTATTGTAAAGGTTGTTGCCTTGTTGGTAGAAAGGGTATATGAGGACATATGGTATATTTAATAAAGTATTATACGTATATACATATGTCGGTTCGGTTCAATTTAGGTCAGTTTTAAATTTACATATCCGTCAACTGATCCAATCATGTCGGTTTTTAAAAAACCCAATCCAATCTGATCCATTGAGTGTGTCGCAATTGATTAAAATCGGTTGGTTTGGTTTGGTTTGGTCGGTTTGGTTTGGATCCTACACACCCCTAAAATTAGTCTCCCCGAACCACTGTATCACTGTGGTTCGGGGTCCAGGCGTCAACATATGTTATTTCGGTCGGCATGGATGCAGAGACGGAACTACATAGAGACCATGGCGGGACATGGCCCCCCTTAAATTTTGGATTGGGTAAATAACACTTTGCCCCCCTTAAATTTAGCTCAAAAACACAACCCACCCTATATTTTAAAAACTACATTTTGCCCCCTGCAATTCAGTTTTAACCAGATAAAAATAATCAAATGAGGAAATTAAGTAGTTGACAAAAGGTATTGTGCTAACATTTCAAACTTTAATTAGGGTGCAATTTGGAACAAAATAAACTAGGGGGGTTACCGAAGAGGAAGAGGGAGGAGGAGGAGGTGGAGGAAACGAGAGCTCAGCCGGAGGAGGAGGAGGAGAGGACGGGCTGAGGACTCACCGGAGGAGGAGGAGCAAGCGGCGGAGGCGGATCGAGGCTGGAGGCGCGCGGGAGGGGAGGGGAGGCGGGATATATCGGTGCGATCAGATCTGTATACAGGGGGGTCGAGACCCCTAATATATAAGGCAATTTTTACGGACGGATATATTCATATCCGTCGGTATAATATAGTTCTCGCGACTGATGTAATATTCTCCGTTAGTTTAAATCAATGTTTAATAGCGATGGGTACCATATTAGCCGTCAGTAAATAAATAAAGACAATTAATAATCAAAAAAATATAATACCGACGAAAATTGTATTAACCATTGGTAATATAATCTATTTCCGACGAAAACTATTATTTGTCGGTATAGTATTTATGCCGACAGATAATAAAGACCTATCGGTATTAAATATCAAAAAAATAATCAAAAAATTAAATATGTTATACCGACGGCCATATCCATATCCATCGGTATTAATAGTATTATACCGATGGTAAATAATATTACCGTCGGCAATAAGCCTCTTTCTTGTATTGTGGTAAGCAACTGATGCTTTGGTAAGGAGGTTGTGGGTTCAACTCCTCTGTCCCTCGAGTTACCTAGGAGTGCGTAGGGAAACTTCCGAAGGGTGGTGCGCATTTCCGGAGGGATTAGTCTGAGCCCAAAGTGGGTCCATTGCCCGAAAAGTTTCGGGATACCCGCCGATCTCAAAAAAAAAAAACACCCAGTACTATTATTGGCCATCCATGGACCATGTGACCTTCACTGCCATGACAATCATATCGTTCACTATAATTCTTGCTTTCATAGCCCCATCATTGAGAAATATACAAACTGTGGGTAGTACAATATGCACTTACCCAAGTCGGACACATGGACAGTTGGCATCACGACACTTAACAATGACAAGTACATCAAAAATCGGCTTGAGGACCAACCAACTCAAGAGGAAGACCCAGGTTGGTTGATCCCAAGTCAGAGTTTGACTTCATGAAGACTGGAGACCAACTTGAAGGGCAATTGACTCCCATGGGGAGTTCAGGCTAGGCTCTCTTAAGTCTGCATCAGTGCACCAACTCAAATTCAGCATGCACAGCTGGTGTCCCATCTTAGGTGTGCCTCCCTCCCGATCATGGGATAAGCCAGATTGTGGAGGAGACGGAGGCACTATGGATACCCACAATGGTTACACTTTATATAGAAGGTATGATCACGTATAATACAAAAAAAGCACCCATGCTTGCATGGTGGGTCTTGACGATCACACCCTGATTCTCCAGTAATGATTGAGTAATACACATTCCTAGAGAAGTGGGGAACGTGTAGTGGGTAACACTCGACCATGATTAGCTATTCAAGGCGTGAGTGACAACGATCGGTGCGGATGTACAGATCCTTCACCTATATATAAACCGCCTAAGGGCCACAAGTATAGGGATTGAACCCACCCCGAACAATCTTTCATTTGTGTTTATTTTGCTCTTAGAAACCAATATTGACTCTTAGGCTAGAGGATGTATGGGAGTATTTCCCCGAGTCTTTTGACCCCTTTGGGGATGTCTCTCGCCTTGGTACTTCAAGGTCACATCCTTCATGAGATTTGGACTCTTGTGCTTCATGCCGACTCCTCAAGAAAATATTTCGTCTACTCTTAGTAATATTGATTCATCTTATTAGAGTGGATTTAGGTTTTTTGCAGTGTCTTTCATTCATGCATTCATCAAGAAACCATTCACCCCACATACCTTTTTCTTCATATTGAGGTGTTTTAGCCAACGTTTGTCCGGATCCTCCATCGTGGAGTGATCCATTGAGTTGGTTCATGGTTCATTAATCCATGATATCGGACTGGGGATTTTGAGACTAAACGTGGTTCTGGAGCCATCCTTGTGAAGGAGTCGTAGATTCATGGATTGGCCGGTTTTTATCGGAGGCTCCTTTGGGTGGGAACAAGTCGTAGATTCGATCAGTGGGGACCTTTGCCTCTATTTTGTGTTTTTCGATTTGGTTGACTGTTCTGTGCATCCGGTTTAGGGCTTCATCCATATACAGGCAATTCATAGATTCAGCCGTAGTTCGGGGAGTCGTGTCATGTAGTTGCATCAGGTACTGACTGAGGAGTAGGAGGCCATTTGTGGAGTGACTGGCTTAGCAACGACTTATGCATGTGGATTTGGGAAGTGGAAGCTATGACTTTGTTAGTAGGAAACACTCTGAGCGTATGTAAAGTTGATTCTCTATAGTGGATTGGCTTGGTATCTGAGCGTGTCTCGTTGTGTTTTCTCTTGTTTTCAATTATTTGTGATTGCCATTGTAGTGTGGGAGAGGTCAACCCATTGGACTGTATCTTAAAATTTGAATCTGGGTAGAAACATATAATGCACATTATGTAGACTATCATTGATGTTAATTGACATGTGGATACTTCAAGTAAACTTTTTGCAACTGTTTTTATTACGCATTCCGATGTGCATTTTTGGTGCCCAATTTGTATGCATGGGATTTGATTGAAGCCCATCAGTTGGGGTGAAGGCCCCTTTGGGCCTATATGAAAAGCCTATCAAGCCTTTGATTGAAGCCCATCTTATGAGTTATGCCACATCATTAAAGAGGGTGCCAAAGGAGGGTGCTAGATCATCCGACCATCTGTTCGAGGTTTTAATCTTGACCGTCGGCGCCCTGCATATACCTGTATTAATAACAAGTAGAAATCACATCCGAAAGAGCCCGAAATCTTCTGAAAAGCTCTCGAATGGCAAAGGCCTAAAAAATAAAAACAATGAATGAAAAAATATGATGAAACAAAGTTAGTTCCCATCAAAACCAAGGACAAGATAAACTAAGTGTCTATATGAAATGATGTGTGCATAAGGATAATCGCTTCAATCACAAAGATTTGATAGGTGAAAATATGCATACCTGACATGAAGGTTTTAAAACCAGGTATTGGTCGTGGTATCGACCTGTACCAAACTGAGTCAAGTTGGTCAAGTTGACTCAGTATCGGCTGATATTAGTTTCATTTTTTTTTTCAAAATTGTATTTATTTATTTTTGCTGGTACCAAATGCTCGGTCGTATTGGCCAATACTTGGTTGATTCGGTTGATACAGACCGATACGACTCTGTATCGGCTGGTACGGATCAAGTATTGGTATCTGATGGTGACTCGGTTCGAGCTAGTAGAAAATCGAGTCGCCTAGTCACTATACTCAATATCAGCCGAGTTTTGAAATCATGGCGTGCGGTGACTAACTGCTGGTTCTTCTGGGAGTCCACAAGTGGCCGATAGGTGGTAGTGAGTTTGACATAGTGAGGATCCCTCAGTAAGCTAACACTCCTTGATCTCAAAGATCTCACCGGCAAATAAGATACATGCCAAAAGATATAAAAGAATGAATAAGGAAGACATGTATTAATATGTAGTCACAATATCAAATCATGGATGATACTAATGAAAAGCAAACAAACAACAAAAAAGTACATCTATGGTTATTCGTAAGAACATATGACTCTTAAGCTACTTTTTGTTTTGTTTTGACAATGAAATATTAGCCAACACAAAAGACCAAGCAAAAAAGTGGTAACACTTGCCAAATTGGGACTACCGTCTCATATCTTTGGGAATACAAGTTGATTGCTCTTTGAAGCCTATGTTGTGTTCTTGGTTTGAGGACAAGCATACTCTCTCTCTCTCTCTCTCTCTCTCTATATATATATATATATATATATATATATGTCACTATGTTTGTTGCAAGATTTTATTAAAATTGATCCGGTATGTGCTAATTATTGATGTAGAAGAAGCTGGATAGAGGGAGCTACTCCTAGAGAATAGCCAGATGTGGCGGGCATGTGGTAACATTGAATAGTAGAGGGTTACCGGAAGGAATGAGGAAAAAGAAGATGTCCCAATGGCATGAACTAATAGAAAGGATAAAGCCATCAAATATCGTTATAGGCTGGCTGAAAGGGATTGCAGAAAATTATTGCTTTGGAAAGGGTGGTTAAATAAGTTAGAGGTTCTCCGATTATTTATTATAATACATCAAGGGGTGGGTTTTATTTCGCTTATGAACAATAGTAGTAAGCCATCACCATTGATTCCCTATATGGAAGATAAACCCTTTTTTTACCTAACATCAATTACAAAAAAAGTGACTTGGAGTTCACTAAAATTTAGCAAGAAGGATAATGTTGTGAAAAAGACAGCTGGCAGGTCGTTTGAGAAATTGCATTTAGAAATATACTACAAGACATGCCCAACGTAAATTATATCTTTCGTGCTCTCCATCCCTCTCATGGATACCTTTCTTCCTCTTCAAATCTTTATCCTATCATCTAGTTCACTTAATGTGTTTTCATTGAAGGTTTGCATATTTGATATCAGAATGAATGTCATTGAACAGGATAATTCCACAGCAGCTATTTTCGAACTTAACAGCAATTAATTCAGTTATTTTATTGCTATTCTGATGTGTATATAAGTATAACATAATAATTGTAATTTATCATTTGCGGCATATATTGTTGTAACCTAAATAGACTACGATAATATATGCCACAAAGGGTAAATTTTAATTATTACATTATGCCTATATGGGATGATGGATTCCTAAAGCCGACACCAAATAGATCTTACATCGTTATGGTATTGGACAACTCCTACTTGGCAGAAGTGTGTTTGTGCTTTGTTTGATTATGTGCTTAGTGTCTTATTTATTTTTTTCTGGAAACATGTGCTTAGTGTCTTATTATTCTTCATATTTGGGAATCTAGGTTGGAAGCCTCAGCTACTCATGTTGATATATCTGCCTATTTGTCTGAAGATAGCAAGGAGGTTTTGCCTCAAAATCTATCAGATAATGGAAATTCATCTTCGAAGAAACTCTCAGGTTTGAATTCCTCTTCAGCAGCTGCTGTCAGTGTGCCTTTCACAAGTAAGGTATCATCTCTATCACTTAATTAGACAAGTTCTCCATCAATATTGTGCTTATAGTTTGTTATAATATTTTCTAACAATAACTTTTCACATTCTAAAGTATTACTTCCATACGTGTCAACCCTGAATTCTCTAAAAGCTACTCTTCTGACTTTTGCATTTTCTTAAAGTTAAATGGCCTTCTTTCAAGGAAGGGTACTGCTACGTCCAGTGCGTTAGAACTTTCACAGGCCACTGTTGGTTTATCTGGTGCGAAGGCTGCTTCATGTGCTCGCCTTTCTTCCCTAGCAGCAATTTCTGAGAAAGGTAAATGTGATATGAGGATTCCAAACCCTTCCCTTTCTTTTAGCATTTTAGGTGGTTTGTCTTCTTTTAGAATTATGAATGATTTTTTAATTATGAAAAGGCCCCTTAATCCATGTTAGATATATTAAAAGGGTACATCACAAAGTCATATATTCTTGTTACAAGCTATAGTTAACATAGGGAAACCTCCGCCCACGCAATTTTACAATACCTGGGAAGAACTTTACCAACCTTGTTTGGATACAGCCTGACTTGCCAATTTGCGTGAGAGTTCAGCACTTCCTCAAATTGAGAAATAATTGGGCAATACATGACAACCTGTTGCAAATATTATAGAGACGAGCACTAATCACCATCGTGTATTTGAATACGGGTGCACATCGTCCTGCGCTATGAGTTACCGGACATGGTATTAGGGTCTGTAGTGGGTGTTGAACTATGCCACTCTGTATTGCAAAATACCTACAATACATGGGTATCGTTGGCCCTATTCGTCATGGGAATGGACTAGGTTTGTTCATAAATGCATCTCTCTCTCTTTCTGAACCGCCATTTCTTAGTTCGAGATGGTCTAGCCCTTTCTCTCCTTTAAATCCTTTTCCAACACTTCAAGGGAGGCCCGATCTAGAGATCAGGGGGTGGTAAAGTTGAAACAACATCTTTTGAAGATTCAGTCGGTAATATTTAAGTTATCATGAATTTGTTATGAAGTTTTTTCCATAAATTGCATGCAAATGATAGAGGATATTTGAAAAATATCATTCATGACTGTTTATCTTTTATTTGAAGATTATATGAATTTAATCCTTTTATTCATGCATGTCTATGTTTTCGAGGGGGAATGAGGTTCCAGCCAAATCCCATCAACCTCCCACAGAAATAAAAAAGAATTGTTTATCAAATCTCATCCTCTAGGATGAGAATATGATATGCTGGCTTGGGGTCCTATCTATACTCTCCCCTACCCAATTTAACTTTGGCTCCAAGTAAATTTTATAACTTTGTTTAAACTAAATAGGATTTTAAACAAAATTTATGAATATATTTAATAAATTAAATAATTTTCCTAAATATATTATAATTACAAAGTTAAATATGATATCCTGATATGCTCTGATACCAACTTGATGGGATGCGTATGCTTGAAATAAACCAAGTGCAGAATTTAAAACATTAAATCAGATTTCAGCATAATAAAATCCGATTTCAGCAAGTTTACAATCACGATTCAACATCCAACCATTCCCAATCAGATTTAATTCAGCGAAATAGTAAAACTGACAATATGAGAATTAATTTCAGATAATACTAACTGAATTCCAGCAATAAGATGATCACAATCTCAAATAGAATAAGCCAATGTCTCAAGAACAAGTAAAAATCTAAACGAATAAACCCTAATGGATGAGATTCACGAGAAACCAAATATTAGGAATCCTAAGATGAAATCAGCAATAAGGCCGGTTGCGAGAAGGAAAAATATCACATGAAAAGATCAGAGGATAATCCAAACCGTGCGTTGGTCAATGCCGGCGGCTTTCCGATGCTCCTTTGTTGCAGATGAAGGCGCGGAAGGGGGAGGCGTGGTCCAGAAGAAGGGGTAAAGAAGCCGAGACGACGGATCTTTGAAGACGAAGAAACTCCACGTCGATCTTCCGTGAAGCCGTAGACGAATGGTGTGGCGACGGGATAGAAGCTTGCGGAAGGAAGAATAGACTAGAAACAAAGAGGATTTCGTCGGAAGGAATACACCGAGCAAGCGATCCGCTTCTCCGTTGTTAGGGTTTCAATTCAATTCATCTCCCCCTTCAATTAGGGTTTTTAGAACTTATAGGAGATGAAAGCACAAAGGCACAAAAGGAAAGAGAGAGAGAGAGAGGGCCGGTCGGGTAGAGAGAGAGAGAGGGACGCGCGGGTGAGAGGGGCGCGGGCGTTCGCGGGAGAGAGAGAGAGGGCCGGTCGGGTAGGTTCGGTTAGGGTTTTTTTGGATTTTTGGTTTCCCCTAGAATCTCATCCATTGAGATTTAATCTCACTTAGGATCCTACGGCTAAGACTCTAACACGGAAATGAGTCAGTTCGGCATCTGTGGCTCGAACCGGATGCGAACATGGCTCGCACCTACCCAAACCAGAAATAAAAACTGAAATAACTAAAGATCCGTTGGTCGGATCGAAATAAAGTAAAAACCAAAGTTGTCGGGCTTCGATTGAGCTTTCCACTGATGCAGACGGATCGACGATCGGCTTCCTGGATCTCCGGAGAGGATGAAAATACACGATCAGCTGTAGAAAACTGCACGTAGTAGGCTCGTCTGCATCAAGTCCCCCGGACTCAAAAGAACTCGACTCCTGTCGAGCAAGGTCCTGGATTCGGCGGGGGCTCTCCTGGTAGCAACTGCAACCGCTGACTCTGCTCTGACTGCTCTCCTGGGTCCGGTGGCCAAGTAATCCGCCTCAAGTACGCAGCAACTCCATCTCGTATCCCCTGCCCCTCGATGACAAGCGAAGACCTGAAAGCCAAAACCAACATCCTCCGCGGCACGATAAGATCGTCAAAATACTCAGATAATTTCATATGATAATAGGAGTTTGGGTGGACATGAAATTCAAATGACATGTAAAAAGAAAGGCCGCGGGAGCATAATGTGCTGCGGGTCATCGGCTTGCGCGATTGGCAATGGTGTATTTGAAGGGCCATGGGTTGCGGGTGCATTATGTGTTGCTCAATGTGGCCTGCGCACGGTGCAAAACAAGGGGATTCTAAACCAAGAAGATATGTCATGTCATCATTGTCCGGATGCAGTGAATAAAATATGAAATTAAAGAACTCATCATGCCACTTGTTATAATTTCGAAAAATTAAAGATGATGGGTTGTTTGAAATTTGAAAGCATGATTCATAAGTATTTTGCATTGAAAAGTGATCAAACATGCCAAAATCGTCTTTACTGCTTAATTCAACACTTGGACGACGACATGGATGCACATATGAATGGTTTGTGACTGGATGGATGTCAGGCAAACGATGAATGCAAGTGTCATGAATGCCTATAGACTCTAAATGTGATGTGCATGCAATGGAATGCAAAATGTGGTTTAATCCCTTATCAATTGTCAGTAAATCAGATGAACACCCAACTAAACTTTCAGCGAATGGTGGGACGGACGGACTCTGACTCAGAAGGGCTTGAGGTGCGTGGGATCGGTGCCTCCTAAAACAGGTGGGCCATAGGGTGACATTGATGCCATCCTTAAGGAAGGTATAAGTGTTGGCTCTTCCGTGATGTTGGACATCTCGGTCGAACTGCCATGAACGCCCTAAGATAACATCAGCAACCTCTAAAGGAAGGACGTCGCACCAGATCTCATCTCGATATTGCAGCCCAATCGACAATTTTGCCAGACAGCAATGCGTCACCAACTTGCTCGTGGTGTTATCCAGCCAAGATGTTTTGTACGGGTGAGCCAAAGGTTTGACTTTCCATTGCTTGCTCCTGACGATCACTTCGTTGATCAGATTGGTGGTGCAACCTCCATCGATCAAGAGACAAAGGTCCATGCCATTTACATTACAGACTGTTCGGAACAGCTCGAACCTCTGATTCTTGCAGTGTGGCTTTGGGGGGCCTCCACAGAGCTCGTGGGGTAACAACGCTTTGGGTGCTTGGGGTGATGGCGACTGGTGAATGACCAACAGTGGTGCAGTCACATCATCTCCCTCCAAGACTAATTCATTGAAGTTCTCATTCTTAAACTCATGACTATCCTCGTCATTATCCGCCAGATTCGTCTGTGGATGGAATTGACGGCGAGGACAGTCGGCTGACTTGTGACCCGGCTGGTTGCATTTGAAACATTTAATTTGACTCGGGTTGGGTCCTAAGACTCCTTTACCCTTCTCGGTGGGTGCAGGAACTGTGCCAGCTACGGGTGAAGGTCCAGGGAGTGGTCTACTAACAGATCCGGATGGTGCCCTAGTGTTGTCATACCGTCGGGACGCAGATCGGGAGTGGTGAGACTCGACTTTCTTAGCCCGACGGTGCGCATCACTGACCTGATACAAGTCGTGAAGGGACACCACCTCTTGAATTGACGGTTTGAGACCATTGACGTACCTAGCGACGCTCTGCTCTTCATCTTCGTGCAGATCATTACGAGCTTGGAGCTTGTAGAATTCATTAGTGTAATCATCTACAGATTTGTGCTCCTGTCGCAGGTTTTGGAATTTCTGGAACACATTCTGCTTGAAATCAGAAGGGAGGAACTTCTGTTGCATTTTTCCTCGCATATGTGTCCACGTGGAAATTTTCTCTTTTCCTTTCCTACCCCTAGTGGTCTGCAACTGTTTCCACCAAATCAGTGCATGACCTTTCAGTTTAAGGCTGACAAACTTGCCTTGTTTGTCGCGGGGGATTTCTTTCCACTCAAAGTACTGGTCGATTCGCTCGGCCCACTCTAGAAACTCTTCGGGGTCCATCCTACCCTCAAACTCAGGAATTTCTATCTTGATGCCCTGATCCCAGCCCCAATGGGGGTTCGCTTTCCTATGACTTTACCTACGCCGCTCAGATTCATCAGAGGAACTGACACTGTCACCTCCTGACCCTAGGTCTAACTCACTACGCCCGGGTGACGCTCTAGTCCTGTGTTCGCGACGGGGTCGCGGTGGATTCTGGGAATTATGGAAAGCTAAGGTCAAGGTTTCTATCTGGGTCTGAAGCATATCCATGTGTTCCTGTTGCCTTATGAAGGCGGCTTGCCAAGTACGGGGTGGAGAAGATCCAGCCATTGTGGATGCTATCGACTTACTACAGAGAGAAAGGGATGGTCCTAAAATGTATGCGATCACGCGATGCGTGTCACTAATTAATGCAAGGCACTAACTAAAATGAAGGAAGACAAATAAAAAAAAAATTTCAGCAAACAGGCGATGATGCGAATGATGCGAGAGGACCGGCCGTTGCGTAAGGACGCGACGACTAGTGCGCTCTGATACCAACTTGATACGCTCTGATACCAACTTGATGGGATGCGTATGCTTGAAATAAACCAAGTGCAGAATTTAAAACATTAAATCAGATTTCAGCATAATAAAATCAGATTTCAGTAAGTTTACAATCACGATTCAACATCCAACCATTCCCAATCAGATTTAATTCAACGAAATAGTAAAACTGACAATATGAGAATTAATTTCAGATAATACTAACTGAATTCCAGCAATAAGATGATCACAATCTCAAATAGAATAAGCCAATGTCTCAAGAACAAGTAAAACTCTAAACGAATAAACCCTAATGGATGAGATTCACGGGAAACCAAATATTAGGAATCCTAAGATGAAATCAGCAATAAGGCCGGTTGCGAGAAGGAAAAATATCACATGAAAAAATCATAGGATAATCCAAACCGTGCGTTGGTCAATGCCGGCGGCTTTCCGATGCTCCTTTGTTGCAGATGAAGGCGCGGAAGGGGGAGGCGTGGTCCAGAAGAAGGGGTAAAGAAGCCGAGACGACGGATCTTTGAAGACGAAGAAACTCCACGTCGATCTTCCGTGAAGCCGTAGACGAATGGTGAGGCGACGGGATAGAAGCTTGCGGAAGGAAGAATAGACTAGAAGCAAAGAGGATTTCGTCGGAAGGAATACACCGAGCAAGCGATCCGCTTCTCCGTTGTTAGGGTTTCAATTCAATTCATCTCCCCCTTCAATTAGGGTTTTTAGAACTTATAGGAGATGAAAGCACAAAGGCACAAAAGGAAAGAGAGAGAGAGAGGGCCGGTCGGGTAGAGAGAGAGATAGGGACGCGCGGGTGAGAGGGGCGCGGGCGTTCGCGGGAGAGAGAGAGAGGGCCGGTCGGGTAGGTTCGGTTAGGGTTTTTTTGGATTTTTGGTTTCTCCTAGAATCTCATCCATTGAGATTTAATCTCACTTAGGATCCTACGGCTAAGACTCTAACACGGAAATGAGTCAGTTCGGCATCTGTGGCTCGAACCGGATGCGAACATGGCTCGCACCTACCCAAACCAGAAATAAAAACTGAAATAACTAAAGATCCGTTGGTCGGATCGAAATAAAGTAAAAACCAAAGTTGTCGGGCTTCGATTGAGCTTTCCATTGATGCAGACGGATCGACGATCGGCTTCCTGGATCTCCGGAGAGGATGAAAATACACGATCAGCTGTAGAAAACTGCACGTAGTAGGCTCGTCTGCATCATATCCTTTATCAGTATAGCTAAATTTTGCATCCATCTGTTAAATTAATAGTCATGTGTATCCATTATTGGTTTGGTTAGCATATTATAGAATAATAACCTAAAATATGTAGACCTGTGGGATTGCAGATCTCTCCTCATAGATGGCTAGGGACATCTCTTGGGAGGGAGTCTATTGGTCGATTCTGAGTGTATATTTCGGATGGGGTATTCATTTTATCAAAATATTTTGCGATTTTTTGTGAATTATATCGATTTTTCCATCCTTGTATACCTGACATGGGCACATGATGCTCCCTGTCCTGATCTTCGTTCATCTCTTGCAGTTCACAGTGATCAAGGCGTTCCTGCTTCGTTTCAAACCCCTGCCGGTGCAGTGATTCCCTTCGGATCGATGGAATCGGCACTAGAAAAGAGTGGATCCTTGGAAGAATTCATGTACCTTGTGGAACAGATTGAGACGGCCAAACTTGAGGGCAAAGAACTCAACCAATTGTGCTCCAAGCTCCAGGCATTGACATCATCCCAAAGCCCGTCTGAAGAAGTTATTCAAACTCTCGGGAAGATCCTTCCAAGTAGTGCGCGGCTTATAGTGAGATCGAGTGCCAGCGTCGAAGACTTGGCTGGTATGTCAGCTGCAGGATTGTATGAATCAATCCCCAATGTGAGTCTTTCACAGCCGACTCTCTTTGGAGCCGCTGTTGGCCGGGTATGGGCTTCTCTGTACACAAGGAGAGCCGTTCTGAGCCGTCGAGCAGCCGGTGTACCGCAGAAGGACGCCGTGATGGCGGTTCTGGTGCAGGAGATGCTTTACCCTGATCTCTCCTTTGTGCTCCACACGGTTAGCCCGACAGATCGTGATCCGAAACTAGTCGAGGCCGAGATTGCACCAGGGCTTGGTGAAACTCTGGCCTCAGGGACACGTGGCACTCCATGGAGGCTTTCTGCTGGGAAGTTTGATGACCGGGTTACTACTTTGGCTTTCGCAAACTTCAGTGAGGAGATGTTGGCGCTCAGTGCCGGCCCAGCAGATGGAGGGGTGATATCTTTGACCGTCGACTACAGTAAGAAACCGATGACCGTCGACCCTGTCTTCAGGAGGCAGCTCGGCCAGCGTCTGTGCGCCATCGGATTCTTCCTCGAGCAGAAGTTTGGGTGTCCGCAGGACGTGGAAGGATGTGTGGTTGGGAAAGACATCTTCATAGTCCAGTCAAGGCCTCAGCCATGAATATAATCTTGAATTTCCCTTCTCAGAGTCCTGTGCCAATAAAGAGAAAAAACAAAGAGGTCTTGCTTGAATGTTGAGGCCACGGCCAGATTGTAGACTTTTGGGTAATGTACTGGTTTGGCTAAAATTTCTACCCGACTGATGGGTATGATTGCATCAGCAGTCCGATTTCTATTGAGTTGGGTTTTTTCTTATGTAAATCCTATATAAAGAGTGTTTTTAAGGCCAAACTGAGCGGACAAAGAATTTGGAAGGGATTTCTTGAGATGAAGAGAAACCCTAGGTGGATTATGTTCTTGTTGTAGGTGTGCGATTGCTTGTACCTTCTTTGGTTCCTCAACTTCTAGTTGATTTGATTGTTGTCGCCTGTGGTTTTTTTTTTATTTGGGTTTTCATGTGAAATTGTTCTCGTGCTTGTGTAGTATGGTTTTTTTCTCTTTTTTACTTTCTATTCTTCATGAATTTGTGGATTATTTTTCTACATTGCAATCCGGACCGCATCCCTATTGTTGATCCTGCTTCCGCGAGCGGTGCACACCAATAGGTATCATCAGAGCAAAGGTTCTTTTGTTCGTCTAATTGTAATGGTATGCAAGGCTTGAAGTAAGGAAGTTTGATGGGAATACAAAATTTGACCCAATGCCAAGTTCGTGATGTCCTAATTCAGCAGAGTATACGCTAGGCCCTGAAGGGTTTGTCAGGTAAGCCGCCAGACACAGAAGTCTACTGCCTATCTTTGGTCGAAGCTTGAATATCTTTACAAAACCTCGTTCTGGACGATAGGTTGTATTTGAAGCAACAATTGTATCATCTAAGGATAACATTTGCTTTTGGATCATGTTAAAGAGATCTGTCATTTGCTTTCGGATTTGTCGCACAATGATGATATAATTAAGGACAAAGATTTTGCCTTAATTTTATTGTCATCCCTCCCGTCATGAAATGAGCATCTGACGATGGCTCTACTACATGAAAATGACGACATTGCTCTTGACGATGTCACCTCATCCCTATTGTCTGAAGAATATCGAAAGCAGGGGATGAGGGATAATTCTCAAGCAGATGAATCTGACTTAACATGACTTGCTTCATAGTGTTGAATTTGGATTCATCGTATAATATAATGCCATTTTGGGATGACGGAGTGGGGCTTACCTCTGATACCAAGTCATGAATCCTATGTCCCTTCAAAACTGGTTATGAGGGGGAGGGGGCAACAGGTATATGAAGACATGGAACTCCTTCGACCGAACGCAGAGTGCGTTTCAACGAGGCCTTACCCACGAGCGGAGAAAGGCATTAGCGGGGAGAAAGAGTGTCACAACGCAACTCGGGGATACGGAGTGGGGCTTAGCTCTTATTCCAAGTCACTAATCTCGTGCCCCCTTAAAACTGGTTGTGAGGGGGAGGAGGCAACATGTATATAAAGACACAGAACTCCCACCCCTAACCGATGTGGGACTAACCGCTCAATAGTTTCGACTCCAAGCTCGGTGATTTCAGTCTTGCGAGGCTTATAGGCCACAAGCCTTGCCTGCAGACCACAGCTATGACAGGGTACCTTTGGCTACTTGGCACCCGAATGCTTCTTTGCGGGAGAAGCTAGTAAGGAATCAGATGTCTTCAGTTTCGGCATTGTGGCTAGAGATTGCGACCGGAAGAAGGGTGGTGGAGCTTAGCAAGGACGATCATGAGGCAATCTAGGTGGAATGGGTGTTGTTAATGTACATACAGTCGGGTCGGGTTTACAGTACAGTCGGGTCGGATTGTATAGATATACATGTACATATATTGGGCTTGAGTCCCTCAATGGGATGCCATTCTATTCCTCTCCAAACCCTAGCCGTCATCTCCTAACATGGTATCAGAGCTCTAGGGTTCTCCCGACGACGACGACGGTCCTCCGGCTGCACCTCCTCCGGCCTCCCTCCTTCTCCGGCTGCACCTCCTCCGGCTGCACCTCCTCCGGCTGCTCCTTCCCGCCGGCTGCATCTCCCCAACCCCCCTCCCGACCCACCGCCCCCTTCTCCGATCTCCTACAGCCCCCGCCCCCCTTCTCCGATCTCCTACAGCACCACCGCCCCCCCTTCCGGACCCCCTACAGCCACCGCCCCCCCCTCCCGAACCCCCTACAGCCCCCGCCCCCCTTCTCCGATCCCCTACAGCCACCGCCCCCCACTCCCGAACCCCCTACAGCCCCCGCCCCCCCCTCCCGAACCCCCTACAGCCTCCGCCCCCCCTCCCGGACCCCCTACAGCACCCCCCCACCCCCTCCCTAGCCCCATACAGCCCCCGCCTCCCTCCTCCGCCCACCTACTGCCCCCGACCACCCTCTACACACACCGCCCCCCCCCTCCTCCGCCCACCTACAGCACCCCCGCCCCCTCCCGACCACCCTACAGCCCCCGCCAAGCCCCCCCGACCCTCCTACAACCCCCTCCGACCCCCCTCCAGCCCCCCCGACACCCTACAGCCCCCCCCCCCCCCCGATCCCCTCCCGACACCCTACAGCCCCCCTTTCGCACCACCCGGCTGCCCCCTCTGCCCCCCCTCCGGCCTCCTCCTTTGCTCCAGCAGCCCACCCGACACCTCCCAGACACCCCGCCCCCCCTTCCTCTGCCCCGACAGATCACCCGCCCCCTCCCCTGCAACCTCGCCAGCTCCTGCACCCCCTGCTGCCCCCGTACATCCGAGATATGGCTTCCTCCAGCATCTCTCGGCTCCCATATTGCCTGCACACCGTCGCTGATCGTCGAGTCCCTCCGTCTCCTCGCTTTGCTGGTATTCTCGGGCCTCGTCCCTCCACCACATCAGTTGACTGTGGACGTCGTCAGGGTCTCCTCCGCCATGATGGCGAGACTGCTGCTGCTGATCTCCCTACTCCAGCACCGCCTGCCACCACTCCTGCTCTGTCTCGGTCTTACTCCGACCGCCTCCAGCGCTTTGAGGAGTTACTGTTGCGATACCTCGCCTCCACCAGCTCTTCGACAGATCACGGTCTCTCTGCCACTCCGGGTACTTCTGCTCAGTCTCGGTCTTACTCCGACCGCCTCCAGCGCTTTGAGGAATTACTGCTTCGGTACCTCGCCTCCACTAGCTCTTCGACAGCTCACAGTCTCTCTGCCACTCCGGGTACTACTGCTCCATGGATATTCGACTCGGGTGCCTCCTGTTACCTCACCTTTGACTCCACTGTCCTCACTGACTGTTCTCCCACTACCACCCACCAGGAGGTTCGCACTGCGGATGGGACTCTCGTCCCTATTCCGCAATGTGGATCCGTCACTACTACCTCTGACGCTTCTGGTCGCCTGACCCTACCCCATGTCCATCATGCCCCCCGTCTTAACATTAATCTGATCTCTATCAGTTCCCTTTGCGACTCTGGTCTGACTGTCACCTTCACCCCTTCTGTTTGTGTTGTGCAGGATTCGCGGACGGGTCAGAGGATTGGGCTGGGCCGTAGAGCAGGAGGACTTTACCAGCTGGACCATCTCCATGTGTCTTCTGTTCCTGTTGCGTCTGTCATGTCTGTTACCTCCGATGCCGACCTGTGGCATAGAAGGTTAGGTCACATATCGAGTGATCGACTCAAAAGCGTATTCCGTTCGGGCGCTTTGGGTCGAGCGTCCTTCTCCCCTCTCTCTGTTTGTACGGGTTGTAGACTAGCAAAGCATCTAGCTCTTCCATTCTCTCCTAGTGCTTCCCAATCTGATGCGTTATTTGATTTAGTACATTCGGACATTTGGGGTCCTACACCTGTTGCATCTATTTCGGGTTACATGTACTATGTGTGTTTCATCGATGACTACTCTAGGTGCACCTGGGTTTATCTTATGCGTCATCGGTCTGAAGTCCCTCACATCTTTAGGAGATTCACCACTATGATACACACTCAGTTTGGTCGGCGCATTAAGACCTTTCGGTCTGATTGTGCCAAGGAGTACCTCTCCTCCGAGATGGGTGAGATTCTTCAGTCTCACGGCACTCTTCACCAGCAGTCCTGTCCCCACACCCATGAGCAGAACGGCGTTGCCGAACGCAAGCATCGTCATGTCCTTGAGACCGCACGTGCCTTGCTCCTCTCTGCGTCTGTTCCTTACTCTTACTGGGCTGAAGCTGTCATGACGGCTGTCCACCTCATCAATATCACTCCGTCATCTGCTCTGTCCGGTGCCACCCCATATGAGCGCCTTCACTCCAGCCCACCTGACTACTCCCTTCTTCGCACGTTTGGCTGCACGTGCTTCGTTCTTCTTCCTCCCCATGAGCGCACCAAACTCTCTGCGAGATCTGTTCGGTGTGTTCACTTGGGGCTCAGTCGGGAGCACAAGGGGTATCGTTGTTACGATCCCTTGGCTCGCCAGATCCGTGTCTCCCGTCACGTTTCCTTTGTTGAGGATGTCCCGTACTTTTTCCCTGAGTCTCGGGATATTTCCTTGCCTCCTGTGTCACCCTCCTCGTCTTCATCACCTCTCCACATCCCCGTTCTACCCCCGTTTTCTGTTACCTCACCCACGCCTCCTCCACCTCCATCTTCCCCGCCACCACCACCACCACCACCACCACCTCCTCAGTCTCCCTCACCACCACCACCACCTCCTCAGTCTCCCTCACCACCTCCACCACCACCCGTTACTCGTGTCTATGTACGTCGGTCTGTAGCTCCTCCTCCAGAGTCGGTCCTCACTGGTACTCCCTCGCCTGATGCTGCTACCCCCTCCTCCCCGGTCGTGGATCCTGCTCCTGTTCGGCGCTACCCAGCGCACGAACATCACCCTCCTGACAGATATGACTATTCTCCTGACAGGTTTGGCTACTCTGCTTTTCCTTCTGACCCTCCTGACTCTTCTGGCTACTCTGCCAGTGTCTCCTATTCACTATCCTTTCAAGCCTTTCTTACTGCTATACACACCCATCGGGAGCCCCAGTCATACCATGAAGCATCGTTACATCCAGAGTGGCGGCAGGCCATGTCAGTTGAGCTTGAGGCTTTTCAGCGGACCCAGACCTGGGAGTTGGTGCCTTGTCCCTCCGGGGTGGTGCCTGTTAGCTGCAAGTAGATATTCAAGGTCAAGACTCGACCTGACGGATCCATTGAGCGGCACAAGGCTCGCCTCGTTGCTCGCGGCTTCTCCCAGGAGTATGGGATTGACTACGAGGAGACGTTTGCTCCAGTTGCTCGGATGACTACTGTGCGCACCCTCCTAGCTGTGGCAGCTGCTCGAGGGTGGCCTCTCCATCAGATGGATGTCACCAATGCGTTTCTCCACGGTGATCTCTCCGAGGAAGTCTACATGGCTCCTCCTCCGGGCACTTCAGTTCCTCCAGGGCACGTGTGTCGGTTGCGCCGAGCCATCTATGGGCTCAAGCAGGCCCCTCGTACCTGGTTTGAGCGCTTTCACAGTGCAGTTCTGGCCGCCGGTTTTGTTGAGCGACACTCCGATTATGCCTTGTTCACTCGCTCCTCCAGTCAGGGCATTGCAGTTCTTCTCCTCTATGTGGATGATATGATCATCACTGGGGATGACAGTGCCACCATCGCCTCTCTCCAGCGGCACCTCCAGAGTCAGTTTGAGATGAAAGATCTGGGATCTCTTCGCTACTTTTTGGGCCTTGAGATTGCCCGGTCAGCTCGTGGTCTGTTGGTCTCCCAGCAGAAGTACATCTCCGACATCCTTGCTGATGCTGCTCTTACTGACACGCGCACTGCTGATACACCCATGGAGCTCAATTTGAAGCTTCTCGCTACAGACGGTGAGCCGCTCCCGGATGTCTCCCGCTACCATAGGCTGGTCGGGATGCTCGTCTATCTCACCATGACCCGGCCAGACATTGCCCATGCTGTTGGCATTGTCAGTCAGTTTGTTCAGGCTCCACGGTCAGTACACTATGCTGCTGTTCTTCGGATTATCCGCTACCTCCGGGGCACCATCACCCGTTCACTCCTGTTTCCTTCCACCTCTCCGTTGGTGCTGCGTGCCTACTCCGATGCAGATTGGGCAGGAGATGCAGCTACTCGTCGATCGACTACAGGATACTGTGTGTTTCTGGGTGATTTACTGATTTCGTGGCGCAGCAAGAAGCAGGAGTCTGTGGCTCGCTCCAGCACCGAAGCCGAATACAGGGCTATGGCTTCCACCACCGCCGAAATTGTCTGGCTTCGCCGCCTTCTGCTAGACTTGGGAGTGGTGATTTTCGGCCCCACCCCACTCTTCTGTGACAACCGGAGTGCTATTCAGATTGCTAGCAACCCGGTCTTCCATGAGCGAACAAAGCATATTGAAGTTGATTGTCATTATGTTCGCCAGGCGTTTATCGACCACACTATCTCCCTGCCTTTTATTTCATCATCGGAGCAGACTGCTGATTTTCTGACGAAGCCCCTGACGATTGCTCGCTTCCGACATTTTCTAGGCAAACTCTCGGTTCATGATCCACCGTGAGTTTGAGGGGGAGTGTTAATGTACATACAGTCGGGTCGGGTTTACAGTACAGTCGGGTCGGATAGTATAGATATACATGTACATATATTGGGCTTGAGTCCCTCAATGGAATGCCATTCTATTCCTCTCCAAACCCTAGCCGTCATCTCCTAACAGGTGTGGAAACTCTTTGGCAAAGGGAGGCTCCTTAATGCTTCTGACTGGATTTTAAACTTAGATTTCGATGCGAAGCAGATGGAGTGCTTGATGCAGGTCGGTCTGTGGTGCCCTCACCCCGATCGCAACTAGAGGCCTTCAATGAGGCAAGTGATTAAGGCCTTAGAGTTTGAGGGAGGATGGCTGATCTTCCGAGCAAGATGCCGGTGCCAGTATATGTTGCACCATCATTTCCAATTCATTTTAACCCACCATCCATCACCCTCGTAAGCCTCGCCAATGGCCGCTAGGTAGATTCCTCTCCCACCGCTGCTAATCGGTAACTTGTGATAGCTTCCCTTCTCTTAAGCATAGGTATTTGTGTTGGTGAAGCAACCAATCGTTGAGATCGATTCATGCACGAGAACAAACAAACAATGATCACAATACCGACAAGAAAGTAATTGCGGGCACCGAAATTAGTCCATGGATCGAAATCGATCCGCATGTGAAACTCGGCCCACACACAATGGCCCACATGCAAAACATGACCCGCACACAACGGTCAGCATGCAAACTTGGCACGCACACAATGGCCCACATGCGAACACGGCTCGCACACAACGGCCCGCATACGAAACGGACCTGACTCAACGCAAACGGGCCCCATCGGACCCGCAACCCGAACACAAAAAGGGACCCACCAGCCCCCCTCTTGGAAACCGCGCCCTCTCCCCATGTGGAGGTATGGCCGACCATAAGGGGAAGAAAAGAAAAATCATAACCGCCTCGATGTGGGGGGAGGTGATGTGGACGTCTACGCAACCGTAGATCCGCGACGATCCCTCGATCCGACGAACAAGATGATGTCGTGTCGCCATGTAATCGGAAGGTGAAAAAATGACAAGTTATCTTCAAAGATCAAGTCATAACAAGCTCTTAACCATCCCCACAAAAATAAGGAAAGGGATCAAGTTTGTTTCCCCCCAAAAAGGAAACAATATTTTGATGGTTATGGGAAGAGATATTATATTAAACCAAAAAATCACAACCATATCTCTCCCAACCTCCCCACTTTGCCTATAAATAGAAGAGGTGGGGGAAGGCATCAAAGGTCGAAAGCTGAAGACAAGAAGGCTCTGCAAAAAGGGGGCTCCAATGCTTGAAGACTGAAGGCTTTGCGAGGAGCAAGAATGCACATCCCCAACAAAGCGGAGTCGCCCATCGAAGTCCTTATCAAGGCGAAGACTATGCACTCGAAGATCCAACTTTTGACTCCTTGCACGAAGAAGAAAGCTTGGAGAAGAAAGCCCGGAGTCGTCATCACCCCGACGTCTCCAACGATCTTCATCAACTCCGAAGACGCCACAAGCAAAGGCCGAAGAAGAAGATCAAAGCCGACAGCACCCCGATGTCTCCAACGATCTTCATTAACTCTGAAGATGCCACAAGCAAAGGCCAGAGAAGAAGATCGAAGCAGACAACACCCCGTCGTCTTCAACAAAAGCGTCAACTCCTCGCACGAAGAAGAAAGCTTGGAGAAGAAGGCCTGAAGCCGGTGCTACCCTCATCGTCTTCATCAACAAAAGCCGACACTATAACTGTCGCACGGAGATCGGTGCTACACCCGTCATCTTCAAAAGAAGCCTTCGACTCCGATCACGCTAAAGAAGCCCAGAGAAAAAGAGAAGCCCAAACCGACGCTACAACCGTTGCACGGAGATCGGTGCTACACCCGCCGTCTTCAAAAAAAGCCTTCGACTACGATCACGCCAAAGAAGCCCGGAGAAGAAGAGAAGCCCAAGCTGATGCTACAACCATCTCACGGAGATCGGTGCTATACCTGCCATCTTCAAAAGAAGCCTTCGACTCCGATCACGCCAAAGAAGCCTAGAGAATAAGAGAAGCAAATTCGATGCCATAACCGTCGCACGGAGATCGGTGGTACACTCGCCGTCTTCAAAAGAAGCCTTCGACTCCTATCACGCCAAAGAAGCCCGGAGAAGAAGTGAAGCAAAGTTGACGCTATAATCGTCGTACGGAGATCGATGCTACACCTGCCGTATTCAAAAGAAGCCTTCGACTTTGATCACGCCAAAGAAGCCCAAAGAAGAAGAGAAGTCCAAGCCGACGCTACAACCGTCGCACGGAGATCGGTGCTACACTCGTCATTTTCAAAAGAAGCCTTCGACTCTGACCACGCCAAAGAAGCTCAGAGAAAAAAAGAAGCCCAAGCCAATACTACAATCATCGCACGGAGATCGGTGCTACACCCGCTGTCTTCAAAAGAAGCCTTCGACTCCGATCACGCCAAAGAAGCCCAGAGAAGTAGAGCAGCCTAAGCCGAAGCTACAGCCATCGCACGAAGATCGGTGCTACACCTACTATCTTCAAAAGAAGCCTTCAACTCCGATCACGCCAAAGAAGCCTGGAGAAGAAGAGAAGCAAAGCCGACGCCATAACCGTCGCACGTAGATCGGTGCTATACTCACCATCTTCAAAAGAAGCCTTCGACTCCAATCATACCAAAGAAGCCCGGAGAAGAAGAAAAGTAAAGTCGACACTATAACCGTCGTACGAAGATCAGTGCTACACCCGTTGTCTTCAAAAGAAGCCTTCGACTCCGATCATGCCAAAGAAGCTCGAAAAAGAAGAGAAGCCCAAGCCGACGCTATAACCATCGCACGGAGATCGGTGCTACACCCGCAGTCTTCAAAAGAAGCCTTCGACTCCGATCACGCCAAAGAAGCCCGGAAAGAAGAGAAGCCCAAGCCGACGCTACAACCGTCGCATGGAGATCGGTGCTACACCCGCCGTCTTCAAAAGAAGTCTTCAACTCCGATCACGCCAAAGAAGCCCAGAGAAGAAGAGAAGCAAAGCCAACGCCATAACCGTCGCACGCAGATCAGTGCTACACCCGCTATTTTTAAAAGAAGCCTTCGACTCCGATCATGCCAAAGAAGCTCAGAGAAGAAGAGAAGTAAAGCTGACGCCATAACCGTCGTACGAAGATTGGTGCTATACCTGCTGTCTTCAAAAGAAGCCTTCGATTCTAATCATACCAAAGAAGCCCAGAGAAGAAGAAAAGTCAAAGCCGATGCCACAACCGTCGTTTCCAAAATCCATCCCTAAGAAGCCGGAAGAATATAGAAGCCTTGGAGACGTAGCTATCGCCTTTCGAGAAGAAGATCAAACTAACGTCAAAGCAAAAGCCAACGCAAGAAGTCGAAGTAAAAGCACCGGTAAAGCCCGCGTGAAAGCAACGCACATGCCAAAGCCAAGCAATTACGATGGTCACGAGCTAAGCACAGTACGTTCTAGCTAATATGACGCGAAGTTCGAAAGAACAAAAGCATCACAAGCCTCTACCCGTCTACGTTCAAGCTCAAGCGCCAAAGCAAAGCAAAAGCCAGAGCCACGCCAAAACAAAGCCAAAGCTGAAAGTCAAAGCCAAAGCCGACGCCAAAAGTACGATCGACGCCGCGAACCAACAATCAAGGACGTCGAGATCTAGCAAGAGCCGAGGAAGATACGAAGATCAAGGAGCGAAGCAAAAAGCCCCCTAGCCGAGAAAGCGCGAAGCACAGAAGGGACAAAAGCAACAACAAAGACTCCTTAGCCTCTCAAGAAACCCTCACCCTGTAAAGATCTCTGTCCTGGGCAACCCCTCCAGAGCTCTCGCACGAAGTAACGTGGAGACACGGATTAAAGAGACCCTCCAGAGGATCTCTCCCATAATCTCCTGATCAAATCTTCGCCGCACCCGGCTCACCACCTCCGAGTCTCGGCCTTATAATCTTCGTGTGTTCGAAATAAAGGCGACTCGAATCTTTTTTTTGCGCATACAGATTTCTCCAGAAAACACTAGGGGGTAAAATGTCGCCGAGTTGATGTTCGAAGCTAGCTGTAACAAAGAAAGCGTTGGGCACATCAGTTCACTACCCTCAGCTGTGATACCATATCGCCTGATAAAGACTCAAGCTTGCCTCCTCAAAAGCGGCGAACGAATTTTTCCAAATCTGTATGCTCTGAAAATAATAAAATTAATAGAGCGCAAACATTAGCCTAATATGTGGCTCTGAAAATAATAAAATTAATAGCAAAAACAGCAAACAAATAAGTATCGGCCGCATCAGAGATGGGCCACAAAATCTGTCGAGCATGAGTTCATATCGTATGTAGGTGCACTCTTGTTCTCCATCACACAAACAACACTCGAGGACGACAACATCCCCTCGTTCAACACCTTGAAGTATTCTCGGTCCAAACCCGACTCGGCCCATTACCCAAGCCCAGGGAAGAGATCAGTTTTGGCACTTTGCTCGGATGGATAAAGGGTGGCTGAATCTAGTTGGTTTGGGTGGATAGGGGTATTTGGCTAAAGTGGATTTGGATGAAGAGTTGGTTAGATAAAGATGGCAAACTCATCTTTATCTTCTTTCCCGTAATAAGGGCTACATGTGTTTGGGGGTGGATCCCTCTTGGGTTTGACTTTCTTGATGAAGCAATCGTATGAGATTGGGACTCCCATGAATGCACGTTGCATCCCTCATTCCGGCTTCTATATAAAGAGGTACATCACTTCTTGTGAAAGGCATCCATCTCTTTGAGGGGATGGATCTCGCGGAGCGGCTCTATTCTAAGGGCTTTGGGAAGACCCCATGCAAAGCAAGGAGAGGAGGAGCCAAGGCGAGTGTTGCTCGGGGGGGAGGCCACAGGTTCGGGCGCCTCCCCCCTGAGCGGATCTGCGGCTGCTTCTAGGATGCCACTGCGGGCGCCTAGGGCAAAGGGCAGGAGGCCAGGAGAACGACAGCAAGGGCGAAAAACTGCTGGAGGCCGAGAGGAGGGTGCGGTCTCGGCACCTCCTCCCCGGCTCGACGGATCATGGCGGTAAGGCCGTGATGGCACGACATGTGCGGGTGTCGATCAAGGGGGAGCACCTCGATGGCACGAGCAGTCGCCGACGGCATCGTGTTCAGCCGCCAACGAGCGGACTGATGGGGGATGCCGACAAGTGAGTGGTGGAGGTGTCGACGGGCACTGGTGCGGATAGCCGATGGGCGATGTGGGCGCTGAACGAGTGCGGTGGCGGCAGGCACTGCCGTAGGCACTCCTGTGGTTTAGAAGAGTGCGGAGGCTATCGACGGATGGCGGACAAAGGCGACGACGATCGTGTTGGCGGCGGACTCAGTCGCGGGCACACCTGTGGTACAGCAGGGTGCGGAAAACAAGGTTCGAGCGTTGGCCGACGGACAACAGCTTGGGAGCGATGGGTGCAGGCAGCGTCATAGAGCTAGGCAAGGGCCGTGGTTTACGGCGGGGTCGTCGACGGGCAAAGGACCGGAGCGCAAGGGCGTGGCGATGATCTACCGATCGGAGCGCCGGTCATGGTGTACGGTCACCACAAGGAAAGCTGTAATCCGTGGTGTAGCCTGCTTGTCAACGGATGAATCGCGTTAAAGAATCCTGTTTGGCTACGAGACTGCGGTCTCCCCTATCGCATGTTCATTTTTGCGAAGTTTACAACATAGAGGGTATTATGTATGCTTGGAGGGTATTATGTAGAAAATTTCGAAGTTAGCGAGTGTAATGAGAAACAATAACAAAGGGTGATTTTCTTGCTGTTTTTCATAAAGGTGTAGGTGTTGTCTCTTCCATTATGTAATGAGAAATTTTCGAAGTTAATGAGTGTATTCGAGTCCTCGCCGTTTTTCATAAAGGTATAGACGTTACAGTTTCTTCCAAGCGCTAGCTGCTCATTACACAGCTCAAGTCCTCTGGAGGATTGATGGGGTCTTTCACACCCCGACCGGCGACCGGGTCGGGTGTTCGCCACAACGGGAGAGTTGATGAAGAACGCCGCTAGATCTCATCAAGCCGCAGCCTCGATGCCAGCTGAAGGCATCATCAGTTCAAGATTTGGAGCAATAAACCAGGAATCATTTGATGTTGAGTGAAGGCTCAAAAGTGCTCTCCTAGCTTATTATGATGTGGCCCCATGCTTGGTTCTGATATAGAGTTACAAAAGATACGGGAGTTGTCATTTCCCTTGCTTTGAACCGTGGGTTCACAAACTTGAGATGTTATGATATTTCTCCTCTTTGGCATCTGAAAAGAGGATCTCGTGCACTTGATTATTAATGGCAGCCCAATTGTGCATAAGGATTCTGAGGGCTCTGGATACTACACCTAGCAATGACTCCAGTGGAAATTCTTGTGCACCCTAAGAGAAGATGAACTCGCGCCAAATTCGTAATAGACAAATTCCTGTTATTGTTAATTATTTTTTTCACCTGTTCTATTATCATTAACTGGTATTAAACATTAGATTCCACATGCTTCTTTGTAACTGAGATTGCTGGTTTGCATAGGGACCTTGACCACTGCATGAACATGTGACATTGGATAATCAACATGTCGAGACTGTT
Organism: Chamaelirium japonicum; assembly: GCA_947650365.1. NCBI lineage: Eukaryota > Viridiplantae > Streptophyta > Magnoliopsida > Liliales > Melanthiaceae > Chamaelirium > Chamaelirium japonicum. The sequence goes on along the minus strand of OX393559.1, from coordinate 63,135,693 downwards.
TTGATTATTGAAACATTGTTAAGTGCAAATTAGATTACTGAATAAGGCCTGCTATTTTCTGTCCATATTCGGAGGTTTTCACCCCGAACGATCTCCGGTTTTGTAGTTCGGAAAAACCGTGACCGTTCCCCATCAATATGCTTGGAGGGTATTATGTATAAATTTTCGAATTAGCGAGTGTAATGATCGAGAAACAACAACTATTAGATGTAGTGTGTTAGTATTATATTAGTCCCACCTCGGTTGTGGTAACATAATGGTGTGCGTACTCTCTCTATATAAAGAGAGGTAGTCTTATGTAATGAAATTGTGATCAATGAGATAATACAAGGAGATTTTCTCCCCAATCCTATTCTCTCTCTCTCCCTCTCATCGTAACATGGTATCAGAGCTAACTCTCTTGGCCTAGGGTTCGACGCTCTCCTCTCCGACCTCGGCCTCCTCGGTCGTCATCGACGACATCGAGGAGGCCGGGAACAATAATTTTTTTTTTCTGATCTCGCGAGCCCGCAGCACCGTCGGTCTCAGCCCTCGCGCTCGCCGGCCACGTTGAGGCCTACTCCCTGTAGTAGCCGTCGAGCTCCCCTTGCACTGCTGCCGAGCCACCGTCGCTGCAGCAACTGTGGCACGGTGCAGCAACCCCTTTTCTCTCTGGCGCTGCAGCAGCTGTGGACTCCGGGACCGCCATCACCCGCCTCCAGAGCGCCGCCTACGCCGCCCGCGACGCCTTCTGGCACTGCAGCAGCTGTGGACTCCGGGACCGCCATCACCCGCCTCCGAGATTGCTGGTTTGCATAGGGACCTTGACCACTGCATGAACATGTGCCATTGGATAATCAACATGTCGAGACTGTTTTGATTATTGAAACATTGTTAAGTCCAAATTAGATTACTGAATAAGGCCTGCTAATTTCTGTCCATATTCGGAGGTTTTCACCCCGAACGATCTCCGGTCTTGTAGTTCGGAAAAACCGTGACCGTTCCCCATCAGTATGCTTGGAGGGTATTATGTAGAAATTTTCGAATTAGCGAGTGTAATGATCGAGAAACAACAACAAATAAGTTATCTTGTGGTTCTCGATTGATCATCGATCAGAGAAGAGTTCGGAGCCCATAAACCTGAATTAGTCCACAAACAAAACATAGCTCAAGGACTAACACGTTCCTCAATTTAAAAACCAGTGCAGAGAACTACTGAGAGGGAGAGCAACTCAGGAGCTAAGCTAGGATCATAATCAGAACCAAGTTCCATGTTAAGACCAGGAGATAGAAATCTAAGTAACATATATATACTTCAAGATCTTCAGAGATCACATTCTAACTAGGAGCAACTAGAACATAACTCTACCAAAGGAGTACTGCATAGCAAAACTCTTGGTCATGAGTTCATTTACTTAACTCCTATTACGGACTTCAGGAACCAAAGCTTCTCATTGACATCTGCAAGATCGGAGGTGTCCTTGAACGAGACGGGTGGATCCACTCCGGTGAAGAGGTAGAGAGCCCTCAGTTCCCCCACGAGGGACGAGTGCAGAGTAACTCTATAACCCACAATCTTCCGAATTGCATAGATTTGTGCCCATATCTGCTCCTCATTGTACAGACCCTGCAGATTGCGCCACTGAGTCAGCTTAGCACATAATCTCAAATGTAAAGTATGGGGAGGAGCAATAAGAAGCACAGGGAGTTTGATTCCACACACACATACCCAAATATTCAAACATGTATAAATGCTGTCATTATGTCAAAAATGTCAGTTTACATCTTGGGGTGGGTTTACCCAAATTGCAGTATTAGTAGTGTCACAGGGAGTGAGCCAACCACTTATCTCAATACTAAAAATCTATCAAACCCCCCAGATATACATAGTATCCGGCCCTGATTAGGTACAGATCATATATGGGATTGAAATTGTGCTAGGAAAAACAAAAAACAACACGATCGAGTTATTGTCAAAGAACGGCTTGTGAGGAACCTGGAATCCAAGCTCTCCTAGAATGGTACGTTATGGCGTAAGTCATGTATGACGACATTTTCCATACTAGAATGCAATTCAATCTGTTACGAAGAGAGAGGGAGAGAATAGATTTGGAGAGAAAAAACTTCTTGTATTATCTCATCAATCTCATTATCATTACATAAGACTACCTCTCCTTATATAGAGAGAGAACGCACATCATTACATTATCACAACCGAGGTGGGAATAATAGAATACTAATACACTACATCTAATACACCCCCCCCCCCCCCCCCCCCCCCGCGTCAAACTGATGTAAGGTATAAACCGACATCAGTTTGCTTAATAAAAGAAAGGAGAAAGAAAAGAGAAAAAAAAAATACATAAAATAACCCATTATTATGCTGTAAAAGAAAGATAGTGCCAGGGCGACCTGCAAGCAAGTAGTCCTGGAAACCAGATTGACCTGCAAGCAGGACAACCGGGGGAACCCGGCCAACCTGTAAACAGGTCAATCGGAAAAATTGGCAATGATCACTAAGGATCGGAGTGGAGGAAGCCGACGGTAATGGAAGCCGGCAATAAAGGAGGCCGAAAGGAGAGAGATCGGCTAAGAGAATGTGTGAATGTGTGAGACCTTATAGGAGGCAAGCACCCGGCCGAAGCAAGTACTTGACACCTCTTAGAAGATCTCAATCATCACAGACAAAGAAAAATGAGAGAATGAAGGAACGAGAGAGGATCCAAAAAGCCGGCACAAGACAAGTGTGACCGGAACGAGAGAGGATCCAAAAAAGTCAGCATAAGACAAGTATTACCGGAACTAGAGAGAATCCAAAAGCCGGCACAAGACAAGTGTGACCGGAGAGAGAAAGGATCCAAAAGCCGACACAAGACAAGTGTGACCGGAACGAGAGAGGATCCAAAAGCCGGCATAAGACAAGTGTGACCGGAACGAGAGAGGATCCAAAAGCCGGCACAAGACAAGTGTGACCGGAACTAGAGAAGATCCAAAAGCCGGCACAAGACAAGTGTGACCGGAACGAGAGAGAATCCAAAAGTCGGCACAAGACAAGTGTGACCGGAACGAAAGAGAATCCAAAAGCCGGCACAAGATAAGTGTGACCGGAACTAGAGAGGATCCAAAAGTCGGCACAAGACAAGTGTGACCGGAATGAGAGATGATCCAAAAGCTGGCACAAGACAAGTGTGACCGGAACTAGAGAGGATCTAAAAGCCGGCACAAGACAAGTGTGACCGGAACTAGAGAGGATCTAAAAGTCGACACAAGACAAGTGTGACTGGAGAGAGAGAGAGGATCCAAAAGCCGGCACAAGACAAGTGTGACCAGAAAGAGAGGATCCAAGGGTGCAAGGCGGATCGGTAGGGCGCAGAGCGCAAAAGTACCAAGGAAGTGCAAGGGCACAGAGCGCGAGGTGGAAGGGCAGGCGAATCGACAAAGCGTTAAGGGCATAGGGTGCAAGGCGGGCTGAAAAAGCGCAAGGCGCAACAGACGGCGGGCGCGGGACGTCAAGGCGGACGGATCAAACGGCTTAGGGCTCCGGCAGCCAACACGATAGGAGCGGGCGCATAAAAGGGCCGAATTCGGGCGGCACAAATGGCCAGGTAAAAGAGGGCTGGATCAGGTGCAAGGGGTGCAAGGGCCATGCCGGGTCGGATCAGGTGTAGGGCACAGTAGTCTCAAACTCAAAAGGGGATTACCGGGTCGGATCGGAATAGAGAAAGGGACGGCTGTGATTTGTTGGCAGCACAGTCGGGCAACACAACACAAAAGGGCTGCTATCACAGCAATCTAAGGGGTCTGGCAGCATAGCACAAAAGGGACAACAAATAGTAAAGCACAGCCATCCGATGCAAATCGGATGGCTGTGATCAGCTAGAGAGAGGGACGAACAGCTGAGGTCGGGTTCAAAGGGGATCATTCGGATTTTAGGAGAGAGAGAGAGGCGATAAGGAAAAAGAGAGAGAAAGGAGGGGAGGAACGGAGAGAAAGTCCGAGACGGGAGAGAGAGTCGGAGACGGAGACGGCAAGCCAGATCCGGGCGGGTGCGGCGGGCCGACAGGGATGATCGGCCCTGGATCAAGCTCCGGTACAGGCGGACGGTGGGCTCCGGTGCCGGCACGAGGCATCAGGTGACCGGCGCCAGGCAGCAGGTGGCCGGTGTAGTGAGCAAGTGGTTGGTGCGGGACAGATGCCGGGTCTGGTGCGGGATAGGGCACAGGGCGTCGGTGCAGGACAGGTGCGGGTTTATCATAGAGTTCACCAGGATCGCCAGCCCGCAGATCGCACCTGCGATGACATCGCCACCCCCACTGATGTATTTGGAGACGCTGTGGACGACGACGTCGGCCCCCAGCCGTGCCGGAGATAGCACCATCGACGTGAACGTGTTGTCGACTACCAGCATCACTCCCTTCTCGCGCGCCATCGCGCTCAGCCGCGGCACGTCGGCCACCGCCAGCGTCGGGTTGGAAACCGACTCCACATACAGCACCTGCGTCTCCCCTGGCCGGATCGCCGCTGCGACCTCCGCCAGGTCCCCGGCGTCCATGAACGTGGTTCGGATCCTGCACGCCCGGGGGAGGAAGTGGGAGAGCAGCGCGTGGGTCCCCCCGTACAGGCAGTGAGAGGCCACCACGTGGCCCCCGGCCTCGCACAGCTGGAGGAGGACCGAGGAGATGGTGGACATCCCGCTGGCGGTGCAGTACGCGGCCTCCGTGCTCTCCATGGCGGCCATCTGGCGCCCGAGGTTGAGGACGGTGGGGTTGAAGTGGCAGTTGTAGACGAATCGATGGTGTGCCTGTGGCTGGCGCTGGAGACGGGTTGCCGGAGGTTACATGCGTCGTCGATGAGGGCGCCGATCATGGAGTTGCTGCTAGCGTTCGCACAGGGGAGAAATAGGAAAAAAATAAATTTTACTGTTCCCGGCCTCCTCGATGTCGTCGACGACGACCGAGGAGGCTGAGGCCGGAAGGAGAACGTTGAAACCCTAGGTCAAGAGGGTTGGCTCTGATATCATGTTACGAAGAGAGAGGGAGAGAATAGATTTGGGGTGAAAAAACTCATTGTATTATCTCATCAATCTCATTATCATTACATAAAACTACCTCTCCTTATATAGAGAGAGAACGCACACCATTACATTACCACAACCGAGGTGGGACTAATAGAATACTAATACACTACATCTAATACAATCAATTGTAACCGGAGTGAAACATGAACACGGTGTAGCCAAACTTTTATTTTTGTTATAGATACTCATATATATCCAATAGGATTATAGCAGGTTGGATAAAGAGGAGGAGGGTCTCGGGAGTGTCATGTGATCAACACATGCCTTTAAAACTCAAGCGTAAAGTTTACAAGACAACAATAAGACCCACAATGTTATATGGTTCAAAATGTTGGCCCTTAAAGAGAGCTCAAGCTCATAAGATGGGTGTGGCAGAGATGAGGATGCTGAGGTGGATGTGCGAAAAAACTAGGAGGGATCTATGCTATCAAAGTCGGGACTAGTCGGCAACTAGTCCCTGGGCGGCATTTTGCCGACCGATTAATTTCGATTCTGTCATTGCTGGGCGGAATCCCGACTAGTCCCCGACTAGACCCGACTAGCCCGACTAGTCCCCGACTAACGACTACCGACTAGTCCCCAGGCAGCATTCTGCAAGCAATTTTTTTTTTAAAAGGAGTCTTTGCAAGTAATTTTGTTTAGATTTTTTTACATTGGCTCAAAGTCTTGAGTCGCAAGACTCACAACTATGGCTCTTCCTTGTAATCATCTGTTGAGCACCTGAGAATCTCAAATAAAAACATAGACAAATAATTAGTTTATTTGTTGATATCCATATAACCCTATAATCAAAATTGAGGTTGTTCACTGATTAAACATCATCAAACAAATATTGTGATGAATTCTTAATTCTGAGTCTTTTGACATGGGCATGAAGCTAATACAACTGTGTTCTGTTAGACTGTTACTTATGTATTTATACCCATGCTGTGAAGTGTGAAGGTATGTATTGTTATTAGCCGACTAATATCATATACTTATTGACATTTATGCTAGTTCATATATCATATATGTTTAGGGAGGGGGGGAGGGGTTAGAATAAGTTTTGGCCGACTAGTCCCGAATTAGTCCCGACTAGTCCTAGTCGGCCCTTGGCCGACTAGGGCCAACTACCGACTTTGACTGCATAGGGAGGGATAGAGTGAAGAATGAGTGTATTAGATCGAGAAAATATTGAAGTGGCACCAATTGAGGACAAGATAATGGAGAATTGATTAAGATGGTTTGGCCATGTACAACGTAGGGTAGAGGTGGTCCCGATAAGGAGAGGGTCCCATATTAGCGTGGAAGGTCCAAGGAGGAGGGGTAGACCTAGAATAACATTGATGGAAGTTGTTAGAAAAGACATGACAAAACTTAAATTGACAGCATATATAGACATAAAGAGAAATGAATAGCGAAGAAGGATTCATAAAGCCGACCCCAAGTAGATGGGACATGGCTTGGTGGTTATGGTATAGATACTTGTATATTGTTTTGTATAGGCTACTGTAGACTTACTTATATACTTGTGTATGATGGACTCACACCACTTTTGTGTACACACACAATGGGCCATTACCCCTCATGACTACAATCACCCTTCATCCTCATTATTGCTTCTAGATTCAAGGGGACCACCTCCGCCTCCGCCTCCAACCAACTACATCTTGCTCCCACGATCTACGCAGCCTCGGGCTCTAGCTCCACCTCGGACTGCCGCCCTATTTGCCCTGTCCAGTTGCCCTTTGCACCTCAGATCCAATCCCAAGCAGAACTTCTTTGAAATAGTATTTCATGTTCGACATCGTCTCATCTTAGCCTGACTAAGGCGATTTTTCAGTGAAGTTCGTTTTTACTCTTCCTCAAAGCAAAACATGATCTTGCTCGCTCTCTAAGCTCCATGATATCTTTTGTCTCATCCTGCTTGCTAGCTCTCATAGCGCCAGGGCAATCATCCGAGTGAGGGGATCGATCTTAGCCTAGTGACATCTCATTAATTCATTTATGCTAACCCATAATCGATCTCATCTATGCCAATGAACTAAACATTCACAAATATCTCTTCATGGCAGGAAAGTTACTTTTTTTTTAATTTATTCATGAAATAACTAGTGAAGGTAAACATCTAATAAAAGATACAGATATATCAAATTCTCATGCAGCCCAAACTTCTAACATGAGTTTGAAAAACATCTCAGAGAATGGCATTAGTAAGAGGATCAGCTACATTCCTCGTGGTGGAAAAAAGTTGCAGGATCACCTCTCTGTTGATGATGGCTCGAGTAAAACCCGTCTCTTGATCAGGTCGTGCGCACCATCTTCCCGGCTCGTGCGCACGGCATGTCCAAGTGTCGTGCGCACAACTGCCCGAAATTGTTGACACGTCCTTCCTCGCTCGACGAGGTCGAGCGCAGGAAAGTCGTGCACACGACTTTGTCTGGCAGACACGGGTCAGCCCAATTGTATACGATTTGGACTTTCTTTTCGAGACTGTTTGATTAGAATATCGAGATTGAGCTTATGTAGACCTATTCCCTTGATATATAAAGGGGTCTAGGTTTTGGGAAACATATTGATTGAAGATCCTTTGATCGAAGAGGATCGTTGTCTTTTTTGAGGGAGACTTGGCGGCTCTTGGTGAAGCTTCTCGCGGAGAAGATGAACGCGGGGGTGGAGCGTGCCTTGCTCCTTCCCCGGGCCGTTGAAGGGCCAACGAGCACTCACCGTGTTGGACCACCACTTTGCGGAGTCTTGGTGACTGATCCCAGAGGAATTCTACTAGGAGAAAAACCTATAGAAGACCCCACTTCCGGAGAAGATGCCTTCGGGCATGGTGGTCGAGCCATGGAGGGTGAGGCCACATTGTGGAGACCGAGGTAATGATGGAGCGAGTCCGAGAGAAGGAGCGCAAAGCCGTTAGAAGATCCGTGGTGCTACTATGATGCTTGATCTAACAGATCGTGACTAGTGAGTATCTAGATCATGGCTTTTGTGGAACCCGCGAGGGTTATCTTTGTAGAGATTGCCATGTTCGATCTGTTCAGTCAATCTATCAAACTTGTGGGGGAGAGAGCACACAAAAAGATAGGATTTTTTTTTCTCCATCTACCATGTACTATGTTTTGGTCAATGTTATTAAAGCCAAATCGGACCAGCCGATCCGGATCGGACCAGGAACCAGCGACCCGGTTGGGAAACCGGTCTGTATGCGATATGAACCGCTATTGGAAAACGAACCAGTATTGAACCATCGGGCCGGGCGGTTTTAGGTATAAACCGTATGGCTCGGTTGTTGGGCTGAACCGGCGGTTCAAGAAAGGGATATAAGTACAGGAAAACCCTAAAATAATAGCTGACAGAGACGTTTCTTTACTTCACCCGCGAGACTCACGACTGCAGAGTACAGACGGTTCATCTTCCTTACCTCACAGGCTCACAGCTGACTACAACAGGTACTTTCTCTCTCTCTCTCTCTCTCTCTCTTTCAGTTTTTTGAGAAATCCCTTTGTGTTTGAGGGGGGAATCGGCCTGGAGTCTGGACCCCTACCAGTCTCTCTCTCTCTCTCTCTCTCTCTCTCTTTGGGTTTGACTGTGTGTTGTTGGGCTGACTAGATTCTCACTCTCTTTCTCATCTCTGTTTTTTTTTCAACTTCCCTTGATAGGGACCTCTCTCTCTCTTCTCTCTGTTTTTTTTTTTGGTGTACAAATGCTCTCTCTCTCTCTGGGTTTGACTGTGTTTGTTGGGGTAACTGGATTAGTGGATTCTCACTATCTCTCATCTCTGTTTTTTTTCCCAACTTTCCTCTGACAGGGACCTCTCTCTATCTCTTGTCTATTGTTTTTTTTTTGTGCAATACAAAATATAAAGTTACCTCTTTTTTTTTTTGTGCGATAGCAATGGGAAACAAATGCTCTCTTTCTCTCGGTCCAAGGGAAAGGAACCCTTCTGTTTTTTTTTTTGAATGCTCGGTCACAATTAATTTTTTTTTTTTAGAATTGATTGCACTATGGAAGAGAGACAAAGCTGTAATTCTATTCTATAATTTTGGATAATCTTCCTCTTGTTGATGAACTTCTCTATGGTAAAGTGTCAAGTGTAAACTACTACTATACTATTAGACTATTAGTAAATAGTAAATAGTAAATACTAACAAGTAACAATGTAATATGTAGTTATGTACTATGTAGATAGTCAACACTAAGTGAAAATCAATATTTTTAATAACATCTATTTTCCATATTTTTTTCATATTTTTTTCTCTATTTAATATATTTTTTATAATTTTCTCAACTTAATTAAATAGCTTTAAATTTAAAACTGGCCAGGCCGGTGAATCGGACCGGACTGGCCGGCCGAACCGGACCGGTATATAAACCGGTTCGTCCTCCTGTTCGGTTCTGACAACATTGATTTTGGTTGGTTCTTCTCTATTGGTGATTTTTTGGAGGATCGTTGGCTCATATTGGAGACAGTTTGGTCTCCGTTGATGGGCATGATTTATGGTGGAGAGATAGATGAGGATTTGTTAGAGGGCATGAAGTGCCGTCGGGTGTAAATCATGTTTATCTCTTCATAGTGGATTCCTGAAGGAGGTGGTTGCCGGAGAGAGGACATAGCCCCGTTTGGGGTAAACCTCTGTAAAATCTTGTGTCCCTTTTGTCTGTGATTTTCTGTGTACTTGTGCCGTATCGGACCAGTGTAGTATGGGATACATGATGAGATCTAACATTTCAGGGATCTGTGGCACTGGGCCGCGTATTTACTTTATCGCCCTTTTTCTATGCCGAGCTCCGTCTCATCCGTTGCGCAACACTCTCGATGCTCTACCTTGATTCTAATGAAATAAAATCGAAGATCTCCTACCATGATACTTTGGTTCCTTTGAGATGGCTACGGATGTCGTACTATCATTGAATATCTTCATGAGGTCGTTTGCAAGAGTGGTGATTCATAAGTCTTGAAAGAATCGTCTCAACTAGATGGCCTCCTGAACTGCCATTAAGCAGGCGACATACTCTGAGTCTCCGACTCCATCGTGGATAATGCAATATATGATTGTTTGTTGCTGCATAGGAACGCATAACTCGAGGTGGATTTGTGCTAATCTCTATTACTGGCTCAATCTGCGTCGCAATAACCCTTTAACCTCAGCTCTCCTCCCTGATAGCTACGGACATAATTTGAAGTCCCACGAAGATAACAGAAGATTCTCTTGACTACTTGCCAATGAACATGTCCTGGATTACTCTGGTAATGACTAACTAGATTAACTGCTAAGTGCTAAGTGCTAAATGCTAAGTGCTAAGTGCTAAGTGCTAAGCATATATTAGGCCGAGTACACATCATAGCGTGCATTAGACTTCCAATTGTGTTCAATAGAACTCTTGTCATTTTATCCGGCAACGACGATCAATGGATTCACTAGTATGAAAAACTCGAGTACATGTATGTTTGTCTCTACCAATCACTCATACACTCACAAATAGACGCCCTCCCAAGAGAATAGATCCAGTAGCTCTCACACCTCGAAGAATAAGAAGAAACCTTTCTAGAAGCCCTCAATCCTCCAATGGATTCCCCACCCTCTCCCTTAATGATGGCTACCCTCTAAACCCTTGTGTAGCCTTACAAATTCCTCTCTTCATTTTGTAGGTTCGTCCTACTACTTCCTATTTATAGGCACACATTCGTATCAGAGTTGTATGACGAATGCCACGCTAAAACGCAGGCCAAATTGCCTCACCCGCGTGCAGCCAAAGTAGCTAGATCATGTGTTCGACCTGGAGAGATCGTGCGCATGATCTGCCGATGCAAGTCGTGTGCATGATCTTCGTGGTAGATCCGTCCTTCGCTTCTTGTGCTCTGTCTTATGTTGTTTCTTTGCGCACGAACCTTGGAATTGTATGTGGCTTGTTTGGAGCCACATCTTCAATAAGGATTTCCGGGACTTCATGTTTATTGAGCAAGTAGTATTTGATCTTAATTCCCATGCCCACATAAGGTAGTTCATGCCATATAACACTTCACTTTTAGTTATGTCTGCAACTACGTTCTTAATTTGTAGCCATAAGTCTGAATTGATTGCATAGAACATAAGTACGTATATGTTTTATTACATAAATTCAACTTAATATAATATTATTTTCCTCATAAAGAGATGGAAAATTTCGTTGAGCTCATAATTATCTCCCATATTATGTGATCACAATATCATATTTAATTTTCTAATAAAAAACAATGGAAAATTAAAGAAACATATTAAGCATAATGCTATTAATAAGTACGTAGCTTGATCAAGGTCATTAGAATGAACACAAAACAACACATTATAACAAAATTATAGATTAATCCAGACCTCATCATCAGAAGGCATTGTAGGTTCAATGGAGTAGTACTCCCTGCTCTCAGGCGCTGTATGATCCATATTGTCTGACGAGTGGTAGCTGTCCTCTTCCACCTCTGAGGCGTATTGATCAGAGCTACTCAATCCGTATATTAATGGCTCCAACTGATCATGACCCTCAAGCTCAACAGGTGGTGCCACAACAACAACACTACTCTTTGCTGGGGGCAGGGGCAGCTCAGTACTGATCATCTGCATGCTCCTTTTTAAATATTTCTTCGTATCCTCTTCCCCTGCTTCTTTTTCATCTCCCAACGACCTCTCCACCTCTACCACCATCTCAATCCGCTGTCCCGAAGATGGCACCATCTCAATCTTCTTACAATTGTGCGAGAGAGGAGACGACGGTGGTAGTACCCGATCTCCTTCGGGAGCATCGACACCCACTTCTTTCATCCCCCCCATTGCTGCTCTTTCTTCTCCATTAATCCCTTGCTTATTAGGTTTCACCTCTTCTGCTACCTTCTTCTCCTCAACAACAGATGCATACTCTGATCTCACGCTAGGCGGCTCAATTACAGCCTCGCACTCTACTACCGCCACCATCACCAAAGCCCCATAAGTACTACTTGGACTTGGAGCTGCAGGCAGTAGTTCTTGTGAATTAGTATCACCAACCTCGCTCTCCATTGAACCAGCTTTTAATTTCTTCTCCTCTACCACTACTATCTCGATGCTTCCGAGATTGCCATGAATATTCTGAACATACCCCAAGCTTGGCGGCGGCATCTCAAGCTCATCACATCCCTCGATAGAAGGATAAGTAACTGCAGATGTCATCAGTTCCTCTAGTTCCACCTTCTCCATAGTACTCCCTGCACCTTCTCCTCCCTTGTCTTTAGGACTCGACTGCTCGATCTCAATCCCACAGTACTCTTCGTTCTTCCCCATCTCTTCTGCTAGGCCAATTCTTCTTTCCATTGCTCGTGGTTTCTCCTCTTCCTCCGGTATGATCTCAACGCCTGATCGATTCTCATTATCCATACCATAGCCTGAGATTGGCCTTATAATCTTAATCTGGCTATCGGGTGCAGCTGCCGCAGGAGGCCCTGTTTCTCCTGCGGCCCCCTCTTCTTCCACCAACCCTCCAATCTCCATCTCCTCAACCGCAGCCTTCATCTCCACATAAGCAATTGATGTCAGATTCTCTTGTTCCACTTTCTTACCACTACCTTCCTCCCCTTTCTCTTCGGAACTCGGCAGCTCAATGCTCCAAGGATCAGGGGTCCCTGTTTCTCCACTCGGCTCCTCTTCCTTTGTCAACCCTCCATTCCACGACTCCTTGACTCCAGCATCCGCTTCTCCTTCATCCCCGAGCTCAGGGGCCACCGCAGCCGCAGAAGGATACACACCGGGTGCCAGCTCCTTGCTCCAAGGATCAGGAGTACCCTCTATTTCTCCAATCGGCTCCTCCTCTTCTTCCACTAACCCTGTATCCCCCGTCTCCTCTCTCGCAGCCTTGATGTCGAAGCCCCCTTCATTCCTCACCTCCTCTTCCGCTTCCCCTCCGTATCCATCTTCGTCTTCGTCCTCCTCCTCCTCCTCCCATTGGATAGGCGACGGGAGAGGAAGGAGGGAGCGCATCAGCTTGTCGGTGAAGGCGAATCCGGCGAAGTAGACGCCGAAGGGGAAGGCGAGGGCGAGGCCGAGGGTGGACACGAGGAGCAGGGGAGGGATCACGAACGGCGCGGAGGTGATCGCCGCCGCGGCAATGACGACCTTCTTTCCGAGCCCCCATCCGCGGCGGAGGACGGCGCGCTCGACCGTGGCCCAGCCCTTTTCCCTCGCCGCCGCCTCCATCCCTTCATCCTCATCGTCGACGGAGGGATCCTGAAGGGCCATCATCTTCAGCTGCATCATCTCAGCTCATCGTCGAGGCCTGTGACTGTCAGCAAGAGAGTGGAGTGGGGGGCAGAAGCGGAGTTCAGAGGAGGGCGATTGACACGCGTCTTGAATGCATGCATCGATTGGTACGTGGTCCAACTGCAGGGTGACAGCCGGCTCAATCTCGCTACGTCATCCTCCTTGGGACTCGTCTCCCTTATTAGGGGTGGGACTTGGGGGGTTTGAAGGATCTGCCCATAACCCATCCGACTTGCACAAACCTTAATCCATTTTGCCCATGGAACCCGGGGTACTCGTGGAAACCCAACCCGACTTGCCCATTCTAGTTGCTCCGGTTCCTTGGATTGCCCAATTTACAAAATAATGGACGGATTGGGCAGGTTGCCCAATTAGATATGCTTGTGCACATTAATAGATGGAAAAAAAACCCAACATATTTTTTAATTGGATAAAAAAAATCTTTGAATTGCATAACGAAAACATAAAATCCAACCCATATCCTCACATATTTCAAAAAAAAATTTAGCATTCAACATCAAACAGATAGTCTTTGATTTCCGTAAAAAAAACTACCAAAGCATTCAACCTTAATGTGTCACTTCCTCGGGTTGGGAAGATTGGTGCCCAAACCCGTCCAAATTAAAATCGGGTTGATCTTTTTTTGTCCAAACCCGTGCAAGTTTATAACCAGCTTTGCCCATGTTTGTCCATTGTTGGGGTTGGGCGGGTCAGGTTCGGGTCAAACCTGCTCAAGTCCCACCCCTAGTCTCCCTCCTTCTTAGTACATCAATGTTTTAAAAAACGGATCGTTCATCTTACCAGAAAGGGGACCGGGTTATGGTAGGACTGGCAATGGGTCGGGTCGGGTCAGGTTGTGTCGTGTCCGGTTTTATATCGTGTCCAAAACCCCTAAATCCAGATCCGACCCGTTTAACTAATCATGTCTAGACCCTAAATCCGTACTCGATCCTTTTTATAAACAGATAGACCATATAAGATCCATTTAAATATTTATTCTTTATTTTTTTATTTTATATTTTGTTGCAACTCTCCATCATAGGTGTCCTAGTCAAAGATGTCCGTTGAACCCATGGCATCGCACAATGTGATCGGATGCTGAGTAGACTCGACCCGACATGACCGACCCATTAATTTTTAAAAGGGTCGGAGACAATACCCAGACTTGACCCGTTTACTAAATGGGTTAGTCGTGTCGACCCATTTACAACCCGAACCCTTTTAATCCAGACCCGGACCCGCTAATTTCGTGTCGGGTCTACTGTGTCGAGTCCAAAATTGCCAGCCTTAGGGTTATGGGTCACCAGTTCAACCACCCGGTTAACCAGTGGTTGAATCATGACATCATCCTGATATCATAACTAAATTAATTTACTATTATTATTTTTAAATAATTTAGAAAATAATTTTTATTAGTATTTTAAAAAATTAGAATATTGCCTAAAAATAATTAACTCCTAGCAAACGTGCCGAAGAGGTGGAGTGAACAACAAAAAGGTTTAAGACCTTTTTAATAAGTAGCGGTTCACTGAACCTTGGAACCGGTCATGTGGATTGGTGGTTTTGTTGAGTTTAAGCCGGGTTTATAGTAATTCTGGTTTTTGTGTTTCTCAGACCCAGAATCTGAGCCGGTTCACGGGTCTAGCGGTTGAACCAGCCGATCCGAGCTTTAAAGCATTCTAGTTTAGCTTGAATTCATCCTTCTGGCCAGCAACACTGCCCTTCTAAAGACTCATCAAAATACTTCTTCTGCTGATGTCATAGCAAAAATTGGTAGACTACCTGTTTGTTACCAAAGCATCCCGAACAACACATCTCCACCTTGCTGTAGAGACCATAGGAACTCCACATGTCTCCCTTTACCAAAGCTATGTTGCCATGTGTCTGTACACGCGAAAAAAAGATATGGGTCATCTTCATTGCGCACACGGAGATTACAAACCGGTTCCCGGTGACTCGGGGGTGGTGAGCCGGGTGCGGTAAAGGTTTTGATCAGGAGATTGATGGAGAGATCCTTTTGAGGGTCCCTTTGATCCGCATCTCCAGTTACTTCGTGCGAGAGCTCGTTTCAGGTTTCTTGAAAGGTCGAGTGGTTTTAACCTTTGTTTTTGTCCCTTTTGTACTTTGCGCTTTCTCGGATAGGAGGTTGGCGTCGTTTTCTTGATCTTTGTGTCTCCGTCAGCTCTTGCTAGACCTCGGCGTCCTTGATTGTCGATTCACGGTGTTGATCTTGCTTTTGGCATTGGCTTTGGTTTTGGCGTGGCTTTGTCATTTGCTTTGTTTTGATACTTGCGCTTGAACGTAGACAGAGAGGCTTGCGGTACTTTAATTCTTTTGGAATCGCGTCGTATCGGCTAAAACGTGTTGCTTTTGCTCGTGATCGTCGTAGTTCATCAATTTTGGCACGTGCGTTGCTTTAGTGCGGGCGTTACCTTTGCTTTGCTTTTGCTTCTTATTTCAGCTTTTGCTTTTACTTTGGCTTGATTTTCTCCTCGAATGACGATGGCGATGTCTCTGAGTCTTCTTTATTTTTCTAGCCTCCTCCTTTTGGGGATGGAGTTTTGGCGGCGATGATTGTGGCGTCGGCTTTGCTTCTCTTTTTCTTCGGACTTCTTTGGCATTTTCGGAGTCAAAGGCTTCTTCTGAAGATGGAGGATGTAGCACCGATCTCCGTGCGACTATTCTAGCATCGACTTTGTTGTTGAAGATGACGAATATAGCACCGATCTCTGTGCGATGGTTATAGCATCGACTTTGTTGTTGAAGATGGCAGGTGTAGCACCGATCTCTGTGCAATGGTTATAACGTCGGTTTGGTTTAAGACGGTAGGTATAGTATTGATCTCCGTGCGATGGTTGTAGCGTCGGCTTTGTTGAAGACGATGGGGTGGTACCGACTTCGATCATCTCCTAGGGCTTCTTTAGCATTTATCGGAGTCGAAGATTGTTAGAGACGACGGGGTGATGCTGACTTCAAGCCTTCTTCTCCGAGCTTTCTTCTTCGTACAAGGAGTTAAAGCTTTGATCTCATGTACAAGGTCTTCATGTTGATGATAACTTTCGTGGACTATGTCGTTCCCTTAGGATACGCTTGCCCGTAAATCATGAAGCCTTTAATCATTGAGCGTTGGAGCCTCCTTCTTAGTAGAGCCTTCATGTCTCTAGATTTTGACCTTTAAAATTATCTCCGTGCTCCTCTATTTATAGACGAAGGGGAGGGGAGGGGATATGACTGCGATTTTTGAATCCCTTGAATATCTCTCGCCATAACCGTTGGGATTTATCTTTATTTTTTGGGAAAAAATAATATTTATTCCTTTCCTTTTTATAGTGGTGGTTATTGACTAGATTGAGTTAAATTTTTTAAGATATGAGCCATATTTGCATATTTAATCAATGGAGACACGGCTTCCAATCTTATCCATCAGATCGAGGGATCGACGCGGATTCACGGTTACGTAGACGTCCAGGTTACCCTCGCGCATGGCGGTTGCTTTCCTTTTCTTTCCTTTTTCTTTCCCCTTTTGGTCGGACACACGTCCTCAAAGGGAGAGGGGTGCAGTTTTCAAATAGGGGACGGTGGGGCCCACTTTCGGGTGGGCCCACTCGACCCCCTTTTTTGGCTTCGGGTAGTGGGTCTGGTGAGTTACACTTGCATGGGTGGGCCTTCTCGGGTCCACTCGAGTTGAGTTCGTCCTTTTCTTTTGCGAACAGGTGCGCACGAACCGAGTTTTGTGCGTGAGCCGTTGTGTGTGGGCCGGGTCTACTTTGCGAGCTATTTTTGATGCCCACAATGTCACCTTCGTAAGTCCACCTCTTGTTGAATAGTCATTGCACTTGGAGTTCAGAACACTGAGTTAAATCATATTCAAGTTCACCTTTGTTACATGCCACATCTCGCTCAAAGTAGGCACTGCTCCATCAAACATCATGATTTTTACTGTCCCCACACAAACAACCTTGCATGTTGAATTGTCACACAATAGAACAATACCTTCCTTCTTAGTTTTGAAGGATTCAAACCAGTTCCTCCTGGAGAAAACATGATAATAACAATCAGAATCTAGAATCTACTCATTTGAAAAAGTGTCCATTCATGTAGAGACTGTCAGAACATGCATCATCACTGCCTTCTCTATTTTCATCCACCACTGTTGCATCAGAGGAAGTATCATCTTTATTCTTCTTTTGCATACACTGCAAAAAATTTCTTCGTATATGACCCTTCTCCTTGCAATACCAGCACTGAACCGTATACATGGATTCTGATCGGAATCTTTCTTTATCTTCACCACGTTCCCTTGATCTTTCTCACTCTATACCTCTTGCAAATAAACTCTGAATCTTATTTTCGTGATGTGATTTTCTCATCATCATATTTGATAGGAGAGTAGTCGTAACATCTTCTATCACGATAGTTTATTTCCTGTAGAGAATTGTGGTCCTCGGATGCTCATAAGATTCAGGAAGTGACATGAGAAGAACAATCGCCTTATCATGCTCATCCAACTTTACGTCAAAGCTCATGTGTTCT